>OW569337.1:14300948-14838900 GCA_937595015.1 Polyommatus icarus
CAGGGCAATGTCCAGCATGCCCTGCGCAACCGTCTTCTTCGTCGCATAGCGGTTGGCGTCGAGGCCTTTGACCTGAAACGTCAACGGCAAAAATTAAAAAAAAAGAACTGTAAAAAAAGTAGGGCAAGAAAATGGCGGTTATAACGGTCCAATTACAAATTGAAGTTTTTGTGCAAAATATTTTGAGATTCCTTTTAGCTGTACAGTGAGTAAAGTAGGTAAATAGCAGATAAGAAGAGTGATAATTTATTATATTTCAGTTTTCTATGTCAAGGTTTTGAAAAAGAATCAATTTCTACTACCGGATCATCCGCTCTACTTTGCGCTATTGCTATACAAATCAATACAATAAAACCTTGAATATGAAATATTATGCCGTAATTCGTGCAGACAGCTGCAGTCATGAACAAAATTATAATAATTTCGAGCTACACATTTCTTTTTTCACAAACACAGATAAGTAAGTATAAGTTTTATTTAATATTTTAGTAGATTTCTGCTCGTAAAGAATGTGTTCCTAATTAATGTTATTAAGCAGAAAAGTTTATCTTTATAATAATTGTATTAAAACCTACTTAATACATTTTATGTGAACATGACACGAACCAAAAAACAAGTACTTAGCGCCACCTTATAATAGCGTGTAATGTATAAACTATAAGTCATTAAACTCTACATTCTGGCCAAATTATACATACTGTGGCTGTACACGAAATTGCCAAAATTATTTGCATACGTTTGTAAGTTGAACGTATGGGCTATTAACTAGTTTTAATTAAAAAAGTTAAGGGTTAAATCTAAATTCAAATTTGAAAATATAAAGGATAAAACTTGCACACTCATACGAACCAAATCAATTATTGAAAGAGCCATATGAGACGACACAGATGTGCTCTCTACCGTAGCTTATGACTTTTTGGAATTCGCGAATTGGTGTCATGATTATTATACCTAAACAACGAAAACCTACGTACTACCCCTCTCCCCGCCTACCTCAATTGTTTTTAAACTCGCATTTCGCAAATTATTTTTATTATTATGCAATTTAACCAAAAAACAAAGGTTTTTACTAATTTCCAGTCTGCAAAAGCTAAAATGAAAAGAAGAAAATAGAAGATTTTGAAATTGCCCGAACTTAGTCAATAGATACAGTATGCGTATGTGTGTACAGTAGTCTTTATGTAGATGTAAAGACTTTATGAAGTAAGTATATTGTAAATTTTGATAAATATTACCATACAAAATGTGGATAGGTACTTACATTCTATAAATTTGTATTTTGTGAGATTTTTTATACTTAGACGTAGACTTAGACAAAGTTGAAAATTAAAGGATTATTCAGGCTGTATGTGGTGTAATGACACTGTGTTTTCGTAATTCGTTCACTAACCCTTCGCGGGTGAGTGAACGATTCAAAGAACGAACCATTAACACGGCCTTATCGGACAAAAATAAATTAGCCGACATCACGCAAAATACGCTACACCATGGTCATTGACCATTGAGAGATTCCTGAAAAAATGCTGTGAGCAAGACCACTTCTTATTAGTAATTGATACGTACTAATCAAATAGGACTCAAAACTTAATACTAAACCAGTATAAACCAGTGCAGTTTAGGAATTAAGGTTTTTCTTTTGTATTTACAAGGGAAAAAATAGAAATGTAGAGAATAAACTAGAATAAACTGAAGTTAGTTGAACACTAACAACTATCATATTTATTTCCATATTATGCATTCCAAATAAATCGATGTTAAATAAACTAGATCGACAATATCCGAAAAACAGTAGAAAATAAAAAATAAAAACATACCGCAAAACAAACACAAACTGTAGAAGGCGGGTAGTAAATAATATTTGAAGCCATAGCTTCAACACTATGAACTACTCGATCACTTTTGAAAGTTCACAAATAAACACCAATTATCACGAGAGGTCCACCGGAAGACAAAGAGAACATTAGCTGATTCACTCGTTATATTACCTAAAAACATGACGCATTGGCCGCATCGGGTTTTTGTTAGTGCGTTAGCCCTAATTTAAAAAAAAATCACAAAGGATTATCCGATGTATTTTAATAATTTTTTGCTCTATGTAAAATATAGTCTTGGTTGGGTAGAGTGAGGTCAAAATTCTCTACTTTTCATTATCGTGCAATTAAAAAAGGCAGAAAAAGTAAATTCTACAAAAATTAACAACATAATAACACAAAAGAAAAATTAAAGCCTTTCGCCGATTAATTATTATCAAAATAAAAAAATTACATCATCCGTGTTCCCGACGACGAGATCTGTGGGCGCGTCGTTTTCTTCATTTCGTTCGTTCCTGTAGTTCCTGCTACTGTTTAGTTCGGTCATTTTCACTGGCACTCTACTGACTACTCCTTCAAAGCCGGCCAACGATCTGACGCGCGTTAGGACAATAGCAGGATATCACTGAAGTAAGAGCGAAGGGAAACGCTCGTTTCCTCCGAACAAGGTCTCAGCGAATGCGGATTTAATACATTAGATTGGGTTTTTTAATTATACATAAATGTAAACGTGCTTGTTCGTCCGTACGTGGCGTTATTCTGCGGTCATTATCAATGGTTTTGTAACTGCCCAAACGAAAAGTTAACGAAACGTGTGAACTACATGTTTCTGGCCAAACAAAATATATTTCTGTCCATATAAAATATTCATTACAATTTCAATTATTTTTAATCGATACAAACAATATTCGAATAGCTACGCTATTTCACTATATGGATTTTTTGACGTTTGCGGCCTCTGTAATGGTCAAATACTTAAAGAAATAATTACGAACGTGTTTAATATTTGTCTATGGTATGCCCCTGATTGACGAAGATTGTGGATGTGGTACGCTTATCCATCATTTCCTAGCATGGAAAGGTACTTATCGGATATGCCTAAGGCCAAATAAACCTAGGTAGAGTATTATATAGAGACTTAACTTTACTTATTAAAGAGGTTGTATGAAAATATTCATTAAATTAAAGTTGAGACTTAAATATTCCTTAAATCTCTCATGTGGCCAAAACAGCTTAGGAACAGCAGTGATTCAGTGCAATATTTTATTCTACCAGAACAAAAAACGAAAGCAAAACACATATTCGTAGGTTCTAACTAATGTAACTAACATGTTTAATTTGAAAATTAAACATGTTAGTTATTATTTTGACCCACTCTCGTTGAATAATTTGCATTATGATGAGTCGTAACAAAGGACATTAACGTATTTTGGGTGTATTAAGAGGAACTCTAACTAGGGTGAGAATATAATAGAATATTCTATGTGATTTGTTATGTTATGAAGAGAAAATATTCATGTCTTTTTATGTATTTAATTTGAACTACTGGTGGCTATACCTACTGTATTCGGCGAAACATGGCGGTACCGGTCATTGACTCCCTGTCAAAAACTTGTAATTTTCTATACAAAGCCGCGATTGACAACATCTGACACTTCATTGTCAATCGCGGTTTATATAGAAAATGTCAAGTTTTTTGACAGGGAGGCAATGACCGTTACCGCCATGTTTCACCGAGTACAGTATAATTAGTCTTGATTCTAGTAAAATTAATTTAAGGCCGTCTCCCGAGCAAACGACCTTGACCATACATTTGCCGCGTATTTTTTTTACTTATCTTATTGACCCAAAAAAACATAAAACGGGGAATATGAAGTTTATGATATTGACGATCTATTGGCTTGTGTTTCAAATAAAAGTAATTTGTAAATACTAAGGAGATGCTGAATGTATGCTTGAATTTTAATAAATTGGTTTTACTTTGGAAGCTGATATCATGAGCATAATAAACAAAAATAGAAAAATTAAAATGAGGAAAGCAATTTTGATATACTGAAGATCATTGCTGTATTTTTATTATAACTTTGTATCTTTCAAATTATTTAAATACGGTAAATTACGGAATCTCCGTGGTGAAGGCCCTTAACACCTGCAGGCACACAAAGGAACGTTTTTGATGCTCCCTATCCCAAGTGCTACGCTCGTGCTACGCTGCTACGTACACATACTACGCGCCATAGTTAGTCCTTCTAAGCACAAAATATTATGTTCTTACAAAATCAGGGCCACAGAACTTTTCCATTCAATCAATATTATTTGGGTTGTCTTTGTTCATATTAACCGAGTGCCCTATTATTTTATCACATGTATTAAGTATGTTTAGTAGGACAATACTACTAATTACTTAACTAATTAGTATAGATACCTAATCGTTAATTGGTATTCCTTAACACTCCATTAATCCTTCGATCGTGGATTCTTGGAAATCTATTGTTATTCTATCGTGTCTCGCTCATCGGTGACCTTATGGGGGTTGATGGGTTAAAATGGGATTATGAGTTGAGAAGAAATGGTTTATGGTAGAGTTTATGATCGAACTAAGATCGAGATCAAGATTCGTGATCGTCTGGTTTAGGGCTAGGCTCTCGACGTAGGTCGCAGGTTCGATTCCCAAGGTGGAAAATGCATGCTAATCTACAGATTTCTTCTTAGATGAGTATAAAAAAAATACAACAATCCTTATATTGCAAATTTCTAAATTTTTTGCTATTACAAGATGACGCCCGCAACTTTGTTGCTCCAAAATTCATTTAACGCGCGGGAACCGTACATTTTTCTGGGATAAAAAGTATCCTAGTATGTCCTTTCCCGGGACTCAAAGTATCCCTATACCAAATTTCAGCAAAATCGGTTTAGCGGTTTAGGCGTGAAGAGGTAACAGACAGACAGACAGACACACTTTCGCATTTATAATATTAGTAGTGAAGTAATAATATTAATTATTATATTTTGAGGTCTACGAAACCGGTATTGAAAGTGTCCCAGCATGCTCTCGGCAAAAATGTTAAAATGAGATTTATTTTTTTTACAGAAGAGTTAACATTTTATGGTATTCAAATAATTTCAATGAAATAATTTAACAGAATAGGCTCTATATTTTTCGGTAAAAAATGAAAATCAATTCGATTTTTATTTAATTTAAAATGCCCCCGAAGTGCACCTGTGATCGCGACAACAATTTAATACAATAACATTCCCAAGAATCCCCGATCGAAGGATTAATAAACACCTAGTGGAAAGATAGTCTTAAAACTTACCCCATTTCGTAATCCCTCAGGTATAATAGATGCCATTTCATAAACTAATCATAAATTTAAAAATAAACACTCCTACATTAATTATTAACCTTTCAAAAGGTTTATTTTAAATAACCATCGAATTTTATATTTTTGAGACATTAAATGTTATCGTGGTTTAGCGTGGGAGCGTTCGAAAACAATGGTTATTGTTGGTGAGTGGTGGCAAAAATCGATGGGGCTTGACAACGGTACCGTCATCAACAAACTACACATGAAAAGGGCACGTTTGGCTGAAGCCTGACCTTAAACTAAACGGAAAAATGAATGAAGCTGAAGTTTGCCGTATGTAGTAAAAGCCCGCATTACACCATCCTGTATTCAGAGATACTTGACATAATTTAGTAGTGTAATAATGATTTAATTTTAGGGAGTAAGGCAAGTAACGATGACCTTTCAAGAATCAAGGGGTTACCTTCGCCTTTCTACGTACGAATCTACATACTGCTGGACCCTGAAAAAGTATGGTATAAATAAATTATAATATACGGACTTATATTTTCAGTTTGTCCCTTTAGCAACGTAAGTGTTGGAAATATTATATAATACAGGGTGTGCAAAATATGCGCCATTCGATTCAAACGTTTTCTTCAAGTAATAATATAAATGACAATTTTTTTTTTGCTGTTTGATAGAAAAACAATTTTTTAACTATTTGTCCTGACGAAGGTTAATGATAATTTATATTTTATATTATATTACTTACAATGTATTTAATTAATGCATTTCGGGATGTCGTGATAACTTCCTTTGTCAAACATGACAAAGGAAGTTATCACCTTTAAAATTAAAATATTCACATACTACTGCATTAAAAATGCTCAAAAACTTAACAGTTATATGGTATTAACTAAACTTCTCTCAACCAAAACTTAATTTTGTTTGGCGATTCTATGCGATATTCTACCTACTTAATGAAGATTTATAAAAAAACGTGTTGGCTAAGCCCCCTGTGCTCAGAATTACGATTTGCTAGCTCCCTTGCTATACTAGTCGGCAGTTAATTTATAAATTTTATAAGGCCTGCTTGCACCAATTTGAGTTTAGTAATCATTCGTTTACATTATGCAATCTCTTTCATTTTTTTATTTTTTTTTAAGAAGACAGGCCGCTATTGCCCTAACGTCACTGCGACCCATGAGGATCTATTGTGACTAATCTCTTTCATAAAACATAATAATAATTTATAAGCAAGCTGTGCAGTGCCCCGCGGTGTGAGGTGCTCGTGGTTTTTAGGGGAAATAAATTGTTATAATTTCCCAAAGTAATACATAGATTAATTAATAATAATTATATTGTGATATCAATGGTGTTATCGGTTATCGGTACTTAGTGGAAAAATTAGCATTCGTTGCAAATTAGCATGCGTAGCATTTCTACACAAAATCTTATTAAAATCTTTCCAGTAACAAACATACACGCTCACAAATATTCGCCTCTATCATATTGTAAAGCTTAGAACAAACCTACGCGTCAAGTGACGGAGCGTCAAGTTGTCAAATGTGTTTTTTGTAAGTATATATTATTATTTTTAACAAAAAAATTAAAACCGACTTCCAAGTCTATTCCAATATTATGAACTAAAAAGTATTAAATAACTCTTACTCTTGAATAGTGCCTTTTTCAGAATTCGTCTAAATCTCAACTATTTCTGTGCGACTACAGTCTTTAATATTTTGAAGTCGGTACCAGCTAATTTAATGGTGAGTTCAGTAATGTCAGAATATCTGAAGCTTTTGGGACTGGTACCGACTTCAAAGTTATGAAGACTGTATTATGCACAGAAATAGTTGAGATTTAGACGAATTCTGAAAAAGGCACTATTCAAGAGTAAGAGTTATGTAATACTTTTTAGTTCATAATATTGGAATAGACTTGGAATTCGGTTTTAATTTTTTTGTTAAAAATAATAATTTCACTCTTTTTAGTTATCTACGAAATAAGACTTTATGCGTAAATAAAAAATACGAATGTTAACTATTCACATTATGTTGCTGTAAGCAGCGAAATTGTGGTAAATGCTTGCAGATATCTAAGCGATGCTGCAATTTCCAAACTTTTATCTTTAATGGTTCAGGAGTTCTGTTCAGTGCCTTTGGACCAAGAGACACCTTCGTATGAAATTCCTGTTATTCGTAACTCATGTTTAACTTACTAGAAACAACATTTTAACCACTATGAGTGTTTTGATAAATTTCAAGGATTTCCCTCGATTGCTTATAGATCCCATCATCAGATCACCACTTTCGTAATTGTTATACAAAATTAGGATTATATCCTATACAACAACACAAGAATTTTGAAAATCGGTCCACAAACAGCGAAATCATCATCAAAAACATCTGCTTCGATGCAAAATATCACGAAAAGTACCAGTGATTGGGTCATAATGTGATGATGTATGGCATAATTAAAGTTGTGATGATGATGATTAATCAAATTGATATATTGGCTTATGCTTTCAGTTGTTTAAACAACGCCGAAATCCCCGAATCTGTATCTATAAGGATTCAAAAGTTCTGTTCAGTACCTTCGGATCCAGGGTATAACCTGGTGCAAAGTCTTACATTTTGGTAGTATTTACCTTAAATGCTTTAGAAAAAAATGAAATCACTATATGTTTTGATACAAATTTCAAGGAGTCCCTTCGATTCCTCATGGATTCCATCATCAGATCACCACTTTTGTGAACATGGTACCAAATTCGGATTCAACCCTGTACAACAACAAAATAATCATGAAAATCGGTCCACAAACGACGAAGTTATGGTTGAACATACAAAAAAAATATACAGACGAACATATTATAATTTTGGAAGTCGGTTAAAAACACACATTTGACAACTTGACGCAACCTGACGCTCCGTCACTGACGCGTAGGTTAAGCCTCAGCTTTAATGTGATAACGGAGACAACATGTTAATAAGTATTTAATCCACGATTAACTTTAACCCAGGTTGGCACAAGTGGCAAGAGATGACACAGCCTATATGCTGATAAGACAGGCCTCGCGAATTTAGCCCACATGTATTTTAACCTTGTGCTACTAATGCAAATGATAAGATTAAATTTTGATTAAGGAAAAGGAAAAATACGAGTTTTATCGAAAAAGTTTTTTTTTTTTTTTGCTAATAACGCGGCGCTAAGGCACTACGACGCTATACCTAATCTATAAACTCATTCTCTATAAAGAAGTTATTTTAAATTACTTTTAATTTTATCGTAGTAGACTTAATAGGAGGTAGCCAGATCTTCGTTATGTTAATTTTTAAGATAACTAAAGTTTTTCTGTACGCATGTCCACTCTATGTAGAGGTAAGAACGTCCACCAACTATGGAGTTACATAAAACCGACTTCCAAGGTAAAAACAATAATAACATTAATATGAACTAAAAAGTATTAAATAATTTTTACTATCTAATAGTGCCTTTTTCCGAATTCGGCTAAACCTCAACTATTTCTGTACTCAATCTTCATTATTTTGAAGTTTGTAACAAACTTGCATAGGATGTAGCGTAGCATAATATTTAATATTATCATAATTATTGACAGCTGTTCTTGTTATTAAGAATTCAAATCCATAGGTACTTAGTGCACCATCTATCGATTAATAAGTATAACTAATTAATAATTTTCCTCTCTAAATGTGCCTTTTTCCGAATTCAGCTAAACCTCAACTATTTCTGTACTCAACCTTCATCATTTTGAAGTCGGTGCCAGTTCCATAAGTTTCAAATTTTCTGTCAAAGAAAATATAAAGATTCAGCTATATCTGGTACCGACTTCACACAGGCACATTTATGGCCTGTTTCACCGCTTCCTGATAAGGTGCCCGATAGGGTTATTTGACAGATTTTCCATACTCCATCTGTCAAATTAAATGGTAGATAGCCTTATCAGGAAGCGGTGAAACAGGCCCTTAGAGAGGAAAATTATTTAATACTTTTTAGTTTTTAGTTCATAATTATTATAAGAATGTTATTATTGTTTTTACCTTGGAAGTCGGTTTTAATTTTTTGTTAAAAATAATAATTTCACTCTTTTTAGTTACCTAGTAGATAAACTATAATTAGTGCCAATTTAAATTGTATAAAAAATAGTTTTATATTGTCTTCACTATATGTCATTGAGGCGCTCTGTCGGCGCTATCGCTTGTCCGAACTCCGATTGTTGCTCATATAGTTTTAGTTACACGATGTATTCATTAGATTTCGCTGAGGTGCTCCTGAATCGCAGTATCGCTTGTTTGTAGGAGTTTTAAATAGTTGTATTGGCTGTGTGAAATCAGAAATGTGTCACCATTGGTGTGAGCAGTGAGCATTGAAATTTGAATTGTCAACATTTTGAGTGGTAATTATTGATCTCGTATTGTTATTAGAAATATTAATTAACCCTCCAAGATGACCTACGTCATAGTCCGCGAGTTTATAAGTGGTCGTCGGTGGTAGTGAACTAGTGAGTAGTGACTTAGTGACCATACCACCCTACGCGTCGAATTACTGCGTTTATTCTACGTATCTTATTACAATTTGTTAAGACTGTTATGAGTCATACCCCAAGGCCCAAATATCAGGTAGATAAATTTAAATAATACATTTAAAAAAATCTAAGTGAACACAACTCTATGCGTGCTAGGTAATTTAACAATTTAACGCTTCAACTCCCAAGCGGCCGCCAGAACAATGGATTACCAAGAATCCGCGATCGAAGGATGAGCCGAATCACACCCAGCGGCGCGGCGAGTATATTTTCAGTGTCATAATAATATTATGATATTAATCTTTACCTTCATTATTGTAATACATAGTACTATCGCAAGAGAAACTTGGAAAGCCGGCCTCGCGGCCGCCTGCGCCTTTCTCAAGCGATACTATATTGTACTACATTAATGAAGATAAAGTTTAAAATCATATAATGACACTCAAAATGCTTGCAGCGCGGCATTACCTGACATTAGAACTTGAAAAGGTACGACGCAATGTCGCGATGTTTACGCACACGCCGCGCGGCGGCGTGCGGCGACGCCGCACCGACCGCCGTGTATAAACAGCCTATATTAATAATTGGTGTTGTTATGTACATAATTACTATTATTGTATCCATACCTATGCCTTGTAAGTTGTACTATTACCTATTTTGTGCCATGAGACATTGGTGACCTTAACACGACGTGTTAATGATGATGATGACGATGATGATGATGATGATGATGATGATGATGATGATGATGATGACGATAAATTTTAATTGCGTGGTAGTATAATATGCTTTCTGTTCTTAAAACAACGCCGAAACTCCCAAACGTGTATCTATAAGGAGTCAGGAGTTCTCTCAGCATCTTCGAAACCATGGTATACCTTGACCCAATATTTGACTTTTTGGTAGCATATTCTTAGTACACTTCACATAAAACTAAAATTACCATATGTTTCCATATAAATTTCGAGGAGTTTCCTCGATTACTCCTGGATCCCATCATCAGGTCACCACTTTTGTGAAAATGGGACCAAATTGGAGTGAAACCTAATACAACAAAACAAAAATTTCGAAAATCGGTTCACAAACGGCGGAGTAATCGTTGAACATACAAAAATAAAAAAATAATAAAAAAATATCCACAGCCGAACATATAACCTCCTCGTTTTTTGGAAGTCGGTTAATAAGGAGCTATCAAGTGGTGAAGGTCGACCTATAACTTTTGTAAAAGTGTAGGTAAAGCTCATTTTTTTATTACTTTAGAAATCTTGTCTTCTACTGCCGTTGACAGTTATGCTTTCGATTGCCGAATACCCTTGAAGTTTTTAATCCTTCGATCGGGGATTCTTGGAAATGCTATTGTATTCTATTGTTGTCGCGATCATCGGTGCTCTTAAAGGGCTTGAAGAAATAATATACTTTTAGAAAACTAATGAGATCTCAGATCTATGTCTGACTACTGCATTCAGAGTGGAACATTCTAATGTTATATATTATGTTATTTAAAGTAGGTACTTAAATGTAATTAACCTATCAAGCCCCATAAGATCACCAGTGATCGCGACAACAATAGAATAACAACGGATTTCCAAGAATCCGCAATCGAAGGAATAATTCAAAATTTTGACATACCTAAGCCCCATACATTATCTGTCAAACTCTTCATTAAATTAAAGGTTATTTAATCATAATTTAATGTCTCTGAGTACGACGGTTTTAGCTAGAAAGGACACGTCATAACATTCGGGTGCGGTCGATATAAATAATCGGTCAAGTGCGAGTCGGACTCGCGCACGAAGGGTTTCGTACCGTTATAGAGCAACAATCCAAAATTTGTGTTTTTTGTATGGGAGCCCCTCTTGAATATTAATTTTATTTGTGTTTTTTGTATGGGAGCCCCTCTTGAATATTAATTTTATTCAAATATTATTATTAATTATTAAAGTACACACATAATTAAGGCCTTTGTGAAATTTTCAAGTGCCTACCTGTTGTCATTATTGATACCGACCAAAAAATGTTTGAAAAATCACGTTTGTTGTATGGGAGCCCCCCTTAAATATTCAATAGGCTACTTGACCTATATTCAATTTCATTGAACAAATGCATATTTCTAGTAGAACTTGGCCTAGGAAACCGTATTTCACCCTTATTATCAAATAAAAGCTTATGATTGATAAATAAAGTCGATTTGAAAATATGATTTTATGAAAATAGGAATTGTACTGACGAAAACGCTTTTGCGGTACTTCCGATTGGGATGTGACGTCATCCTCATACTAATTTAATATCTTTTATTTATCGCGCTCGCTATATGTAAGTTTATTTGTACATAAATAATAAGAATAAGCCTATTATATATTTTCTTCAATAATTCAAATAAAACATCAGTTTTATATATATTATCTCCATTTATTGTAGACGGGAAATGAAATGGCCAAAACTTTTCTCCAAAAGTTTTCAACATTACAAATGATTTCTAATTTCTAATATAATTATTTTATAATTTTTGGGCACTTTAAGACTCGTACATTTTTTTAATGTGCTAAAGCACATTAAAAAAATTTCAATAAAGAGCGTTTAAAATACAAAGCGTATGACGTCACACTATGGCGGACAGTGTTTTCGGCGCCATTTAAGAGGCATATTTTTCAATAAACATATTTAGGGTTTCTACGTAGTTTAAAGTTCACTGGTTTCTACTGTGTAAAATATTAAAATATAAGTTTTTTTTTGTAAAAATGAATGATTATGAAGCGATTAGCATGAAGAAAAAAATTAGGTCAAGTAGCCTATTCATTTTGTTTTTAGTATTTGCTGTTATAGCGGCAAGAGAAATACATAATATGTGAAAATTACAACTCTCTAGCTATTACCGTTCTCGAGTTACAGCCTGGAGACAGACGGACTGACATACAGACGGACAGACATGGAAGTCTCAGTAATAGGGTCCCGTTTTTTACCCTTTGGGTACGGAACCCTAAAAACAGGCAACAATCTGAGTTGGTACAACAGGAACCTATCTATCTATCCGTCCGCAAAAGTTATTGCTTGCCATTAGGTGATAGATAAAACTCGTTGCCATCCAAATGTTGATTTTTATAAACATTTTAAATGACTACAAAAATTGGAAATTCCCCTTCACAATAATTCTATCCTAGGGCACTTAAAAATCGTGAGTCGTGCTACTAGGCACTGGCACAGAACTCTACTGTATAGGTATAATCGCTTACCAATTATAGATGAGCCGTTTGGTCGTTTTACATATTTTGACCACGCACCAAAACAGACCATCTTATAACTAATAACTATTAAGGAATACAGATATTATTTGAATTGACGTAAATTATTTAGAAATGAAGGCCAGGTTAAATCAAAGACCTAATATGGCCTATAGTTATTTTTTGAATTACCAGCCGCATTGAAAATTTCCTAAACATCTTTGATCTTAATTTTTAGTACTGAATGGGTAGTTATAGACAGCAAATAGTGTTAGGTATATACCTATGTATTAATTATAATTATATTTAAACATGTACTTTCTAGTACTCGTCTTTTTATAAGTTATCGCCGATATACCTACTTTGCAATCTATCGGTGAAAGTGCAAAATAATTATTTTAAAGATTTTACTCTACAATCTGCTACAATGGAAAAATAGCATTCTTTGCGAAACTTGTCCCGTAACTAATATTTTTGATGCTACTAAATTTTGTTTTAAGTTCCTTATTGACAGGGGAATTTTTAAATAAACACAGCATAAAATAAACAATTTAAATAATAAGTAATATTTCCTGTAAATATTTATACAAACCCAATAAAAAATCTTTACTTCGAAACATTACACTTTTTAAAAATGTTAAACTCCGATCTTTTCCCGCCCGCTCTCGCGTCGCTGATGTTGTCAGCGTTGCCGATTCGGAATTTTTGTTCCGATTTCGGAACTTTGGAGGCTCTGGCGGAACTTTGGCGGAACCTCGGCCCAGTCGGAACTTTTCGGAAGTTTTTGATCAGACGAGGCATTATGGCTTGAAAACATTAGCTTGTAAAATAAAAAAACGTTTGGACAACTGTCAAATCAATAAAAAAAATGTAGTTAGGAGTTAGGAAAAATGAACTTTATGCTTTTGTAGTAACGTTGAAATTGATGTTGAGAGCTGTCTGGCCAAATGGATCTTATTTTGGAATGTGTTAAAACACTTACAACGAGTGAAAGAGACAGATCATTTCGTTTCGATTCGACAGAGCGTAATGCGTATCTTGCTTTTCTTTTCAACGTTTTACTTGGTCCTTTTATTTAGCTAGAGAAAAATAAAAACGGAAAACTTTTTCTCTGCTTCGCTTCGGTTTGTGTGTTCAGTGTTGTTTCAAAAATAATTTCTGCCATTTTTATGAGTGAAAACCATCTTGTTTAAAGGAAATCGTGAAACCAATGTAAGTATCTACTGCATTTACCACTTTTTATTAGATTGTTTCACAAGTTTGTCGTTTTGCGCATGATTCGAATGTGGCTTCACATTTTTACTAAACTAAGTACCACCCAGCAGAGAAGCAGAATCATCTTGTTATAGGTACCTAATACTTATAATTATACATTATTATAAATTATTGTGTATTACTTGTACTGTAAGATTGTTAACGTCGCTTCGCCGGTTTTTAGTTGCCGAGGTTGCCGTTTTGTAATCGAGAGCGGCGACATCCGAATGCTCATATTTTTTGTTTATTTTGATTAGATGTTTACATTTTATGGACTAGCACAAGTAGGTAGTAATACTGTGAAGTCATCCAAGCCGTCCACTCGGTTCAACCCAATTTTTACTGTAAAAACATTTCAGGCAGTGAGTCTAGTTAGGGCCAAATCACCAATTTCAATGTGTAGGTTTACCGTAATTACGGTATAGTTGGCACTGCATAGGCTAAAGTAGCAGTCGTGTATTTTACTTTTTAATTCATAAAACTTGTTTGTGAGGCGGAAATGGAATTATCGAATGTAGTGCTAAAGGCCACTACACACTACGTGTGTAACGTACTAACGTGAAATGATACGTCATGTTGTCATCCTGTACGTCACGTTGCGTTTTGTTTGTAAGACATTTAAAGCTCAAGCCACATTGGTGCGTTTTTGCGGGATTGCGGCCGCCGCACGGACTTGCGTTTGCGGCCGCGTTCCGGGGCCTGCCACACTGGGCTCGGAACGCAAAACGCTGCGGCATGCAGCGCGGGTGCGGCCGGTGTGCCCATGCGGCGGCCGCATTTACTTTTCAGATTGTAATAAATTTTCAAAGTGTTCTTGTAATCAATATCCTTTGTATTGTACAAACATAGATAAGAATGCGCTAGGTCCATAAGTTTTTCAGTCGAACTCATGATTTTTTATAATAAAAACACAAATTACAAACTATTGTTGCAAACAATTACAACTCGCAATCCCGCACCGCACCGGACCGGAATCGAACTGCAACGCGTGCGGCCAGTGTGGCTACTTTCATAGACTGTCATAGAATAAAGTTCTCGCCGCACCGCGGCCGCGTCGTATGGTTGCAATCCGTCCCCGCCGGAAACGCACCGCACTGCGCCGCAACGCGGCCGCATTCAGTGTGACAGGTTCCATAGTAACTCATGCATTACAAAATTTCCCGGATCGGAACAGAAACGCACCACAAAATTTTGCGGCCAGTGTGTCATGGGCTTTAATGTATACCCTTAAAATAAATAGTATGATGGAAAAGTAATAACAATCAGAGATTATAATATTTTTGCTTTCATAATATTTGTGTATTTTTTTTGTAAATTTTAACGAAAGAAGAAAAAAAAAGGTTAAAAATATAGACTCAATCAAATATAAACATTTCCATCTGTTGCATGAGTTCAAGCTTAATGAATTGTGTGATGATGATTGTTCTTTTTTATTTGGTGGCAGGCTAGCATGGACAAATTTGTCACAAGAAAACGCAAGGATGCATGCTCAAGTACTTCAGATGATAATCGCCAGAAAAAACGCTGCACTAATGTGCCTAAAACCAAATCTAACACTGACCATGGCAATGATACTGTAACTACCACTACTAAACCTTCCACTTCTAAAAGTCACTCTACTGAACCTCCTACCAATAAACCTCCCACTACTGAACCTCCTTGTGTTGAAATTGAAAGCCCCGCTAGGCCCGTTACTGAACCTCCCACCCCTCCAGCCACCGAAACCCTCGCTACTGAACCTCCTACCATTGACTCTACCGTTTCTGAACCTCCGGCTACTGAACCTGCCGTTACTGTACCTCCTGCTACTGAAGACCCTCCCAATACTGAAGCACAAAGTGGAGCTAGCAAAAAGCAAGCACAAAAAGTAAAAATCGACTGTTTTAACGATGCCTGGCTCACAGAAAAGCAATTTAAAAATTGGTTAAAAAAATGCACTGATACAAAAGGCACTACCAGTGCCATGTGCAAATACTGTCTGTGCACTTTAATACCACATAAATCAGCACTAATTAAGCACCTACAAACAGCAAAACACAAAAAACTCGTTAGTAATGTGGAAACATCGAAATCAATTTCCGAGATGATTAAAAGACCATGCGAAGATGCAAAAAAGAGGGCTGAATTGAAGCTAGCTGCACTTATTGCCACAAAAAATTTGTCTTTCAATTTATTGGACACCCTAATGCCTCTTTTAAAAGACATTTTCCCAGATTCCGAAATAGCACAAAAAATTACACTTTGTAGAACAAAAGGTCAAGCTGTTGTCAAACAAATACTGGGTCCACAGTGCAAAGAAACTTTGGTTGAACGTTTGAAAACACCAGGAAAATTTTTCAGTTCTGTAATTGACGAAACTACTGATATTACAGTAAAAAAACAGTGCGCTTTATCTGTTATATCGTTTAACGATACGACAAATACTGTTGAAACGAACTTTTTTGATTTGTATGAGGTGGAGTCGGGCACAGGAGAAAATTTGTGCACTGAAATGTTAAACAAATTCAGAGAACAAAACATTCCCCTAGAAAATCTTGTTGCCTTTGCTGCAGACACAACAAATGTTGGAGCCCACAACTCAGTATTCACCCACCTAAAAGACGAAATACCCAACATAGCTTGTGTTAAGTGTTCTGCGCATAGCATACACCTGGTTGCTTCAAAAGCCTGCTTAAAGCTACCAAGATCCATTGAAGACATGTTGCGTAATATTGGAGCCCATTTCAGCCGTAGTTCCCAGCGTAAAAGCAGGTTAACAGAGATACAAAAATTTTTTGACGAAGAAATCCACACCATTTTGAGTCCTTGCACAACACGTTGGCTCTCACTCAAGCCTTGTGTCGACAGAGTTTTGGAACAAAAACTCGTCTTGATAGAGTATTTCACCCAAGAACTGAGCCACGACCCAAGTATTACAACCGATAATATATTGAAAGCATTACTCAATTTATACTTCACTGTTTACCTTGAGTTCATGTCCCACACCTTAACTATTTTCAATGATTTCAACCGACTTTTTCAAAGCGAAAAACCTCTTTGTTGTTTTTTTTGTTGTTTTGTTTGAAATCCGAAGTCGAAAAATTACTGGTCAACCTGTGCTCAAACTATATACAGATTCAGTATCTCAAACGCACCGATATACACAGAATAGATTTTGAAAACCCTGGCCGATTTGTGCCTCTACAAAATGTGTATTTGGGAGTCGCAGCACAGCAATCTTTGGAAGAAATGAAGAAGTCATCTAATCCTCCACCAATGACTGAAATAGAAGACATTTTGAAAAAATGCCTCGCTTTTTATATTGAAAGCGTCAAAGAAATCAAACAAAGATTCAAATTCGATGATCCAATATATCAATGCCTTGAAATTGTCAAACCAAACGTGGCCCAAAAATTTGAAAATAAGGATATGTTGGACGTCATAACCCGTTTTCCTGTTTTATCTAGTCATATTAACCACCAGGAACTCGTAAAAGAGTTAAGAGAGCACGCGTTTCTAGATTTTGAAAACCTGGGGTTGAGTACCGATATGCCTGCTGACGTTTATTGGAAAACTCTGTTTTTACTAAAAAATTCTGAAGGTAGAGAAAGATTTCCAAATTTGAAAAAGGCCATAAGCCTATTGATGGTATTACCGTTTTCTAACGCTTGTGTTGAGCGTGTGTTCAGCAAATTAAAACAAATTAAAACTGATCATCGCAACAAGCTGCACACATCTACCATAGCAGCATTGATGAACACCGCAGAAGGAACCAAAGAATCGGGCTTAATCAAATTTGAACCAAATCAAAAGATGCTCAGGGCTAAATTGAAAAAAAATACCTAACTATGCCTAATAAATATTATTAATATTACGTACAGGTGAGGGTCTTCAAACTAATCTTAATCTGCTTCTTAAACTATTACTTAATATGTGTATTTTCTGGTCCTGTCCTGTGCACTAAACTAACATACATAATAACAAATTTTAAAATTTCAGACTGGCCGAACGCGTGACGTACTTGTACATTTGCGCCACTTGTAGTAGAAAGAGCGAGCGTACTCACACGAGTAGCGTGCAAAGCAACGCAACGTGCACACGTCGCGCGTCCGGTGTGCTCTGAGCTTTATATTATGACTTGTGTTGCCCTTTAATTTGATTTATATTTTTCAGATTATTTTGTAAATACATAAAAAAATCGATTGATGATTGAGAAATACTGCATTATAACACCGTCATAACGTTAAAAGGTAAATAATTCAGTGCTCACACTTTAGTATGTTTTTATGTATGTATTTGCTCAATCGGAACTTTTCGGAACTTTTCAGGGATCAAAGTGGATCAAAAACGAACGGCTTGGCGGCAACACTGGATGTTGTGTTGTCTGTCAACTATTTATTAGAAATATTATTTTTATAGCTTTGCAAACAAATATCAGATTTATAAAGTTTAAAATACTTTTATTAAAGAGTTTACAAGTGTATATTGTTCATAAAATTGTTGTACAATGATTGTTAAAAGTTTTATTGCGTTTATACAAAATTGTGTAAGTCGTGGTGATTTGTGAAGTGGTTTGTGTTTTTGTGACAACGTTTCGAGGAGGATTACGATATCCAGAATCCAGATGCTGCCTTCTATGCCTATTCTGTTTACGAGGGAAAGCCAGGATGCGTTCGGGAATAAAATTGAGCCAAGCACTAGTTTCTTCAATCCAACTTCTACAGCTAAGCCCGCCATTGCAATCGAGGTGAGTCAGTGCAACATTCCATTGAATTTATTTATGAAACCAAGCCAATTTATTTCTTCAAAGACTGATACTTCAGTAGATATCCTTGTAGTCGATATATTTACAAAATTCTAGACTAAGTATTTGTTAAAAACTTCAAAAAAGAGCTCAGATAAGAGGCCTATTATGTCTCAGATCTCACATCCATACAGATGACTGCCATTTTTGTTTTACATTATAAATATTTTAAATTTTTTCAGGATCCTTCGAGAAAGACATTACAGAATGGACAGACAAGCTTACAAAATAAGGATACAACTCAAAAATTAGGAGAAGAAATTAAAAAGGATGATGCAGCGACAAAAACAAAAGTGGAAGAGAATCCTTTAGAAGCAGGTATGTTGTTTTCTATTGACAGACATTTCTAATTTCAAAGCTTATTGATAATTTCATTCACATGTTGAAGCTAAAACTATAGTCTTCATAATATCAAGATTTTGCTGTTTAAGATACAGGTTTCTACAGAAATACACACTTCAAAATATTCTTTCAATAAGATTATTGTTAAGTTGTCATCTCTATTAGTTATGTTATTATCATAACATTACATGCTTGGCTATCAGTAGAGTTAGTATTAAGCAAATTTTTCTGAGAAAGTTATAACTGATGGGGTTGTTTTCAGCATTGGTGAGAGGTTACTACACAAAAATACAGAACAAATTTTCTGCCTACGCATCACAGCCGACTAACAAGTTCAGACTGTTCCGAGAGGCTTTAAAAACATTTGATCCAAACAAGGAAAGTCCAGTGGATCTGTATAAGAAGATAGAGCAGATATTTGGCAGCGAACACAGAGATTTAGTTGAAGAATTTCTCCTGTTTCTAAAGCCTGGCCAGGCCGTGGAAGTGGGTAGATTTATGGATCACTTCATGTTGGTTCAAATCACTGGATTCATAAAATTACTCAACGTAAGTTCAGATATTGGTATGTTTAATGTATTCTAGTCTTTAGTCTAGTCATATTATGTATTGTTAGTTAATCTTGTGAATCTGCTATCATCATGACCTAAAAGAGTCGACCCATTGAAACAGAAAACATTTTATTTGCACACTCCATAAAAACATGTCATGCAAAACTTTTGTATAGGATGAGGATAGGAGCTGTATGTCCTTCCTTCCTAATCGTATTCTCATGGCTGAGGGATGTGACCACCAAAATTTGCTTTCCGGGATAGGGCTCTCCACTTGTCTCTGTTTTTGGCTTGATGCAGTGCCTCCTGGAATGTGCAGTCAGCAGCTATGACAATCGCGTCTGTCCATTAGCTGTATGTACAAGCAGTAGATAACCAAAAGTTTTACCAATTCTTTCTTGTGGAAGTCCATGTCCTTATAATTTAACTAAGAAATATAACTTACTGAGGTGTTCTTGGCTTTGCGAATGTTTCTTTAAGTGCTGGGAAACAATGGGGTAATAGAGTTTGATACTGCCAAAAGGATAATATTATCAGATATTATCATTATTTAAATTTAATGAAGTTAACAAAATGTAGCTTTGGTTTACTGCAAACTGCAATAACACGCAATTATTGTAATATAAACCAGACCTATTCAAAACAATAAAATAAAATAATTAAATCTGTGCTAAATACCATATTGCTTTGTATGAATTGCTGTAAAATTGTATGTTTTGCGCAACCACTTTGTATGTAATACAGGTTGTTCCAGTGAACACCATTATCCTTGAGACCATCAAATGAGCCCGTCAAAATGAACAACTTTTTCTATGAGAACAATGTTAGGAACTCAAAAAAAAAAAATGGTTTATAAAACTTTTAAGGATAATGGTGTTGACCATAACAACCTGTATTATTTAGTGCCTGTTATGATGTGCTATTTAAAAATAAGACAAACACTTTCATTATCAGATTAACTTGACAGTTTCCTCCATTTTACAATGTATTTTACTACGTATTGGACACAATTAAATGGTTTGGAAATGTTATATTTGCATGGCTTAGGGTTATGCAAGGGCCTTATCACACTGGCAATTAGCGAGCGATTTGAAAGCGACGCGACTGCGCAGCGCACACGCCGCGATTGCGCGCCATTTTGTACACTCGTCTAGGTATGTGACATTCTAGATAGATAGCTACTGAGTGTCCAAAACGCGTGCACGCCGCGATTGCGAGGCGTCATCACGGTGTGTGTGCTGCGCAGTCGCGTCGCTTTCAAATCGCTCGCTAATCGCCAGTGTGAAAAGGCCCTAAAAATTTACACCAAGCAGTTTTTTATTTATTCACATTCTCAGTTCATTTAAACAGTGGGTAGTTTAAACAAAAATGTTGTCTTCATCAAATATGTTAGAGAAGTCTCTTGATTGACAAAGACAATCTTTGAATAGTTATAATATGCTGTCTTAAGATTTTTCTTGTAAAAAAGTGTGTAACAAAAATAGGGTAAGCATACTGTATCCTAAGATTTGCGCAATGTTTGATAGGTCTCTGTGGTGGGGCGAGGAGTGAACGGGGCGGGTCTGTGATCAGATGGATCGTAATTGGTAGACTGCTCTCAAACGCCATATTATTTTATTTATGGTAACGGTTTAAGTTAATTGGTACACATGCGCCGATTCACCCATCCATTTACGAGACGCTTTCAAAAGTTGTGCGCGGACTACAGGTGATCGCACATTTATCAGCACGCACACGCCGATTGCGTCACATTTTAGAATCCGTTGACCGTTGTATGAAATGATGTGAAAGTGCGCACATTCGTCCGCACAGTACGCGCCGCATTTCGTGTACTATGCGGTGTGTTCCACGCGTACGGTGCGTACGGTGCTGACAAATGTGCCATCAGCTTAAGAGGCCGGGTACCCTTGGAATTTCTCATACAAACGTCATACCAAAATCATTTTCTCATACGAAAATATTTAACATGTTTGAGTTATTTTTCATTTTAAAATAGTAATTACCTAGGTTCCTGCACAAAAATTTACTTCAAAATATTTAAACACGAAAAAAATTTTTTTGTTTAAAATTTTTTTTTAGTAAATTTACTACAAAATATTTAAACTCTAAAAAATATTTAAACTAAAAAATATTTTTTAGAGTTTAAATATTTTGTAGTAAATTTACTATTTATTTAAAAATATTTTTTAGTATTTTACTCTATTTTTTAGAGTTTAAATATTTTGTAGTAAATTTACTATTTATTTAAAAATATTTTTTAGTATTTTACTCTATTTTTTAGTGTTTCAATATTTAGTAGTAAATTTACTAAAAAAAAATTTTAAACAAAAAAAATTTTTTTTGTGTTTAAATATTTTGAAGTAAATTTTTGTGCAGGAACCTAGGTAAATACTATTTTAAACTGAAAAATAACTTAAACATGTTAAATATTTTCGTATGAGAAAATGATTTTGGTATTACGTTTGTATGAGAAATTCCAAGGGTACCCGGCCTCTTAAGGGCTCCCACTCAAAACTGGGAATTCGAATCGCATCGCATCGTGTTCTCATTTTTATTATGAACTAGCGACCCGCCCCGGCGTCGCACGGGTATAAATTTTTATTTTTTATTTTTTTATGCAATAAGGGGGCAAACGAGCAAACGAAACTGATGGAAAGCAACTTCCTTCGCCCATGGACACTCGCAGCATCAGAAGAGCTGCAGGTGCGTTGCCGGCCTTTTAAGGGGTAATAGGGGAGGGTAGGGAAGGGAAAAGGGTAGTGGATTGGGCCTCCGGTAAACTCACTCACTCGGCGAAACACAGCGCAAGCGCTGTTTCACGCCGGTTTTCTGTGAGGACGTGGTATTTCTCCGGTCGAGCCGGCCCATTCGTGCCGAAGCATGGCTCTCCCACGTCAAAGCCTATTATATAGCCACTGAAAAATGATTATCGATAGCCTATGATCCTTCACGTGGTCTACTTCTCATCTGTGCCAAATAACATAATAATACTTAGTTAAAAAAAAACTAAAAACACACTTTTTCTGGCCGTTTAAAGTGGGTCAAAATCGCACCCAAAGAAGTCGGTCACAAACAAACGTCATACAAACATACAAATTGAAAAATGGAATAATTATATCAAATTAGTGTATTGTCATCGGTCCTCGATAAATCTACAAAGTTTGAACGAAATCTGGCCGTTTAAAGTGGGTCAAATTCGCGCCCAAAGAAGTCGGTTACAAACATACAGGTGAAGCTAATAAAAAGAGTATAAAAATTGATCCAGTAGTTCGCGAGATAAGCCCTTTCAAATAATTTCCACCGTTTTTTCCACATTCTCCTATTAGTCTTAGCGTGATAAAATATAGCCTTTAGCCTTCCTCAATTAATGGGCTATCTAACACTGAAATAATTTTTCAAATCAGACCAGTAGTTCCTGAGATTCGCGCGTTCAAGTTAGCCCTTTCAAATAATTTTCCCCTTTTTTCCACATTTTTCTCTATTTCTTCGCTCCCATTAGTCTTAGCCTGATAAAATATAGTCAAAATCCGTTGCGTAATTTTAAAGATAAAGGGAACAAAGAGACATGAGGGAAAAAAGCGACTTTGTAAAATATGTATTAGATATTGTCGCAGATATTTGTGATGCGATGCGAGTTCGTAGTTATGTGTGGAAGCCCTAAAACATCATTTGTTTTTTCCAGACAACATTCAGCCGCAAACCGACGGTGCTCCGTAAGATAATCCGTGCTTTATCCAACGGCATGAACACGGGCGGCAGCGCGGAGATGAGGGGCCGGGTCCTGCCGCACCTGCGCTCCAGCCCGCGCCTGCTGCAGATGTTCCAGTCGCTGTTCCCAGACACCAGGCCGCCTGACATGTGAGTTACTAATGCCTGTAGCTAGGCAGGAGTAATTTTAGGCGCAGCGCAGACGACAGACTATCCGTGACGCACTTTTTAGTCTGTGGGAAATAGAACCTATGCAATTATATGCAGTAACGCACACGACGCGCAAAAAGTCCGCATATAATTGCATAGGTTCTATTTCCACAGACAAAAAGTGCGTCACGGATAGTCTGTCGTCTGCGCTGCGCCTTATAGTGCCTGTGGTGGATCCCACAATTACCTCTATCTTCCTTCATCGCGCTACCGAAGTGCGCAAGACATAATCGCAGACAGCTGAAAACGTGGGCTTCGGCCTGACCGAGCATAACACCTCGCTAGGTCAGAAGATCTTACTTTGCGACCACCACATATATTCCATGTTTTTTTTTTATTAAATAAGGGGGCAAACGAGCAAACGGGTCACCTGATGGTAAGCAACTACCGTCGCCCATGGACACTCGCAACATCAGAAGAGCTGCAGGTGCGTTGCCGGTCTTTTAAGAGGGAATACGCTCTTTTCTTGAAGGTTTGCAGGTCGTATAGGTCCGGAAATACTGCTGGTGACAGTTCGTTCCAGAGTTTTACAGTGCGCGGCAGAAAGTTACGCGAAAAACGCACTGTGGAAGACTGCCACTCATCGAGGTGATGAGGATGGTATGTTTTTCGCGTGGGACGATGGCGAAAAGTTGCAGGTGGTATGATTCCGAACAATTCCTCAGAGCACTCCCCGTGATACAACCGATAGAGGCTGCAGAGTGAAGCTGTAGCTTCACTCTGCATCGAGTCGAGATGTATCTCGGCGTAATTGTGGAATGGTCGCAAAATTCGCGGCTGAGACATGAGGCATGTGCCTCGGTCTCGAATTTTGCGGGCAGCGGGGCGGGAGCGGTGACAACGGCGCGAGAAGCCTTCTAGAAACTTCTCGACTAGATAAAATAATATACGAAAGTGTCTCCGTCTGTTTGTTACCTCTTCACGCTCCGACCGCTGAACTGATTTCGCTGAAATGATGAGGGGCAAAAATGTATGGACTCTGGTATAGTGCTCAACAGGAATGGATTATATATTTTTAGGAAGGTATACCCATGTACATTAATGAGCAATAGGGCGCTTGTCAAGATTCGTTGTACTTTTTGAGTAAAGCCATGTTAAAAGTGACATCAGCGCTCATACATTTCATGCTGATAACATCACGTTACATTATAGCATGATTATTTTTAGGGTTCCGTAGTCAACAAGGATATTATAGTTTCGGTCTGTCCGTCTGTCCATCTATACGCGTTTTTTTTTTAATGCTCATGTCCCTGATTTTAAGTTGAGGGAGGTGTACTGTAAGAAAAGACATCCGTAACCTTTCTAATGCGCAAATAAGTCTTACCACATAGACGACAAAAACTATACGTCGGTAACGCTGGCCTTGTACGTTGACTGTACATTATTTCAAAAAGTACAGTTGCTAGGGGCTGGGCGCTATATAACTTTTTTACCTACTCACTAAGAGCTATCTAATGGTATATATTTTATCTCTGTTGAGCAATATACCAAAATGCCCATGATCCTTTAGCGTGGAGATACTTGGAGTCCCGAGAAAGGACATAAGACAATTTTTATCCCGGAAAAAATGTACGGTTCTGTCGCGATAAACGAATTTTGGCGTAACGGAGTTGCAGGCACCAGCTAGTTATTTAATAACATAGACGCATGACAAATTACCTTAATATTACAAAGTTTATTTTTTAGCGTATACGAGGGCAGCACAGATACGATCAACGAGAGTTTCCTGACGGAAGACCAGGGGTATGACGTGTGGGAGTTCGCGGAGGACAAACACAACAAGAGGAAACCCAGCGCCAAGGACGGACTTAACTCTGAGGTAGGTGTTGTACAGGGCTATCTCCTGACTCCTGTTTTATATCTAAGAGATGTTGACGATTTCATTGTAAGAACTCCCAAGCTATTGTAGCATAAATAAATAATTCTAACAGAGAAAGCATTTCTTTTACGGTCTAAGAACGAGGTTGCATTGCTTCATTATGATTTACCACATTAAGGCGTTGCATAGTCGGATGTTTTAACGAACGGATTTAAATCCGACGAATAGGAAATGAAATGGAACAGTCAATGACGCTCAAAGCTCCGCCTTGTTTTTGTTATCACGCGTCAACGCAACGCAGATGTTTCACACCTGATACAGTGCGTTAAACCGTTGCGACCACGTTGAAAAAATTGAGCAATGTAGACTTGCAATAAGAATGTTGTGCTATAATTTTGGAGGTAAATATTGTACGTTAACTTTTCAGTACCTCCATGGGCGGGTGTTCATCCAGCACGGCAGAATGTTGAGGACGGCATGTGTCACATATCCCTATAGCAAGGAGCCCTATCGGTCGCACGCGCGCCGCCTCGCGCCCGGCAGTCTCTCCCCCTCAGACGACGACAGAGAAAGAGGGTCACCCAAAAAGAACAACAAAATAGTCGACAAAATACCCCCAAAACGAACCAGAAAACAAACCAAATCCCCCACGAAAAACGTTAAAGATTTCAATGACAACACAAAGAAAGATCTGAATAACACGCTCAATAAAATAAAAGGTAAAACGCATGCTAAAACAAAAGTGTACAAAAAGGACGAACAGAAAAAGAAGGACAATAAAAGTACGAGAGGTGCGGATAAAATAGAGGCTAAAGTTGAGAAGAATTGGACGAGAGATGAGGACAAGACTATGTTGGAAATTTTAAAAGGTGAGTCGGGTTCGGAGGAAGTATTCGAAAGAATAAGAGCAGTTCTGCCGCATAGGACGATCTCCGAGATCAAGGAGAGATTGCATCACGTTTTGAATCTTTTACAAGAAATGGCAGTAAATATTACGTAACATTTGATGACATTTTATTGTTGTAATCGAGAATATATTTATAACTTTATATGAATAAATATTATTTTTACCCCGGCATGAGTTTTTTAATATATTTGTGACTATCATTTCAATTATAAATTTTGACGTGACAACGTCTTAAATTAGGTTGCGGCTGGGAGTCACTTATGAAAAAGTGTAACGCTCGGTAACGTTACGATGAGTCACCGAACGAGAGAGAGGCCCGCCGAATGCCTTGCGTCTCTCTCCCACACGTTGTCACGTAAAATCTTCGCCCGTAAAACCGACTTTACAGGCAACCATTTTTTTTTTCAGAAAGCTTATTAATCCTTCGTTCGGGGAAAATGCTATTGTATTTTATTGCTGTCGCGATCACCGGTGCTCGTATGGGGCTTGATGAGTTAAATATTAAAAGTGGCTAAGATTATAACAGTAAATACAAAAGAAGGTAAACAGTTGCACATTTCAATTTGTCATTCACAGATTTTTACTTTTAAATATCTCTTCCAGCTGATTACGGGAAGTTCCAAATGCAAAAGTTTCAGCATTTTTCGTAAGATAGGATGCAGATGGGTGGCATTTAAATTGTGTCTTGTCTTTGGCTTCATTAATTGTTTCTAGTTCTCTTAGAAATCTTTGAATTTCAGCATCAGAGAAAATTTCGGATAAAACTTCAAACTGTTGATCAGAATATTGAGTTGCAACATCTTTAGTTTTTTCCTCTACCTGTGAATGTTCTTCTTTTATATTTCGTGCTCCTTTAACCAATTCCCGTAACTGGTCAATATCACAAGATTCATACTGTGGTACGTCCACTTTTTCGAATGCTGATACGTTCTTCATGTAAGCTGGTAAGTGCTCTTTCAGATGCTTTTTCACTTTCATTGCACAATCGCATTTATTTGGCCGAATGTAATCCAAGTATGATAATATTTTTGGCTCTCGGGTAAACTTTAAAATATCTGCTTTGTCTAGTTCCTTTGCTGGTTTCGATGAAGTTTTTTCAGATTGCACAACCACATTGGATTCTCTTCGCTTCGGGGTACAGAAGCAGTAGTGGTTTCCACATACGGCACATTGGGTAACCACTCGCTTGATCTTTAGGAATTCGTCTTGCAAGATCTGCATCAAAGAACTCTCCAGTTTAAGATCCAAAAGCTGTTCGGATGATGTGCAACGAATGGGCACATCCATGTCGTAATCATGGGCATCAATAGCCCCCTCATTAAGATTTTTCCCAGCTAGATATTGCTCCAATTTATCACCCAATAGTTCCAAATTATCGCATGCGGCGTAAATGCATCTTTTGTTGACGACTATAACTGACATCTGAGAGGAGGTACCATGTTGAGGGCATAAGTCTGGATCTATTTGGGGTCTGGTCGTTTGATCACATACAAGGAAGAATGGCTGTGGTTTTGGAGTATCGGTTTGAACTTGCTCGTCTTCTATTTCCAATATACTCGTGGCGCAAGGATTGTCTAAAGCCTCACACAGTTGCATCAACATCAGCCTCTCCATGTTGATGAAAAACTCCGCTTGCTCGGGCATCGTATGCAGACAGTACTTCACAAACTCCTGAAATCTTCTAACAACATGACGCACCTTGTTCTGCCACAATCGGTTAATCTCACTCTGTTTCATTATTTCTTCTACAGTTGAAGATATTTTTTCATCCTTGATATTGATTTGGTCTGTTAACAATTTGATAGAATTTTCATGTTCTCGTTTTGACACCTCAACTTCTCTTTCACACTTGGTTCGTTCCTTCAGAGCAACGTATACTTGACAAGCTAAATTCTGGTATCCAAGTATAGTCCTGAGCTTCTCTAGAGCTGTATATTTTTCAGAATTTATTTCAGAAATGTGCTTCTCGAAATTAGCTCTTAAATTCTCGATATCTTGTAAAAACTTTTCTTTGCTTTTACTCTTTTCTGATTCCAGTTTTTCTTCGTAAGTTTTGAATAGTTGTTTTCTTTGCTCCGCTTGTAACCTCTCAAACTTTTTATGCATTTCATCGTACGTATAGTTCTTGATTCTTTCCAACTCTATCTGCGCCGTATCTCTCAATAAAGATTCAATCTTTGTTAGAGATGTCCTGTATAGGACAGAAAATTCTTGGACGGCTTGTTTTATTTTGAGAGTGTTTTTCTTTTGCTCTCTATCAGTTACATTGTCCCACTCTTCATTTCTTCTTTCGACGACAGTTTTTCTCCAGTTTTCGTCACTTTTCAGTATCAAATTGTTCTTTTCAACCTCCATAGCGCGACGATGCTTGTCAACGTATTTCTTTCCGAAATGCAAGATTCCGTCGCAACCAAATTTATTTAGGAATTGTCTTTCGACTGGCTTTAGGACTGCTCTTCCCTTCAGCAATTCCTCTGGAGGCATATACCAGTTGGCGCCTCCGCCTTTTAGGGGCGGTTCCAGTCCAGTAATCACTTTTAAATTGGGTGACATCGATTTAAAGTAAACATCTGCGAGAGAACCACCCATCTTCTTTCTCATAACGCTTCGACTGGGAACTTCGTTTTTTTCTAGGCAACATTTTCTTAAATAATAATCTTCATGCAATTTTAACATCTTTTTGATTGTAAAATATGGTTTGGGTAGGAGAAAGTAGTTTCTCAAAAAACAAAATATGACAACTCATTCTAATTATTATTATGACATCGACAGCATCGACATGACGTTACCCATATAAAAATAAAAACCTTATAAAACAATGTTCAATGGACAAAAAAAACTTTTGTCCATGAACATCGTACTTGGTGAGACGATCCTACACCAAATATCGGCTTCTTACAGACGAACGGCACGTGTCGGCGGCACGCATAAACTTACATATTATAAGTCTATGGCAATGATATTCTACTAAATACAGATCTGTTATGTTCATACTATCTTCCAGCTTAAATTGCTTCCAAACAATTTTCAAATTCAAATACGTAGGTACTTACCTCTGTCATATCTAAAGGTTACTATAGTTACAACAATGAATGCGACAGATAATACGTAATGAATGGTATAGAATAGGATAACTATATGTTTTGAGATGGTTTTGAATTGCACTTGACAGGCGCATCGGCGCGCATGCGCGACAAAGAATAAGAGAATATTGTTATTGTTGAACAGAAGAGACATTGAATAAAACTAATTGTTTGTTAGATTATTTTTTATTAAACTTTGTGCTATATTCTATACATATTATAATAAAGTCGTAGGAAAACAAAAGTACACATTGAATATTTTTAAAAATATTAGTACTTGGGGTATATAACGTGTAAATTTTTGTTTCTTTGTATTTACATAATATTTTTTTAGAGTAATTACTTTAGGATCGGTCGTATGCCCGGGCTAAATATGTATATTATATTAATTAGTAGGTTTTTTTTAAATTAAATAAGAGGGCAAACGAGCAAACGGGTCACCTGATGGTAAGCAACTATCATCGCCCATGGACACTCGCAACATCAGAAGAGCTGCAGGTGCGTTGCCAGCCTTATAATAAGGTAAGAAATGAAAGAACATATGTAAGAGTCACTTTTACATTAATTGAAAATTTTGACACCATAATATTTAAGTAATAATAAATATCTATATCTATGCATATTATTATAAAATAAGGTCGCTTTTTTCCCTCATATCCCTTTGCTCCCTTTAATCTTTAAAACTACGCAACGGATTTTAATGATTCTTTCAGTATTAGAAAGCCTATTTATCGAGGAAGGTTATAGGCTATATTTTATCACGCTAGGACTAATAGGAGCAAAGAAATAGAGGAAAATGAGGAAAAAACGTCGAAAATTATTTGAAAGGGCTAACTTGAACGCGCTAACTACTGGTCCGATTTGAAAAATTCTCTCAGTGTTAGATATTATAGCCCCTTTATTGAGGAAGGCTATAGGCAATATTTTATCATGCTAAGACTAATAGGAGAATGTGAAAAAATGAGGGAAATTATTTGAAAGGGCTTATCTCGCGAACTGCTGGAGCAATTTTTATGTTATTTGGCACAGGTACAGGTAAGAAGTAGACCACGTGAAGGATCGAGGCTATCGATTTTAATAATTTTTTACTACATAAAATACATATTTTATGTACCTTCAAAAATATTTAATTTATTTATTTTCTGTCTCTTTGAAATTTTTTATATTTCCGGATTATTTTTATGTGCCAAATGGAGACGAATATTTGTGTATTTATCAATTACTAGATGATGCCCGCAACTCCGTTGCACCAAAATTTGTTTATCGCGCGGGAACCGTACATTTTTCCAGAATAAAAACTATCATGTGTCCTTTCCCGGGACTCAAGGTATCTCCCTGTCAAATTTCAGCAAAATCGGTTTAGCGGTTTGGGCGTGAAGAGGTAACAGACAGACAGACAGACACACTTTCGCATTTATAATATTAGTATGAGATGAGCTCTATGATTAAAAATAGGGGTCTCTTATTTTGAATGTTCTAAGGGGGGTATTAGATTATCATTTATATTGGATCCTAGATCATTGGGTCATTTATATTGGATAATGTAATATAGATAAATGATTCATTTCTTCCTTGATCATAGATTTTTAACATTTGCTGAGAGATTGGATCCAATACGGTCATAGAAATTGGTGTTGCCAGTTATTTAATATAAAAAAAGAGTTTTTAATTTCTTGTTCGTTAGTATGTTTCAAATAATGTAATGTAATTCTTTTTCTAATTATATACTTGAATAATCTTGCTCAAATAACAAAAAACAAGCCATATTAAAAATGACGATGTCTTTTGACAAATCGAATTCTCTGAGATCTAGTAACACTGATGTCAATACCTCTCAGCGTTAGCGCTCCCCATTAGCTATTAAAACAACATATGACGTAAAATAGGATTAATGTTATATGATAATGTAATATGCAGATATGATCAAATTATATTTTTTATTGGATCCTATATAATATGATCCTGTAAATGATCCAATATAAATGATAATGTAATACCCCCCTAAGAGCGAGTCAAAAACATTGGAATTCAAAAATGATTTTAAAATGCGATACTTCAATTGTTTTGCTTCATCATTGGTAGCAAAATTCCTCTCCTTCCTCTCCTCTCCTTCCTCAATTCCTCATTCCAAAAACCTCATTCATTTTACATATTTTGCTACTTTTTGATGGAATCCAGTCTGATTCGCTTCTTTGTTGACGAACAATTGCTATCCAATCTTGGTGTTTTACTTGATCACAAGGAAACCTAAAAAAAACAGTACAGTACAGTTGCATAAGACATCGCATAGCGTATAAAAATAGAATACAAATAAACTGCAATTGTAGGCATTTAAGTCACCATCTAACAGTCATGTGGCGAGTCTGCACTAACTACTCTATGGCTGCAGCAGCGCAACCATCCTTGTCGTTCTTGCGTCAAAACCATATCGCTGTCACTTTCTTCGCCTGAGCCATGGCGGAAATTCGATTTTTTCAGATTGTTCGAAAAAATAATTGAAAATGTAATCAATCGAGGTATTTATTGCATTCTTATAGGTGGTAAGAGATTCCATGTGTTTTGTTTACTTTGGAGCCATAGTTTGTTCAATTTCTAAATACACACGACGGCATTTTCAATTTATTTTGGTACTTGACAAGACGCGGTACGTTCGTGAAGTGCGTTCGATGGTTCGATGCAGACTAAATAAAGGAGCGGTCAATTGGCCTGTATTTGAAGCTTCACAACGCGCGCGGTAGTAACATATCTGCTTTGAGTTATTATTTATTATATCATTGGTCTATAGCGATTGGCGGCACGTGTCGGCGGCAGACGACGGCAGCCGTTGACAGTTTATGACGCTTGCAGGGGGCCTACCACGACCTTTCCTAAAACTATCATGTTTCCAGAACACTTTGTTGTAATATTACAATAACATTACCGTACTCACTTTTTAAATATAATTTTACTAAAAAACAGTAAAAAATGCAAAACATTGTTAAATCCGCTGTGAAATATCAACTTTTTTAAGATCGCTAGCTTGACGTAAAAGTAATAAAATATGTTTATCTGTTAAACTGTGTCGCTTAGTAGAGGTGGTGGTAGGCCCCCAGTTGTGACGTGTGTTATCGTGATTACAATTAGCGAAGATTTCCATGCGCATTATAAATTTGGAGTACTGTACATGACTGAAAGTGGAACACTTCTGAGATTTCGAATAAACAGGCTGTTGTGCTTCTTATCACTTATGTCGCTGACGGGCGATGGCTGCACTGCCGCATAGTGCCGCGTAGCGTGTAGGGTAGGTTTAGAGCGCTTACAGACGAACGGCACGTGTCGGCGGCACGCGTCGACGGCAGACTACGGCACGTGTCGACAGTTTATCACGCTTGCAGTTGTGACGTATCACGTAACGCGTAAAGGTAAGCGTCCACAGGTCGGTATCGTACGCAACGGATGTCACGCATCAAACGGACAATTTTCACATTACATCCGCTGAATCGGCAGTGTACGGATTACCGGCTAGCCTAGTAAATGAAAGCTCAAAAGGGGGGTGTGGAACGAAAAGTCGAAAGCAGAAATTTTGGATTAGGAACTTTGTTTGGACTAATTTGAAGATAAACATACTGGCTAGTCGGTAATCCGTACGCTGCCGATACAGTGGACGAACCGTAAAAAAACTGGCCAAGTGCGTGTTGGGCCACGCGCAATATAGGGTTCCGTAATATCGCTAGTTTTTTTAAATGTTTGTGTGGTCAATGAATGTACATTTATAACGTGTTTTACAATACTAACAACATCATCTCAGTTACTTTCAAAGGAATTTGAACGAAAAGTTCCTTTATACTTCGCCGAATACATGTTTTTTAGTTGATCGACTATTACTCAATAACTTAAGTCTTCTTAGCCGTGATAGTTTTCCTTTTAAATTCAGCATATTTCCTACTCCCGTGATTTTTTTCACATTTCCAGAAGCAACCGTTTAGCTGGTAGAAGGGGGAGACACTGGACTCTAACGATTTTTTCCACTTTAAAACTTAATATTTCACAAACGGATCCTTAAATCGGCAAATAATCTATGAACACTCATAATAGTTTTAAAAAACCTTCCCAACGACACCCTACACGATGGGGTGGACGCGAAAAAAAAAATTTCATCCCCGCTTGATGTGTATGGAAGGTACCAACAAAAAAAATATTTTTTTAAGATTTTATGTACCATTTTGTTGCCATTATTAATATGTGCATTCATGCCAAATTACAGATTTGTAGGTCTTATAGTTTCTGAGCAAAACCGCGGACAGACAGACAGACGGACGGACAGACCGAAACTATAAGGGTTCCTTGTTGACTACGGAACCCTAAAAAATATCCGTTTGATGCAAAACGTCACATTTGTAGAACTGTATACCAACCTGTTTATTCAAAAAAGCCTGTTTATTCGAAATCTCAGAAGTGTACCACTTTCAGTCATGTACAGTACTCCAAAATTAATAATGCGCATGGAAATCTTCGCTAATTGTAGTAATTGCTATAAGGGCTACATTCCACCGCGGCGCACGGAGAGACTACGCACGTGCGTCAAGCTTCGCTTTGTAAGAAAATATATGTGAGTGTGACTGTGTAACTGCAACCCACGGTCACGCTACGCACGAATTGACTCAAGTCAAAGAAATAATGCTTAGCACGTGCCGTTGAGTTGCGTCAGGTTGTCAAATGTGTTTTTTGTATACAAAACACACATTTGACAACTCGACGCTCCGTCACTGACGCGTAGGTTTGTTCTAAGCATAAATCCGTGCACGTCCACGCGTGCGCGTGGCCGTGCATAACGTGCGCCGCGGTAGAACGGAGCCTTTACTCACAGAGATGCCATCGCGGCGTTACCATGGTAACGTCCAAGCAACATCAGGCGCCTCTACGTCGCTGAAAAGCGACGCTCGAGAAATACAACCGTTGCCGAAAAAACTAATATTTTAAATTTTTTACACAGTAGAAACCCATAAAAATGTTTATTAAAAAATATGCCTCATAAATGGCGCCGAAAACACTGTCCGCCATAGTGTGACGTCATACGCTCTGTATTTTAAACTATCTTTATTGAACATTTTTATGTGCTAAATGTACGAGTCTAAAAGTGCCCAAAAATTATAAGGGCCTGTTTCACCGCTTCCTGATAAGGCTATCCACCACTTAATTTGACAGATGGAGTATGGAAAATGTCAAATAACCCTATCGGGCACCTTATCAGGAAGCGGTGAAACAGGCCATAAAAGAATTAAATAAGAAATTACAAATCATTTGTAATGTTGAAAACTTTTGGATAAAAGTTTTGGCCATTTCATTTCCCGTCTACAATAAATGGAGATAATATTATATAAAACTGATGTTTTAAGTGAATTATTCAAGAAAATATATTTTACAATTAATCTTTCTAGGCTTATTCTTATTATTTATGTACAAATAAACTTACATATATAACGAGCGCGATAAATAAAAGATATTAAATTACTATGAGGATGACGTCACATCCAAATCAGAAGTACCGCAAAAGCGTTTTCGTCAGTACAAATCCTATTTTCATAAAATCATATTTTCAAATCGACTTTATGTGTGCGTCCCCCCAGAAAGCCCAATCGAGCTAGGTGTATTTTCAATATATTATCAGGATTTAGAGCAAAAATAGAGCACCTCTACAGTCAAGTAAATAAATTGGAGCATTAATACGAACGACGCTACGAGCTAAAAACCGTGGGCTTGCTGGCGTCCTGTCCCGTCAGCACGCCCAAGCTAGATCTCGGGAACCGTTGAGAGTACTATCGTATATTGTGATTCAAATTTTCGAGCAAAATTGGAGCACTCTGCTCCCGTGAAATCAACTTCGAAACTAGAATGTGAAAGAGTTAGACGTGATTAACCGGTGGGCTTGCTGGCGTCCTGTCCCGTCAGCAAGCCCACGCAGATCTCTGAAACGGTAATGATTTGGATTATGATTAAAAACTCTACAATAGAGCCCTATTTAGAGCACTGTGCTCCAAAAAAAAATATCAATGTAGCTTCAATAGTTCTCGAGTTACAGGCCTTTGAAAACGGGCTTGCTGCCGTCGCGTCCCGTCAGCAAGCCCATTTGGAGCGTGGAAACTACTGAACGGAGAGTCGTCAAAAATATCTCAAATCGTAGCTTAGAATGAGAGAACTATGCTCCAAATAGATCAAAATCCTAGGTTCTACGGTTTTCGCGCTATCAGCGAAAAACACTTCAGCCGCCAAAATTTGTCGATTTTCACAACCGCGCGACGTTGCCGTTCCGTGCAACAAGCAAATGTTGTTGCACGGAACGGCAACGTCGCGCTGTCAATATCAAAATGCGACCAAAAATAACAATAATAGAAACTTTACGCAACATAAGAGCTATCGACATGCTATCGAGTAATATTTGTGACATTTTACTGCATTTCGAATGCAGTCTGTAGCCGTATGCATCTTTTGCTTTGACAGTTACGATAATAAAATGAAAAAGACAGAAAAAAGTCGCGCTCGCTAACTACAAATGAAACGGCAGAACTTTTGCCAGAAACTGTACATGCTAACATGGCACCCAAGTTCAAATTTTGCTCAGTTTCCTCGGTGAATGTGGAGCGAACCTTTTCTGTTTACAAAAATATTCTAAATGATCATAGACACGTTGATCTTACTACTTACTGAAAATTTTGAAAAAATAATTGATTGCTTACCTTTACAAAAAACAATTTTAATGGCATATTATAATGTTTCTGTACGGTCTATTATTATCGCCTATCAAAAAATTATTTACTAATTATTGTATGCAGATTTTGAATTTGCATATTGTCATATAATTTTGCATATTCTGCTAATTTTCGTGCATATTTCAAGCATTTTTTATGCATATAACAAGCTTTTTATGATGCATATAATCCGGTCTCTAATGATAAGGGTGAAATACGGTTTCCTAGGCCAAGTTCTACTAGAAATATGCATTTGTTCAATGAAATTCTAGTACTAATAATTTATATTCCAGTAATAATTTATATTTTGTCACCAACGGCTACATTCATTCCTACACTCCATAATTCTCCATACCCTTTGGCTGCAGCTAGCGCCACTCGTCGAGGATTTTTCAACTGTTATTTACTGCGTACAGCTGGACACTTTTTCAAATATCCCCCATATAAGATAGTCCTCCTTTCATCTACACTCCATATTCAATTTTCTGACTGTTTTCGGTCGGATGACATCTGACAGCAAGCACGTAGTTCCATGAATAATTAAATTTTAAATATATAAAAGACTCATAAAATCAGTTTTAATTATTAAAATACATATTGTAGTGTAATTATATAGTGAAACTAAGTTAAAAAAGTAAAATCTTGTGAGCAAAAGTGGGAAAAAGTGGTATAACGTATGCGATCCACAATCAGCTGTTTCACAACTACCTACGGTAACAAAGTACTACATAAGTTACGGGCAAATAAACACAATTTAATTCTTTTTAAGCATAAAATTCATATAAAAACATACCTCAGCATGCCCAATTTTAAGTGTTCACATTGTGGAAGATTCCTGAGTGTAGCTGATGGGATCAAATGCAATAAGTGCACGGGAGTGTTCCACCCTATTTGCGCTAAAAGAATGGCATTTGACCCAAAATCTGCTTCAAAATGGTCTTGCCGTTCATGCAGAGCTTCTCCCACAACACCTGCCTCTGAGGGCTTAACATCACCACTAGACACTTTCGCCGACGCGACGTTCTCGCCTAACCCCTTGGCGGACGAAATGAGACTCCTGAGGGAAGTTATTATGTCTGTACGGCACGAAATGCAAACCTTTGGTCAGGAGATTTCTAAACTTAACACTACTATGGCAGAGATTAATAATCGTTTGGATGGGCTCGAGAAACGAATGACTGCAGCAGAGAAGCGAATCGATGCGCACGCGCGCACCCCCGGCCAGGACCCGGCGATAACTAACGCGATAGAAAAATTAGAATATCAATTGAATCAACGGGAACAAGATTACCTACGTAATGACATACAAGTCACAGGCGTATACGAAAACACCGGTGAAAATGTACACCATCTTGTCAACTTAGTCGCAAAAAAAGTCGGTGTTGAGCTTGATGAGCGAGATATTGTTAGTGCCGAGCGGAGGGGTTTGAGGCGATCTGGAGCTGCCGAAGGAGACCAGCGCCAGAACCCGCGCCCTATTATTGTTCGCTTTTCCCGTAGGACCGTGCGTGACAAGATAATTAAAGCGGCTCGAGTTCGCCGTGGCGTCGACACCACCGGTATCACAGAAGGCCGAGCGACTCGTATCTACATCAATGAGTGTCTTACCAAGCTCAATCGGGTGTTGTTTTATAAAGCTCGCGAGGAAGGTCGCCGCAATAACTGGCGATATGTATGGACTCGCGGTGGACGTATCTTCGCTCGTCGCGATCCCGACTCCCCTGTACAGCGTATCACCTCAGATAGTGATCTCTCACACATTTTTTGTACTGCTTAAACTGGTTCATCTTTATTATTATTCATTTTAACTTTAAAAGTCACTTATTGTGTAGGACATTGCGAGTTTATATTTTATTATGTTTAAATATTTGTCGTGTATTACTGGTACTTATATTTTTATAGTTAACTGTTATATTATATTATATTTTTTCTGTTTGTTAGTTTTAATGTTATTTTATATTATAATAATTGTTGTTTTTACCTTTAAATTTTTTGCTCAATATCTTTGTTACATATAACATTTTGTTCTCGATAGGCTGGGCGATACCTAAATTATGTTTTCTAAAATTCGTTTATATTTTATATTTTAAAACCAACTTACTCAGGTATACCAACGATACATTTTTATATCGGCCTCATTTCACGAAGATATTACTTAAACATGTACCTAGACGGCTGTGTAATACCTGAGTCAATACCTACATTATTACTTACAGAAAAGGATGCAAAGGAAACATAATTAGGTATATTTTTTATACACATAACATTTTTATATACAGAGAACTGTTTAAATTATTTTTATATTGCTGTCCGTTTATTATTTTGTATATAATATATTTTTATGATATTTTTCATTAGTTTTTAGAATGTATTCATTATTTTTCACACTATATTATTATGTCTAGGTCTTTTATTATATATATTTATATCTTATAATAAAGCTTCAGTCTGCTTGTCATCTGCCCGAAAATAAAGGGGTCCACGGAAGATCAGGGACGACAGTATCAGTCGTCATAACCTGAGTGGTCTCCGTTTCTGCACTCTTGGGTGTTACACTGCCGTGCTATTGTCATAACAATAAAATAGTGTTTTTTTTAATTGTTTACCTTTGATAGTTATTTAATGTATGTTTTAGCTGTAGAATAGGATAAATATGTTTTTTTTTATTATGCTTGTTAGTATCAGTTTTGTATGTGTAACATTTAATGGTGGCAGAATAAACGTTTATTCATTCATTCATTCATTCATTCAATTTTTGCGAATTGACTAATAAATTTTTAAGAGGAAAGAAATGAAAACCAACATGTAGACTATAAAAATCTTTTTATTTATAAATCACTGCGACGGGGATCGAGCACGATCTGGTACAACTGGTACAATTACATCAATCATTCACCCGGCGAACGCCCAACATAACTCAACGATCGGATTGTGAAATAAATACAATATATTTTATAGACATCGACGAACAGTCTCACTGCCGTTAAATTGAATACAAAGTGACATTAATATACCGCCTCCAGAGATCCGACATTCTAAAACCTTATGCTAGACCGGCGCGCGCGAACCATATACGGGAATGTTGTAGAGAAATGCCGACAGCCTAGTTGAGACATTATGAACAGTTCGGTCACATTAGACAATAGAGTTAGGGCCTGTCCACACGGCGTCAGTGTTGCGTCGTTAAATTTGTACTGAATTGACAGATTTCAATTGCGTGAGACGTCTTGCAAATCTGTCAAATCCATACAAATCTGGCCGTAACGCGCGCTTCAAAACGCCCAATGTGTACCAGCTCTTATACAGCACTATCTTTACTTTAATATCAGACCGCCTGGCGCACACACAAGCGTTACATCTTCTGTGACCGAACTGCACAACTGGAGTTTTGTGTAGGACCTTATCGTCCCATGCAGTGTAGAATTAGTTGTCGCGCGTACTGTAACGTGCGTCCCGTACGCTCGCGTGCGCCGGCGGTGGTAGTGAAGCCGCTTAGCTGTAGAGGTCGTCGTCGCCGCCTTCGTCTTGGAACGTGGGTTGATCGCCGCCCGACGTGCCCGTGCCGCCCCCGCCCGCGCTGCCCGCTGGGAATCTGAAATTAGAATGAAAATGTTACTCATTTTGAATCATCTTATATCACTTTACTGCGTTTTAGGGGGACTATCAGATAGACAAAATAGTTCCAGCTATCTGTTACGTAGCTTATAATGGAATAAAAAAGTACTACTCGACCAAGCCAACAAGACGACTGTCAAATCATGCTCTCTCGCACTTATGCATTGCTAGCGACGTGCGTAAGTGCGAGAGAGCAAGCCTTGACATTCGTCTAGTTGGCTTGGTCGAGTAGTAATTGCTCGCATTTGCCACATAATATACAGTATACTGTATAATATAGCAAGCGATTCGTTGCCCTATAGTCTATACAAGTATGCGTAGCGTAGCACAATATAGTATAAAAGCGCGTAAGTGCACTTTTCCTGTTATGCGTGTTATTAGCCGATCTAGTCCGCATGCGGATGTTGCTCCAGGCCGTGTGCGTGTTGCCCGCAGGACATGGAAGCATCTATGAAATGCCATGATGCGGGCAACATGTACGCGGCCTGAAGGCCCACAACGAAACCGTTTTGAGAGTCAAACGAACGAATCGGAATGACGCGTCCTACTCTAACGTCAAACGTGAAATGACGTTAGAAGTAGGACGCGGCATTAGCCGCGTACTGACCAAGCGAGCCGCCTCGCGTGGCAGTCTCGCGCAGCAGTTGCTCGGTCGGTCAGTACGTGTTAGTGCGCGGCAAACGTACCGAGGCGCCTTTGAGCATCGACAAAAACCGACAACTCTCGGCTCGGGCCGCGGCACGCTCGGGCGAGGCAGCGAGGCTGCTCGCTTGGTCAGTACGCGGCTATTCTCGTTCGATCGTTTAAGTCCCAAAACGGTTTCGTAGGCTTCCTGGTACACTCGCGGGCGATGACACGCACGACAAGTAAATCGCCCTAACGTCACAGGTCACATGACCCACCTGAAGTTGGTCCCGAATCCGCGGCTCTGCTGCAGCGTCTGCGCGAACATCTCGTACTTGCGCACGTCATTGTCTGAGACGGAGCGGCGCGCGAACTTCATCGCCTCCTCGAAGTGCGCGCGGCTGATCTCCGGCACGGGGTCCTCCTCGTCCATCTGCGGGAGATCATACTAACAACTTTGCGTCCACCACTAACGTAACTAATTTAACATACTAATTTGGGTCCACAAAATCGCTGACTACTGTGTGGTGTACACACAGTAGTCAGTGATTTTGTCGCAGATAGCGCATTCCTTTTTCATTTCGTGCACACGAATTTGAGCGAACAATTCAAGACGTAGAGTGGATGAATAAGGTAAGTAACATGAAAAAACTTCCCGTTTTTTTGCTTAAATGGAGGCTTTAGGGCCGGAAAAATTATATGAAATGAAAAAATATGGATTATATGTGTAGCCAGATATATTAGCTAGGTTATGAAGTAGACAAGATTAAGAAGTTTTACTAAAATAATAAGGAAAAAAATGAGTTATTTTCCGTATATTACGAGATGTTACATGTTCGATTCTTCCACTCACGTCTTCAATTTAGAAGATTGTACTAATACATAATACATACTTCATTAGCCAAGTATTATATCCTTATTGACATTATTAATCATAACAAAGATCAAAAAGATTTAAGCATTGTCTTTAATTATTATAAAACAAAGTCGCTATTTTAATCTTTAAAACTACGCAACGGATTTTGATGGTTCTTTCAGTGTTAGATAGACCATTTATCGAGGAAGGTTATAGGCTATATTTAATTACGCTAAGACTAATAGGAGCGAAGAAATAGAGGAAAATGTGGAAAAAACGGGGAAAATTATTTGAAAGGGCTAACTTGAATGCGCTAATCTCAGGAAATACTGGTCCGATTTGAAAAATTCTTTCAGTGTTAGATAGCCCATTAATTGAGGAAGGCTATAGGCATAATTTTTTCAGTGGCTATATATTTTATAACCGTGCGACGCCGGGGCGGGTCGCTAGTTAGACATAATTATATTTTCGATCATATAAGCGTTATTAGATATAAAGATCATACGACTGTTGCCAAACTATAGCAAACGCCATCAAACAGTACTTAAACATTACTTAACTTTAGCAAGTCATCGAACAGTACTTACGTCCATGACGGCAGCAGCGGGCTGGCTCTGGCGGGCGCGCTCGCGAGTTATGTCGGCCTCGATCGCCTGGCGAATGGCGAGCTTGCACGCGCGCTGACACACCTCCGTCAGATCAGCACCGGAGAAACCTTGTGTCACCTGCAATGTGATAATAGTGGTGTTAAGAAACGCTTACACGGGCAACAATAGGCTTGATGACTATTTTTTTTTCTTATTGGTAATTGAAAGACCCTTAAAAAATAGAAACATCGCTCAAAGAATTACTCTGATAGCTTAAAAATTCACCAAGATATGACAATTCAAACATCTCATAAAATAGACCTGCCCGAAACGCTCCATACAAAGTGCTACGAAAGACTGACGTCACTCTTTCGTAGTTTGTACGGATCGGGAGAGAACTTTGTTCGATAGGTATATTAAATATTGCGTTAATGAAAGTGGTTTCTTAACAGAAGTTGCTTTTAATTGCATAAGTTATCGAATAGTATACAAATAGGAAGAAATTTAATTGAAAAAAAAATCGACTTGATTATCCAACTTTGAAGGCGAACAACAAAAAAAAATACAAATGCTATCGAGCTGAAATTTTGGGAACACTTATTTTTTACCGTGATTTCTTTATTTTATCAACAAAATTCGCTAATCTTTGACCTTGTCATCATCCCTATTGCGGCAATAATTGCCCGGCGACACGAATGGACCGATCTGGAGCAATTAGTGGAGCAATATGGAGCAATTTCAATAAATTGCGGCAATTATTTCGGCGATATTGCTCCAGATATTACATATCGCTCAATGTCGCCGATACGAATTGACGAATATCCAATGGGGTCGTGTATGACAGTATTGCCTAGTAACTAGTTAATAAAATATCACTCAATTGTGTTGCGATGTATTGCGCAATATTGCTGCTTGTTGTCGAAAATTGCTTGATGTAGTCGTGACGTCAAAGTTGACGAGAATTGACTGGAGTGGAGCAATTTTAGTTGCCCGTATAAGTGTACCTATAGTAAACAAGGCATGTTTGAAATGAAATGAAAATATGTATTTCTAAATAGGTTAACAAAGTTAACACTTTTAGAACGTCGTCTACATGAGGCCTACCACCGGTTCGGGAAGTTTTTTTCCAGTTCGGGAACATTTGATTGGAATCTCGGATCATCGTAAATTGCTTATACTAAACTTAAATAGTAAATCATAATTATTATGATTGACCATTTATTTACTAAACTATTTGCTGAGATGTTTTGATCGTCAAATTCAAATTACTAATCGTAACTACCTACCGTGAAGAAGTTAGCTAGTAAAGCATCCAAAAAGTTATCATTTTTGCGCTGTTCGGATGCCATACAAATTACTAAGTTATTATATTTTAGCACTTTTTCAATGCGATACATTTTGCAATTTACTTTGTCATGGTGAGTTACAATATCTAAAACTCGTAATTATCAACACTGTTAGAAAAAAAGTTAAATTCTATTTACCAACTTAATAATTTGTTCTTGAGCTGCGTTTCCACCAGAGATGTGTTGCGAGGAATGTGTTTTTGAGAACCAATAGAATCGCTTGATTGACGTGAGCTTGCTGTGACCTCGCTCAGCGCAGCGATTCTATTGGTTCTCAAAAAATACATTCCATGCAACACATCTCTGATGGAAACCGCAGCCTATCTTCGTCCATGTCTTTTTTTTAATTAAATAAGGGGGCAAACGAGCAAACGGGTCACCTGATGGTAAGCAACTACCGTCGCTCATGGACACTCGCAACATCAGAAGAGCTGCAGGTGCGTTTCCGGCCATTACGCTCTCGTTTGCTCTCGTCAGGTTTGCAGGTCGTATAGGTCCGGAAATACTGCTGGTGACAGTTCGTTCCAGAGTTTTACAGTGCGCGGCAGAAAGTTACGCGAAAAACGCACTGTCTGTACATACCTTGGCGAGGTAGCCGAGGTCGACGTCTTTCGCGATGGGCGACTTGCGCAGGTTGGCGCGCAGGATCGCCTCGCGCGACTTCTCGTCCGGCAGCGGTATATAGATCAGCTGGTCGAGACGGCCCGGCCGCAGGATCGCCGGGTCGATTATGTCCGGACGGTTGGTAGCGCCTGGAATGAAAATGGTTTCTGGTTAGTACGAGGGAGGGCGAATCGAGAGTCGTCTAGTAAATGGTCAATTTTATTTACTGTTTATTGGCTCAAATTAATAATAAGTGACGACCTCTGTGACTCAGTGGGTGGGCTGTCGGTAGCTCAAGCCGGGGGTCGCGGGTTTGAATCCCGCCGACGGAACAAAAAGTTTTCAAAGTTCCTGGGTCATGGGTGTGTATTAAATATGTGTATCATATAATAAAAATCTTAAATATATTATGTATAATATAAAAGTATTAAATATATTTCTGTAGTCTGGTACCTGTAACACAAGACGTCCTTCAGGTACTTAGCACGGGGCCAGACTGACGTGGTGTGAAGCGTCCATAGATATTATTATATTATAGATGCGTTGATTTCGTGAGCGCGGACGTCCCGCGGGATACTCATAATGCACGCTTCCCGTGTATTTTACAATAACAAGGAAGCCTCTACACAACGCCTCCATTTTATTCTGGGTTCCACGCCACCTCCTTTAGGCCGTGTTTCCACTGAAGCGGAGCGGAGCTTAGCGGTGCCGAATGGACCAATCACCATGCTCGAAATTTTCGCTCCGCTTCGCTGCCATTCCTCTGGAATAGCGCGATTGGTCAATTCGGACACCGCTAAGCTCCGCTCCGCTTCATTGGAAACGCGGCCTTAGACCTTCAGTGCCCACAAGGGGGCGTTATGGCCAACTTTGGGAAAGGCTGCACTTACCGATAATGAACACGTTCTTCTTAGCGCCCATGCCGTCCATCTCTGTCAGTATCTGGTTGATGACGCGGTCTGCGGCGCCGCCGGCGTCCGACACGGAGCCACCGCGAGACTTCGCGATCGAGTCCAGCTCGTCGAAGAATAACACGCATGGGGACGCTGAGCGGGCCTGGGAATAACAGCATACATTGTTAGGGGCGATTTCACCAAAGAAGAGCTTGTCTAACTTGAAATGACGCGCCCCTCCCTCGTATTCACAGTACAAAAATGTTTCATTTATATCAACTTTGCAGTGGTGGGGCGCGTCATTTCAAATTAGACAAGCTCTAACAGAACGCGTTCAGTGCACACTACTAGTACTAAACGTATAAACGCGTTCATAACACCGAATTGAATTTCACCAACATAAACTAAACACGTTCACAGCAAATCCGACCCCGTATCACGTATCTTGCGAGAGCAATGCGATAGCAATTATTGCGCGATAAGTGCTCCAAAATCGCAATTTCGTATCACGTATCAACCAAAACAATACGATTGCAATCGATCACTATTCATGACACCCAGCAATCGCTCGCGCGATTATTGCTAGAGTATTGTTGATCGCTATTTTTACGTGATAAGGAAGCCGAGTTTTATCTTCTGAACGCCCATCGTTCGCGGTCTTCGATCAACAAAACTTGGTTGACTACGGAACCCTATTTCGGCGATATTGCTCCAGATACGACTCACGGGATAGCGATGGACGTTGCCGTGGTGACATAGGTACTTATTTAGTCACTAATTCAATAAAATAATACGGGCGATATACTTTATATAACATGGCAAAGAAACGTTTGCCGGGACAGCTAGTAGTTATTTAATTTAAGAATAATATTGTCCTACAAATAGAACAATCAATATTTTAGGACCATCAAATCAAAGTATGAAATCCTTTCTATCTCTGTTAGCTACCACTTTCAAGATTTTTCGCAGATAAAAATGTTGTTTGTCTTATCAAAATGAAGCTACACACAAAAATTTGCTTGATACTAATGATAAAAAAAAATGTTATAGGGAACCCTGACTATAAGTTTCTTGAGTCATACCTTGTCGAAGATATCCCGCACGTTGGCCTCGGATTCACCGAACCACATGGTCAGCAACTCGGGTCCCTTCACCGAGATGAAGTTGGCCTGGCACTCATTGGCGATGGCCTTAGCCAACAGAGTTTTACCTGTTTTATGAAAACAATATTATATATTACTAAAATATACGAGTACGTCAGTTGCAATTTGTAGACTCTTTTAAGACTTATATATTTATAATTTGAATTTCAAGTTTCTTGTATCTAGACCAAGCTATTGGTTATTATTTGGACACTGTCCGTGTACTAACCAACAAAAGAGTTGCGTATTGAGTTGTAAATATGAATACAGTTATGTTTTTAGATCATTAAGCACAAGACAGCATTCAAAATTTAACCAAAAAATTGTGGGTTAGGAGTTAGGACACAAAAGCTGAATAACGACCATTTAAAATCAACAATATCAGTATACATATTAATATTGTATCATTTTTTCTTCCTAAGAGCCAGTCCACACGGCGCGTTGCGTCAGCGTTAGGCCGACGCAGCGCTGCCGTTGCGTTGTTTTACATACAAATGACCAAGGTCGACAAAGACGGACAGCAACCCCCGAGACGAAGCGGGAGGGGGTGTTGAGTGTTGGCGCGTGTTCAGACCAAACTGAACGCCGCTGAATGTGAGCAGGCTCACTGTGAGCCCCAGTGTGAACGTTCACACTATGCTGACTACGCTATAGCGTACAATACGCCAACAGTGTGAACAAAACAGTCGGCTTGTATACGTTCACACCGCATGCGTACGCTGAGCGGTCGACTATTTTCACATAAAAGAGTCCGCCCGGCGGACTGGATCCAATACGCTGTCGCGTAGCTACGTAGCCATTCAGCGTCCGTGGAGCGTAGTGACGATCGGCTCGTTGGTGTGAACGAAAAAGTGAATTTCTATGGAAATACAATAAACTGCGTAACGCTAGCTCACATTCAGCGGCGTATAGTCAGTTTGGTGTGAATACGGCCTTGCCGTTAACACTGCTTCGTGATAACGCTGCGTCGACGCAACGCGCCGTGTGGACTGGCTCCGTGATGTTAGAACTTCAATGATGATAATATTTTTTTTTTTTTATTCCTTAGGACTTTTGCCGTAGTCACAACTCACAAGCAATGTAATAGTGTACTCACCGCATCCCGGCGGGCCGTAGAAGAGCACGCCGCGTGAGGGTTGCATGCCAAACTTGAGGAACTTGTCCGGGTGCTCCACGGGGTACTGGACGAGCTCCTGCAGCTCGCGCTTGACCGCCTGCAGCCCGCCGACGTCCGACCACGACACGTTCGGCACCTCCACCACCGTCTCGCGCAGAGCCGACGGCGACGACTTTGTCATGGCATACTGAAAACACAAAAACATGTTAAATATATGATGAAGCTTATGAATTTTTAGCTAAAAATAGACCACGAAAGCCAAGTTCTTCGATTATTAGACTTTGCGAATCTTAAAATCGATCAGATATGACATACTCGAAAAACGTTGACCACGTAATTTGTTCTTCGCGTATGGAAATAAAAAGAAATCGTTAGGTGCCAAATCAGGGCTGTACGGCGGATGACCAGTCAATTCGATCTTTTGACCCTCCAAAAACTGAGTTGTTTCAGCTGAGGTGTGACAGCTAGCATTGTCGTGATGTAATATGATTCTGCGTTGTCGGTTGTCCTTTCTTATTTCTTCAAAGACTTCTGGTAAACAAATGGTCGTATACCATTCAGAATTAACCGTTTTACGATTCTCTAATGGCACTGTAGCCACATGTCCATTAATTCCAAAAAAACAGGCGACCATTTGCTTCAAAGTACTTTTTGCACGAGTAACTTTTGTTGGTTTCGGCTCATCTTGGAACACCCACACCGTTGACTGTTGTTTAGTTTCGGGGTCACATGCATAGATCCAAGATTCATCACCTGTGTAGATATTATAAACGGCTTTTGACGTACCACGGTTGTATTTTTTTATCATTTTTTTGCACCAATCGACACGAGCCCGTTTTTGATCGATTGTCAAGTTGTGCGGAATCCAACGCGAACATATTTTTTTTACAGCCAAATGTTCGTGTAATATCTTATGTATGCTCGTCATACTTATGCCTAAGGACGCCTCTATCTCGCGATATGTAACATGACGATCACGCATTATTAGTTCCCGCACAGCATCTATATTTTGTGGGACAACAGCTGTTTTTGGGCGACCTTCTTTATTTTCATCCGTGAGCATACACCGCCCACGATTAAACTCACTGTACCAGTGATAAACAGTGGTTTTTGATGGTGCTTCATCTCCAAAAGTTGCGGTGAGTTGAATAAAGCACTGTTGTTGATTTAGCCCAAGCCGAAAATCGTAGTAAATCATTGCACGAAAATGTTCACGCGTTAAATCCATGGCAAATGAAGACACGCAATTTTCAAAATGACGCCACAATGGAAAAATTGACAGTCACATGAAACAAAATGTATTCTTCAACCAAAGAGTTCTATTTTCAAATGTTGTAATTACTTTTTAAATATTGTTCTTGTAGGTGGCCAGTTCCGGATACATAAATAGCAGCCCTCGTATTTGATAGTTATTAAGTTGTAATACTGGCCCTTGGCAATGACACAATCATAGATAGGTAATAAAATGGTGCTTTTACTTATAAAGATATTTACTCAAAATATAACTGTTCATGGTCCACCAAAATATATATTTGTCTTTCATGTACCTTTTCCAATGTGTCATACAAAGCTTAAGACTGCTTGTAGAGATATTCGTCCGTAAATGTTTATATAATATGGTAATTGTTAATAATAATATACTGTTTCTAATATGAAAAGTGAACTTACACGGAAGTTATCCATAGACACGGCGAGGGAGTTCAGGACTTCGGCGTCAATCTGATCATCCTCGAGATCGATGAGGTCCATCTTCTCTCTGATCTGTTGCAGGGCCGCCTCCGAGCACAGCGACGCGAGATCCGCGCCCACGTGACCGTGCGATTCCGCCGCGATCTGGTGAGGGAATGACGATTAGTGGAGCGAGTGCGATAGCAGTATACCATCGAGGAGATTGATTCCTAGGCAGTAATAGGCCTGATGACTAATTTTTTTTCTTATTGGATTGAAAGACCCTTAAAAAATAGAAACATCGCTGAAAGAATTACTCTGATAGCTTAAAAATTCACCAAGATATGACAATTCAAACATCTCATAAAATAGACCTGCCCGAAACGCTCCATACAAAGTGCTACGAAAGACTGACGTCACTCTTTCGTAGTTTGTACGGATCGGGAGAGAAATTTGTTCGATACGTATATTAAATATGCGTTTATGAAAGTGGTTTCATAACGAAAGTTGCTTTTAATTGCATAAGTTATCGAATGGTATAAGTACAAATATTAAGAAATATACTTGAAAAAAAATTCGACTTAAATATCCAACTTTGAAGGCGCATAACAAAAAAAATACAAATGCTATCGAGCTGAAATTTTGGGAACACTTATTTTTTTTTTTACCGTAATTTCTTTATTTTATTAACAAAATTCGGTAATCTTTGACCTTGTCATCCTATTGTCGGACCTACGTCATTTGGTCGGCTCATGTCAGTTTAATGTTAGTTGTGATCGGTCGGCTGGGTTTGACTTAACGCGACCAAAGTCTAAACTACTTAAGTCCACCATCTGCCTAAGAATCAACTTCTCTGATAGTACAAGTAGCATTACCATGCTGTCCTTGTCTCTTCGTATTAACATTGCAAAATAAAAATAGAAATATTCTAGAACAACTTTTCGGAAAACTTTACAATTATTTATATCTTTACAATTATTTTCGGAAAACTTTACAATTATATATTTCATTGTAAAATTTTCCGCATAAATAAATTAAAGAAAAGCCAACTTTTTTCCTTCGTACTCATGGAATACTGAAGGAATTACAAACTCATTGAAAAAAAATCGTCGTCGATCGGGTTCGGACGGTTCGTCGCCGCCATTACGATCACCGTCTGATATTCTCACCTGCTCTAGATCGACGTCGTCGCCCAGCTTCATGTTCTTGGTGTGTATGCGCAGGATCTCGAGGCGGCCGGTGGCGTCGGGGATGCCGATGTCGATCTCGCGGTCGAACCGCCCGAACCGCCGCAGCGCCGCGTCGATCGAGTTCGGACGGTTTGTCGCCGCCATTACGATCACGTGGGATGACTTCTTCATACCTATATAAAAATAAATTAAATACGCATTTCCTCTTTACATAATCAAGTTATTGAAGCAATCGAAGAAGTTATTGCAACTACAGCACTGCAGCAGTTATTGAATGCGGCTTGTTTTAATTTATTTGCTTACTTTGTTATTACTTTCTAGCATCAAATAACCACTAGGCAACATAGAAATCTACTAGGACTATATCAAAGTACATAATTTTAACAAGGTAATCAAGAAGGACGCAAAAATAACTTAAAAGGTAGTGCTACTTTGAGTGGTAGATCACTTGTTGGCACAGGCCAAATAGAGTTACAAGAGAAACTTTAAATTTCGTAAACTCTCGCCGGATTTAGGCATCCAATAAGAAAGTATTCCTCAAAATTCCACCCCAAGACAGTTAAATAGAAGGTGAGATAAAGATAAACTACGATAACATGGCGCGCCCCTCCAAAATTCAAAACGTTTGAAGTGCGTTGTCTAATGTCTTGCGCGGTCGGCTAGTTATGATTAGTTGACCAACAAATCTTCGTAATAAGTGACATTAAGTGAAATATTACAAGTACTGGTTGATTGGTTGAATAGTTACAACTACATACAAACTCTTTCATAAGGATGTGACTACACAAGTCATGTTGAAACAGTAATTTGGAGGGGCGCGCCAAGTTATCGTAGTTTATCACTACTAAAATTTAATATTGTTTAAGCTAACTCAATATATTAACAAGTACTTACCATCCATAAGAGTAAGTAGCTGCGACACAATACGTCTCTCCACTTCACCGTGGGTCTTCTCACGTTTGGGTGCAATAGCATCCAACTCATCGATGAAGATGATAGCCGGTGAGTTCTTGTCGGCTTCCTCGAATGCCTTTCTCAGGTTGGACTCCGATTCACCAGCCAGCTTAGACATGATCTCCGGACCGTTGATCAGGAAGAAGAATGCACCTGTACAAGTCATAATTATTTATTAAATGTGGAGTACTGGTGGGGTTTGAAATGAGTTAATTATTTTATTTTGTGGAAATACATTACTGTTTAAAAAATTCAAAAGAAATTGCTGTTTGATTACTACTGCCTACTTTTGCCTCTTTACAAGAAATTTAGCGAAAAACAGTTAGACATTATAAAAATAATCGGCCAAGTGAGAGTCGGACTCGCGCAAGAAGGGTTCCGTACCGTTATAGAGCGAAAATAGGCCAAAAATTGTGTTTTTTGTATGAGAGCCCCCCTTAAATTTTTATTTTATTTAAATATTATTATTCATTATTAAAGTACACATATAATTAAGGCTTAAAAATTTCAAGTGCCTACCTGTTGTCATCATTGATACTGAGCGAAAAATGTTTGAAAAATCACGTTTGTTGAATAGGAGCCACCCTTAAATGTTCAATTTATCTTGTTTTTAGTATTTGTTGTTATAGCGGCAACAGAAATACGTAATCTGTGAAAATTTCAACTCTCTAGCTATTGCCATTCTTGAGTTACAGACTGGAGACGGACGGACAGACGGACAGACATCGAAGTCTCAGTAATAGGGTCCCGTTTTTACCCTGGTCTGTCAATTGCATAGGAATCAACTTCCTCGATGGTACATGACCCAGGAACTTAGAAAACTTTTTGTTCCGTCGGCGGGATTCGAACCCGCGACCTCCGGCTTGAGCTGCCAACAGCCCACCCACTGAGCCACAGAGGTCGTCACAGTCAGTCAAAGCAGGAATATTGAGGGGGTATAACTTACCAGTCTCATTAGCGACGGCGCGCGCGATGAGCGTCTTGCCGGTACCGGGGGGGCCGTACATGAGTATCCCGCGGGGGGGTTTGACACCGATGGCCTTGAACAGGGATGGGTGTCGCAACGGCAACTCCACCATCTCCTTGATCTGCGCGAGCTGCTTGCGGCACCCACCGATGTCGTCATAGCCGACCGCATTCAGCGCTTCCTCTTCTTCCTGTTATGTCAAAAGTTTTTTAACTAAACCCTTGAAGTACACTATACATTACAAAATAATAAATAACATTATACACTACCTAATAGATTTAAAACTGTGCAGAAGGCATTTTGTCAAAATACATAGAGCAGCAATCATATTCTGTATTTTTCTTTTTGTATTTGTGAAGAAAGTGGTGTAATCACAGTATTTTTAACCGACTTCCAAAAAACGAGGAGGTTATATGTTCGGCTGTGGATATTTTTTTTTTTTTTTTTTTTTTTTTTTTTTTTTTTTTTTTTTTTTTTTTTTGTATGTTCAACGATTACTCCGCCGTTTGTGAACCGATTTTCGAAATTTTTGTTTTCTTGTATTAGGTTTCACTCCAATTTGGTCCCATTTTCACAAAGGTGGTGACCTGATGATGGGATCCATGAGTAATCGAGGGAACTCCTCGAAAGTTATATGGAAACATATGGTGATTTTGGTTTTATATGAAGTGTACTAAGAATACGCTACCAAAAAGTCAAATATTGGGTCAAGGTATACCATGGTTTCGATGATGCTGAGAGAACTCCTGATTCCTTATAGATACACGTTTGGGAGTTTCGGCGTTGTTTTAAGAACAGAAAGCACAAACTACTATGCAATTCATATTCATCATCATAATCATCATCATCATCATCGTCATCATCATCATTACCACGTCGTCGTGTTAAGGCCACCATTGTCTCATGGCACAGAATAGAATAGATAATAAATAAGGCATAGGTATGGATATACTAATAATAATAATTATGTACTGTATAACAATTAACAACACCTGTTTGTTTTTAATACACGGCGGTCGGCGTCGCCGCCGTCGCAGAAGACAGAATATCGAATACTTTACTAACTACTTTATATACAGATCGAATACTTTACTACTTTATAAAATTTTAATAGACAAATAGAATTAAAATAAATTTATTTTAAAAAGAGCATTTAAACAAAACAAAGTCATTAAGTGTCTTTTTAATTAGTTATACTTATTAATCGATAGATGGTGCACTAAGTACCTATCGATTTGAATTCTTGATTACAAGAACAGCTGTCAATAATTATGATAATATTAAATATTATGCTACGCTACATCCTATGCAAGTTTGTACAATTTTTTATCTGATAGATCCTTCGATCGTGGAAAAACGAGACACAATAGCCTTTCTATTGTTATCGCAATCGCCGATGACCGCTTCGGGCTTGAAGTATTAAAATTGTTAAATTACTTAGCACAATATGTTCACTTCACTGATAATATTATATTATTTTGTGAGTGTGAGTTGTGACTCTTAACAAATTGTAATAAGATACGTAAAATATACGCGAAGATTTATCTACTAGTGTAACTAAAAAGAGTGAAATTATTATTATTTTTAACAAAAAATTAAAACAGACTTCCAAGGTAAAAACAATAATAACATTAATATGAACTAAAAAGTATTAAATAATTTTTACTATCTAATAGTGCCTTTTTCCGAATTCGGCTAAACCTCAACTATTTCTGTACTCAATCTTCATAATTTTGAAGTCGGTGCCAGTTCCAAAAATTTTAAATATTCTGTCAGAGGACTGAAGATTCAGCTATCTGGTACCGACTTCAAAATAATGAAGATTGAGTACAGAAATAGTTGAGGTTTAGCCGAATTCGGAAAAAGGCACTATTAGATAGTAAAAATTATTTAATACTTTTTAGTTCATATTAATGTTATTATTGTTTTTACCTTGGAAGTCGGTTTTAATTTTTTGTTAATTAGGTATAGTGGTTCGCATAGGCAGTATAATTACTAATATAATCTCAACCAAGCCACCTGTATGCTCGGTCGAAAGATCTTGCTTTGACAGGCCACAAGTTTTTTGCTATCATATACAACTTAGATGTTTCATTTGGTGCCTTGAGCTTCCAGCTTAAAGAAATGCAAATAAACCAAGTCCTCTATTTACATTGTACACAACATACCTCTCGTTTAATGGGCTCGCCTTCGCAGTGTATCACAGTATCGGGTGCGACGATACAGTACGGCGCGGGGTCCGTCTCCACCACTTTGAACTCGACGGCGCGCATACCGCCGCGGACCATGAAGGTGTCGTCGCGGTGAATCGGCCGGTAAGCCTCCATGAAGTAAGGCTTCAGGTAGACTTCGAACAGGTTCCTAGGGAGATGAAAATCTTGTATAAATAAACTCTGTTTCAACTCAATATAAACCATAGGACAGTATAAAACTTTACTATACTTCTCTCTCTTAGCAAGCCCCTAGACGAGCAATTTTATTGCGCAATATCAAGTGTTGCGTAATATTATTGACCGTCTAGGCTTGATATTGAATATCGCGCACCTTCAATCTAATTGTCAAATAAACTGTTTAATAAAATTGAAGCGTGATATTGACAAAACAATTGATCGTCTAGGGACCGGCTTACAAAGCTTATGGAAGGCTACTAAGGTACCAATTGAAATGTAAACTATTCATGGTGAGATAAATGCTAATACACAATGCCCCATAAACCTGTTAATAATTAGCCATTCTTGTTTTTAAAAAATTTTGATAACAAATTACAATGAATCAAAACCATATTGTAAGAAATTTTTTATTTCTAACACTTCCGTTGTATTTAATTTTAATGAAACATCCGGTACATCCAGTGTAGATTATTTAATATTAATTATATTTTTTAGATAGAATATTCTGTAATCGTTGCATTTATGAATAATTGTAAAATTAACCAATTGAATAGTCATTAAAAGTTATTTTTCAATGTAATTTAATATTCCAGTTTAATGATTATTCTTTTGGAGGAACTTCCGGTAGAAATGGCGCCACTGACTAGTTATAAAAGTTCAGTGTCGCCAATCGCCATTTTGGCGGTTCAGTCCGATGTAAACTGTATACTACGTAACAAGAGGTCGGACTAAGAAGGAAAAAATTAACATCCGTTATTTTGTTAATTTGAAACTGAAGTTAAAATTTTTAAGTGCAAAACCTTTCACTCTAAACATACCAAAAATAAAAAAAAAAGAAATGAGCTCAAATAAGTGTTTTATTTCATTAAAAATTATTGTACATAGCTAAATAAATAAGCCTATTTATAAGGTAAATTAAACAATAAAACAGATTTAATCCTATTATTATCCTAGCTAGGTTCCTAGATCCTAAATCGTTTCCGATTTAGTCAAGTGGAATAACATTAAAGCGCTTATTCCATTTCACTAAATTCAGATATCTAAATGATTTAGTGACTAAATTTAGTCAAGTGGAATAACATTTAGTAACTTTCTAAATGTTATTCCACTTGACTAAATTTAGTCACTAAATCATTTAGATATCTAAATTTAGTGAAATGGAATAAGCGCTTTAGAAAGCTAGGATCCTAGCTAGGATCCTACCTAGGAACCTAGCTAGGATAAGGTAGGTAAAGGAAAGGAAAGGAAGGTAAAGATAGGTAAACTCTATATAGGGAGGCGATTAAAGCTGCGCGGCCACCAGGTCGGAATCGGGACGTACGCGACGGTGCGGACGGCGCGTCGTGTCGTCATAATATATTTGTCAGGGGCAGAATGACGTTCCAGTACTTCTAGTGCAGTTCATAGTAGTCATAGTAGTTATTAAGTACAATAAAACAATATACACATTTCAACATTTTCCAAATTAACTGCATACTGATATACATTATAATATTTTCTATGAAATAATAATCTATCTTTGTCATATTATATAGTTTAAGTTGTAAATTAATGTACAAATATGCAAATAATACTACGACATACTTTGTATTAAAACATGGTATGACATAGTTATGTTTTGATTCAATTGATAAATTTACGGTTACATTTACATTTTACAATGGCTTACCATTTGATCCAATGGCAATTAATCCACTTAATTTACAATTTTTGTATGAGTTGCTACAAATAATTTTCACAAAATGAAAATCGAACTTAGAGTCAAAGAGGATGTAAACTGTATACTACGTAACAAGAGATCGGACTTAGAAGAAAAAAAAATTAACATTCGTTATTTTTTTAATTTAAAACTAAACGACAAAATTTTAAGTGCAAAACCTTTCACTCTAAACATACCAAAAATTAAAAAAAATAAAAATAAAAAGAAATGAGCTCAAATAAATGTTTTATTTCAATAAAAATTATTGTACATGGCTAAATAAATAGGCTAATAAGGTAAATTAAACAATAAAACAGATTTAATCCACAAGCTTTTGTTGATTTCTATTATTAAATATTATAATATTACAGTACAGTTTTCTGTATTTTATTTATAAATATAATAGAATAGCTGTATATGCTACTCTACTAACTACTTGATTGGCTTATACACTTACACAGTAAACTCTATATAGGGAGGGGATTAAAGCTGCGCGTCCACCAGGTCGGAATCGGGACGTACGGTGCGGACGGCACGTCGTGTCGTCATATACTTGTCAGGTGCAGAATGACGTTCCAGTACTTCTAGTGCAGTTCATAGTAGTCAGTACCATACATACAAAGCAACAAATCCGTCCACTGCGTACCTACGCTCCGATTCCGATCCAGTGGACCGCACCTTTATACATACACACTTTGTTTTCTTATACCCTGTATACGACAGCTGAAATCTATCGCGCGGGCTCAGGCCTGCTGCATACCACCTCACTTGATCAGAGGATTTTTCCTTGGTGACCGTACCACTCATAATCCCATACCTTCCTTCTCCTAAAATCTCCTTGCTTTGAATCTCTTTGCTGCTTTCGTTCCCAAGCGGTCGCATGCGACCGCGAGAACAAAAGACTTCCTAGAATCCGCATACAGTTTACATCCTCTTTTGAATCCGCGATCGAGGTAACAGCTATTGCTTACAGACTGAAATGTTGTAAAGTAGCTGTGCTGTGGACCTAAAAATCTGAAATTAATGAAAAATTTTTCATTTACTACATTTCCATACAGTTTACATAAATTATTTAGTATAGTTAATAACCTTATGTATTGTTACAATAAAACAATATACACATGATACACATTTCATCATTTTCCAAATTAACTGCATACTGAATACTGATATACATTATAATATTTTCTATGAAATAATAATCTATCTTTTTCATATTAATATTATAGTTAAAGTTGTAAATTATTGTACAAAATATGCAAATAGTACTACGACATACTTTGTATTAGAACATGGTATGATATCGTTATGTTTTGCTTCAATATATCAATTTACGGTTACATTTACATTTTACAATGACTTACCTTTCGTTTTTCATTAATTAGTCCACTTAATTTACAATTTTTGTATTTTTGTAATAAATAATTTTCACAAAATGAAATTCGAACTTTGAGTTTTAAACTTCTTCTTCCTTTATTTTCTTATGTAGTTTATATTCTCTATGGTCTTTTTTATCAACCAATCACAGTCGACCGTGCTTAAAAATTGTACAGATTATGCGATTTACTTTAGTAGCTACGTTTAAATTTGGAACCCAATTTTTTTTTGTTCGAAACTTGCATCCACCTGCTTAGAGTTTTAAACTCCTTCTTCGTCTTTTTTCTCATGTAGGCTGCGTTCCAGATGACGTTAATAACGCTCACGCTCAAGACCTTCGTTTCTCCCGTTCCATTAGCATGTGAGCAAATGTGAGCGTTAATGTCACAAACCCAAGTGGAACGGAATTATGGAGCGTTTTGAGCGCTCTGGCGAGGTGACAGTGACAGGTGACAGCTGAAAGAGGTTATGTTAGAATTCGAGTCTACCGCTTTTATTTGAATAATATTTAAGTACCTATCGATTATCGAAATGGATATTTTTACGGCAGTTAGACATATTTTGCAGGTGCATCGGAATAATGATTCAGACATTTTTAGTGAATCTAGTTCAGATGAAGAGTGGAATGCACTTTTCCACAATTATGATCGCGAAAAGCGAAAGTTTAGACCACGAATCAATGACTACGTAAATGTAATCAATCTTTATTCTAATGAAGAATTTAAAAGAGTAATCAATCTTTATTCTAATGAAGAATTTAAAAGACCACGAGAGACGATAACTTAGTATTTTATAGGAAAATATCTGTTCTTTCATTTAAAACAATTTCTTTTTAATCAATATATTTTATTTAATTATATTTCAATTAAAAATATTACGTTTTGCAATGAAATTATATGAAGTTTTTTTGTCGCTACTCGCTCCTGAAAACTTTCCGAATATGGTCTTTGCGAGATTGTTACGTTAAAATAAAAAAAAAACTAGAACGCCCACTTCGACCCATTTTCGTCGTGGGTCGTTTTGAGCGTTGCTTGAGCGAAATTGATGACGTCATAGCCGCTATCAAAACGACCCCGGTCGCCAAAGGGAACGGCAGAAGGGGACGTTTTGAGCGTTTTGGTCAAAATTAACGTCATCTGGAACGCAGCCGTAGTTTATATTCTTTATGGTCTTTTTTATCAGCCAATCACAGTCGACCTTGCACAGATCAAGCACAGATTATGTGATTGGGTACAGTTTGCTACGTTTAAATTTGGAACCCAATTTTTTTTTTGTTCGGAACTTTCGTCCACCTGCTGTATACTACGTAACAGTTCAGTCGTTGATCATATCTTGAGGCAGTAAGAACTTGTAATAGTTAGGGAAATATAAGTTGTTTAAAAATATAAGGTTAAATGAAAGGAATTTGTGATTTTATTCCCGAAAACCTTCTGGTCCTTAATAATATTAACGAAGTACGCTTTGCTGTTAAAGGATAAAGAGGCTGCCATCTTAGAAATATTTCTTATCCTTAGAGTAAAAATACGAAAACACACTGTATACAGAGAATTCAAACAATTGATACCATGTATTTTGAAAACTTACCCTGTCAATCCCTCGACGGAATCATCGATGGGCAGAATGTGGACCCGCTTGCCGTACTTCACGGAGGGGCATGGAGCGATGGAGACCACATCGGAGAGGCGCACGCGCAGGTTGTTGCGCACCACGCGGTTCATGCGGATCTTCTCGTCGGGGCAGTTCTCGTCAGAGAGCACGATGCACACCGTCTCCTTGCGACGCTTGCCCTTGAGCAGCACTGTGTCACCACGGAACAGCTGCAGCTGCTCCATTTTTGCCTAAACAAATATTAATACATTAAAAAATAGCCCTTTATTCTGCACTAGATGACGCCCGCAACTCCATTGCGCCAAAACTCGTTTATCGCGCGGGAACCGTACAATTTTCCGGGACAAAAAGTATCCTATGTCCTTTTCCCGTGACTCAAAGTATCTCCATGCCAAATTTCAGCGAAATCGGTTCAGGGGTTTGGGCGTGAAGAGGTAACAGACAGACAGACAGACACACTTTCGCATTTATAATATTAGTATGGATATTCACAAATTTTCTTCTGTCCTCTAGTATGTAGGCCGAGTATGTTGCGAGAATGTCGTATGTGCTTGGGCAACCATATGTATATATATACTTGTTTTTTTTACAAATTTTGTGGTATAAGGGTCAATTTATACTAGCGCAGAGTTGAAGCGCATCGAATTATCAAAACTAAACATATCAAATTCAACCTTAACTCTAGAGCGTAACATACACATTATCAGCGTTGGTTTCTCACTTCGATGTTAGTATAAATTTACCCTAACACAGTGTGCCTCTTAGCATAGGCCTCACAAACTGGAGACGGGTTGCAAAAGACATTATATTAAACAAATATGACTAATACAAATTTAAAAAATGTGAATAATACCTATTGTATTAGTCACATTTTTTTAATTTGTCTAAGTTTTTAACTTGTGAAGCTTTGGTATCTGTAATATTTTATAAGTTTAACTTTAGGAACACTGATATAAAAAAAATTGTTAACCTCCTCCTTTTTGAAAGTTGGTTAAAACATAATATTGTGTTATGTGTAATGTGCATGGGCCTATGGGGTGCATACTACATATAAAATATTAGTAGCATTGGCTTTTGTTTACTTAGTAAAATGCTATAATACCATGTAAGTAATTTAATATCTAAGAACTTTTATCATTTGGTATAAAAATGGCAAATTAACTTTATGCCCCAACATGTGTTGAATAAGGTTCATAATTGATAACAGTTCTCATATACCAGAGACAGAACAATAACAAGTATTGTTTAGCTCAGCTTTGAACACCACATCAAAGGGCAATACCCATAATCGAAATATAGTGTTGCAATACTCTTGGAACACAGACATGATATTACAATGGCACAGTTTGTCAAGAAAGAATACTGAACAAATTTTTTAACATAATCACGATCAAATGGTGTTTTTAGCCTCATATTTCCACAGACAATGGAAAAACTTTAAAAATATTAAACACATTTTTTATTTAAATTATTAAGGTTTTTTATGTACTTATCCTTTGATCGCGGATTCTTGGAAATGCTATTGTATTCTATTGTTGTCGCGATCACCGGGCTCCGATGGGGCTTGAAGGATTAAAATTTTTTTTATAAAAAATAATAATAAATTTGTCACTGGCAAAGTGACTATGCAAAAACTATAATTTTAGGCACAAAGCACTCTAAGGCTGGGTTTCCACTGAAGCGGAGCGAAGCTTAGCGGTGCCCGAATTGACCAATTGTGCTATTCCAGCGGAATGACAGCGAAGGTTTCGAGCATGGTAATTGGTCAATTCGGCACAGCTAAGCCCCGCTTCAGTGGAAACGCAGCCTAAATGTATACAATTTGGCAATAATAATAATAATATGCTCCCAGGTTGCTTCCAATTGCCTGTTATAATAATAACAGCTGTCCTGCTGGCCGATTCTGTATCATACATTTGTGAGTTAATAACTGAGTTAGTAACAAAACCGAGGAGTGAGTAACGGAAAGTGCCACGTTTTGTATTCACTTGCATACAAAAGTGAGACTTTCCATTGCTCACTCCTCCGTTTCGTTACTAACTCAGTGATTAACTCACGAATGTACTATACAGAATCGGCCAGCTGTATACATACAGTAGTTATTTAGTACATAAAATTATGAAATAGCTGAAAACTGTAAAATCATCAATTTTGTTTGTAATACCCCAACTTAAGCTACCCTGTTGTAAGAGAATTTGGAGATACACAGTTTTTTTATTTTCATCGTTCAAGGTGAATCTGTATTGGATCCTTAACAAATCGATAGCATAATACAAAAAGTGGTGAATTTCATCAAACAAATAAATTTAGAGGATGATGATGATTTATTTACATTTAATCTAGAGACCAGTAATACAGATCTTGCAATCTACGAGCGCGCACCCTTAGTTGTGTGAGTGACTATATCTATACACACGTACATGGCTCGCTCGCTACTGACCGCTCCGTCAGGTGTGCACACTAACAAAAATGACTATTTACAATAATTACAACTATGAATAAAGGCGACGACGAAGACAATAGGTGGGTCCTATCTGGGGTATTACTGTACAGTGTACATATTGATTTTTTTATCCCTATAACTTATTTTGTTCACTTGTCTAAACTACAATAGCTAATATTTGTTATGTAAATCTCTGTTCTTGTGTAGAAACATAATTATTCTTACTCAATAATATAAATTATTTCAGCATTATATATGAAAAAAATATAAGGTTATGTTTTGATGATTTGCATAAGTTTATAGAACAGAGTATCTAGAAAATAACAAAACTTCTCATGTTAGTGCCTCAGTGTTCCAAGATGCTCATTTTACTTTTTCGTTGACTTCTTACAATTATTAAATGCTGTTTTTTATACTTTGAGGCCGATTTTATGGGGCCTTTGACCTGTCATTATCAAACATTAGAAGCAAAGCTAATGCCATGGAAGACAAAGGATAGGAACATACCTGGGATAATGAGACCACGGAATTGTCATCGCTGACTGCCTCTTCAACGATCAAACGGTTAGGCCTGTCCTTGCGGCGTAAAATCGCGGTAGATAAATCGTCGGGGCTGAAAACCAATCGTTATGTTGACAAAAAAGAACAAAGTAACACAAATGTTTGCGATTTTTTGGAGTTTAGTTTAAAATTATGGTTTTTACTTAAATTTCAATAGCAAATCTACAAGGAAATCAGCCAAAAAGATAATCTAAACTTTTGTTAGACATGATGACAAGCCAAATTTGAACACTGGCTTCCATGTTAATGCACTAGAAGAAACTAAGCAATTATTGTATTTAAAGTTTTATAGAAAGATTTAATTATCTTACCTCTTATTGTCTGCCATATTATTAAGAATTTAATTTATTAGAATCTAAAATAATTCTTTGCGGAACGCCGAAATAAATCACTGATCACTCTGTTGCGTGACGTTGCCGTATTTCATTTGTTCCCAAACTTTTTTTTTTACTGCATGACTCTGACAGTTGGATCATGGATGCAAGGTTTTAGATTAAAAAATAAAAAAAAAGATTATTGTGAATTTTCAAAATATACAATAATATTTTTGTAAACATCTCAATTTGTAATTTGTAAATTTAACAAGATTTGAGATAAACTATGAGTAAATTTTAATGTTTATTATAAACAAAAATTCACTTTTCTCGCTTGATCAATGTCTATTATGATGGCGCCACTGTTGCAACTTTATATGATTTCAGTGACTTGTCCTGTCATTTTGTATGAAATTATCGTTAGTTCCATGTTTGGCCACGTTCATCAAGAGCTTTGTAAAATAATTTAAAACTATTTATAGCCTTTGAATTTTGGTGCTCTGTCCATTGTTTGTTCTATTTTGCCAATGAGTTACTAAAATAGTAACATAGAATAGCATTGTATTTTCGTGTATTTTCCTATTCCAAACCCCACCTACCTATTCATTGCACATGAATAGGAAAATGTATTATAGGCTTGTAGCATATTGCATACAGTACCGTAACAGTAAATAAAAGAAATAAAAATCTACAGATAACAGTCTTAACCCTTAATTGGTCGCATGGGGTCAAATCACTTTCAAACCGAAAAAAAAGATATTGTGCTAGATAGAGTTCTAGGAATGCAACGACGCTCTATAATGGTAGTCTCCTAACTCCTATCGAGGTACCTATCCTAATAAGTGGTAGCCGGTCAGCTAGCGCTGGTGCATGCGTCGCTACTCTCTTGAGCGCTGACCTCATGCGACTAATTACGTAACTTTTTTGTCGCAAGATAAGTTTCTATTATTGTAATAATATTATGTTTATTTTTTAGATTATTTTTGCTATAATATTTTTATATTATAGCAAAAATAATCTAAAAAATAATATAATATTTTGCTATAATAGTCAATATCTTTGTTTGCACAAAACGTGTTAAAAAGCTGCTACAAATCAGTGTAAAACAGTACATGTTTTGCTGTTTTAATGGCATGCAAATATTACAATAAATCGCTGTTACTTTAGAGTTTAGAGGAACCTCTAAACGCTGAAGTAACAGCCAAAATATATATACCTATAAATCTCCTGTCACGATGTTTGTCCGCAATGGATTCCTAAACCTACTTAACCGATTTTAATGTTTCTTTTTTTTAAATGTGTGCTTTTTTCCAACTTCAGAGATAGCTTAGATCTTTAATTATTATAGTCGCAATTTTATTTCATTGCAAATTATTTGTCTTTAAAGAGCGACCATTGTTTATGCGACGCGGGTCACGGGATAGCGATGGACGTTGCCATGGTAACATACTTATTTAGTCAGTAATTCAATAAAATAATACGGGCGATATACTTTATATAATTACTAGCTGACCCGGCAATCGTTGTTTTGCCATATAAATAATTTTCGGTATGAAAAATAGATGTTGGCCGATTCTCAGACCTACTCAATATGCTCACAAAATTTCATGAGAATCGGTCAAGCCGTTTCGGAGGAGTACGGGAACGCACATTGTGACACGAGAATTTTATATATAAGATGGCAAAAAAACGTTTGCCGGGACAGCTAGTATAATTGTATAGATTGATTCTCAAACAATTGAAAATTTGATACTGTTATTAGAATGATATACGTGATACGTGTATATCATTCTATTAACCTTTAACTATGGACGCGCGGTCTCACAGACTGCTCATACCCTGCAAGACTCGCATCTACCCTACTTCCCCTTAAGCTTCACACTTGCGGCGCTCAGTAGCTTCAGTTTTAGTCGAAAAATGTATTCTGAAGCAAAAAAATTCGACGCCGACTGCAAGTTTGCAAAGTTATTTCGGTTTGAACTTCGGGCGCGGTCTGTGAGACCCCATGTACATGCTTCCCATACAAAGAATTATGTTAGTGTTTTCGGTAGTGCGCAATCAATGTCTTAATAAAATGTCTTGAAATAACTTCTGCTTATGTTTTTTGGTGAAATTCTTCGTTGTAATAAATAAAAAACTTGAAATCGGTCAAACGATTGGAATATTTCTAACAGTTCTAAGGAACAAATTTGGGTCTAGGAAGCTAATATTTAGGAAATAATTTTTTTACAGCAAAAACTAATTGGATCTGTCTAGGTTACTAAAATAAATACCAATCACAATTTTTTTAATAACATTTAAGCTATAATTACGTGTGTAGTGGCCTTTACCATGTGAAATGACTGCCAATAATTTTGTCCATGTTCGACCTATGTCAAAAATTTTATGTTACATGTTCAGAAGTTTAAATTCAATTTTTTATATTTAATAATATGGCTTATTATTAATAGAAAAATAAGGCAAAAAGTTTTAAAACTTATGTTTCTTATATAAAAACGTCATATTATCGCCACAGGCGAATGAAAGTCTTAGAAGTGACTTTTTTGCTTAAAATGCTTCATTTTACACTATAATTTAGAATTTTGGATATTTAACAACAACATTTTTGTGAGGCTAGCCCCCGAACTTCGAAACTATACACCGATTTGTGATGGCCATGAATCGGCAAGCAAGATCTAAGGGCCTTATCACACTGGCGATTAGAGAGCGGTTTGAAAGCGACGCGATTGCGCAGCGCGCACGCCGCGATTGTGCGACGTGCACGCCGCGACAGCGCAACGGCGTCGCGGCGTGGCGTGGACGCCATTTTGTACACTCGTCTAGGGAATTCCCAAGACAAGTGTACAAAATGGAGTCCACTCGCTCCAGCTGGGCGGTGCGGAGCGGTGCGATGCGGAGCGGGACAGTGCGTGACTCGCGTACAGTAAAGTATGCTCCGCTCGACACCGCTCCGGTGAAAAGTGCTCAGTGTTTCCACTGATGGAAACACTGAGCACTTTTCACCGCTCCTCTCCGCTCCGCTTCAGTGGAAACGCAGCCTTAATTTAGGCGTTTCAAGAAAGTCACACAAGTAGTCGCATGTGGTCTTCACTGACCCCAACTAAAATAGTGAAAATTGAGGTGAAGTAATGAATAAAACGAAATATCAATTATTATGCAAATTGTTAGAGGGCTTTATTGCTATATAAATAAAATCTTACACGTATGTATTTTGCTTTTTATTCAAATAAGAACATCATCAAAAATCAAACTAGAATCTTACATTATGTACGATATCATTCTTCTCCATACTCCAGTTAACCTGAATCGTTCTATTCCACAAAACTGTGTTTGCTAGTTTCATTCCTTGCCACACAGTCAAAGTAACAAGCGCGGCCAGCAATGGTTGTCCAGTCGAAATATACACGCAGTCAAACAACATCGCATCAAACGTTGCCAGCAACCATTCTTCTCCCCACCTGAAAAGTTGTAGTAGCTACATCAAAATATTTTATTGTAACAGGTCAGCAAGGTTGCAGCTATGGCCAATTTACTTTGTAGGTATGTGAGTATAGAACATAGGTACTAAATACTAATTAATAGATATCAAAGCTGTTGATACCGATCGAAGGACCAAGTACCATTATTAATATCATAGGTAGAGTAGGAAACGTATAGACATTTTCTACGTCGTTAAAAATTCATTTAACTCCGACTTAGAAAATGCGTTTAGGAATATGCGAGGCGGCCGAAAAGAAAGATCTTCCGAGCGAGCGAGATAGCATGCTCGGTCAGGCCAAAGCTAACTGACGTCTTCACAAACGTTGTATCTTGTCATGCTCAGAAATGCAGGATTGAGACGCTGATTCAAGATCATTGACTTAGGGCTCCCACAGGACCCACACGATGCGATGCAGTTTTGTGTGGGAGCCTTAAAATTTAAAATGTAACGGCTTTACCACGTGACAGCAAAACAAGATGGCGTCGCATCGTTATCGTAGAGCAGGACGCTGGTGTTGCCGCCCTCGCGGTCCACGAGTTCCACGTCCAACAGCCGCTCCAACGTCGTCCGCTCGGAGGCTACCCAGTTCAGACCATCCAGGGCCTGGAAAATCACCACCATTAACCATAGTACAGGGGCGGATTTCTATTTTTATGAGTAGGTATAGGCCACTTTAATTTTGTACGAATTGAATTCTGCCGCCATCCTAGGACGCTGCCGCCCATAGGCCATGGCCTATATTGCCTATACATAAATCCAGAGTTGCACCATATAAGCATTTTGGTTTGGTTGCTTAGAGCTGCTTTAAGGCCGATATATTATGATTGCCATTAGCTTTTCTGATCCAGTTCTTATTATACTAAACAAGTTAACAACAGGATTATGTATCTTGCGACAGTCATGTTAAAGGAGTTTGAAAGAAGCTATACATATTTTGCTATTAGGCGCTTGTTAAGTAAATCGCCAAAACGCCAAGATAGGTACCTACCTACCTTGCAGTGCCGTAAATGGGGCGGTGCCACGGGTGCCCAGGCACAGGGGCACCGCCCCACTCTGGGGGGCGCAGGAATGACCAGACCAGGCAGACTCTTATTTTTTGCTCCCGCTAAGTTCCCGCTACGCCCCAGAGATGTTTCCCAGTGTAGTAATTAAAATATCCACAGCCGAACATATTATAACCTCATCCTTTTTGGAAGGATGGTTAAAAACAAGGGTGCAGTTATAGAAGCTCGCACAGGGCGCAAAAAAGGCTATTTACGGCACTGCTACCTTGTGGCCCTGCAGGTTGTTAAATAATAATAATATGTTAAATAGGTCACGTCACTCACGCTCAACTTTGAGATGATGTTTTTACAAAGTGGTTTTAGAGAGGTCTGCACTATATTCTAAGATTCTAACATGATTTAGTTCTTTAAAAGTCATAAAACATACCCTTTCGAAAAAAGCAGCCATGAATTTTGTTAGAAGCACATCGTTTGGGTCCTGGCCAAATTCGCCTGAAAATTGTATAATTGTTAAAGCGCTTAAGTATATAAATTAAGAAAGTAGTGTAGTCTAAATGTAGGTATAGTCATGTTAAGTAAACCATACCGTAGCTTGCTGTTGAAAGCTTGGTGTAGATTTCCCTGAAAATATAAAGCAAAAAGATAAGTACAACGTCAATAGGGGCAACATTTTATATTCTATATTTTCACAACCTAAATTAAAGATAATATTATAATATAATATCTTTAATTTAGGTTGGTTTTCTCTCTTTTAATCAGTTTGCAAAGGGATAGAACTTATATAGGCCCAATAAGTGGCGATATTAAATAGGCCATAGTATTTAAAGGGATTATATTCTTCATTCCTGAATCCTGACAGGCTTTTAAAACTTATATAGGTACTCATACCTGAGTTGTGGTGAGCAAAATAGCCGACATGTAGCGAGAGATCCAGTGATCATTTTGTAATCGAGGGTCGCGTCGTTCCTAAAAAGTAAAAACATATTTCATGAAAGTAAAGCCTTTTTTTAATAAAAGCCTTAAATACAGTGTAGTAGCATTTTTAACTCTTGGCTATAAAATATAATGACCAGTGGCCAGTGCCGTAGCATAGCATGTCTACAATCTTGTTATTTAGGTACTTGTAATACAAAAAAAGTCGCCTCTCGAGACTCGAACTCGCTTACCAGCGCCGGTGAATCACATACGTATAAATACAATTAGGTCCACTATACATCATACTATATAAGTGGAAACTTGTAATTGGCATTCAAAATTCTTATTTAAATAGTTAATGTTATTGTTAGTATGCTGTAAGTTTTCCGAATAAAATAAAATAAAATAAATACGCCTGCTCTAGGCTAATAATTAAACAATAAACTGTTAAAATCACTTTTAGTGTTGGCCTATTCTCGTGCTAAAATAATTTTATGACATCCCAATCCAAAGCATTTTCAAAACTGGTCAATCTGTCAACATGTATCCACATCTCCACTTACCTCCCATTAACATAATGAGCGTATCTTTCCTCCTGGAAGACCAGTACTGACACCCCTACTCCTCCACACACCCTCGGCAGCTCCGCCGTTGGTGACCCCGCTATGAGATCCAGGGCATATCGAGCCAGTAGGAGCGTGGTGTAAGATGACCACCAGGTTAACGTGGTGATACACCACTTGTAGCCTTGGCTTTGAGGGATAGATTGGCGGAGGTCTAAAAACTGAAATATAATGTTGGACGTATAGTCATGTAATTGATAAGGTACCCCGTACCAGGATGTAAAGTAGCTATTTCGAACGAAAGTTTATTACAATTTCTGTACCATAGTATTATAATAATGAAAACGTCTCATCAGTCATCAACTCATCACGCAAAAACCACTGAGCCGATTTAGGTGAAATTTATTATGGAGATAATTTAAATCCCAAAAAAGGGCATTGGATAATTTTTAACCTAGATGCAACACTTATAATTAAATAAAATTTCTCGCACAATAAGCCTATTTCGTTGCCACAAAGTTGAAGGCAACATCTAGTTATAAATGTTACAAACAAAGTATATTATGTGCTACAATGTTTGCTGGAGCTACATTAACAATAATTTATCGCGAAGTTTTTCATGGCACGAATGATTATTATAAATTATTATTATTATTAAAGCACACGTTAATTAATAATATTGTAATCTTTCCGGTTGTATATAGTTCTTACATGCAATATCAGCAGCGCTAGCGCTGCTGTGACTGCCGGAGACACACGTCGTTGGCACCGCATGTTATTCCACTCCTTACCCACCATGACGGTTCGCCAGTCCGTATTTTCAGTGACTTCCACTTCTTAAAACATAAAAAATAACTACTATTATTAGTCTATATTGTTATTAATATCTGATATCACTTTTTAAGTTGCACCCTCACAAACTTAAATATGTATATTATATACTTTTGCAATATTACGAATGTATAGTTTAGCATTGTCATGATTGCATAATATCTGTATTGGATGGAAAATAAAAAATTCGGACAAAAAAAACTGTCGTTTTGTCAATTTCATTAGGTTAGTTTTGGCAAAATAATTTTTAAACTAAAACTCACCATTGAAAGAAGGATTATATTTCGACCAATCGATAATCAGAATGTTGCTTCTACTTTGCTTAACATTTACCCAAATGACTTTTAGTGCCTGAAAAAAGAGTTAAGTACAATATATTGATTTAATTTATCAGTGTAATTTTCATCTTACCTATAGACTTAATATGCTTACGGGCTTCAAGAAACCAAGTTTGATTTTAAGGTTTAACGCAACTTGGTATGGGATTCCATACGTCCATGGGCATTCTCCTTTGAAGAATGTCATTTGAGAAACAGTTTTTTCACCAAACTTTTTCGGTTAAAATAAAGAATACCTTCAAGGCTACTGCTGAGTAGATCATAGCAGTAATTAACTTGTCTTCTGTTTTCGACAGAGGTAGTGTGAGGCCCAGAGTGCCAGCCTCGGCGGCAAGCGCGTGCAGAGTAGATAGTAGAGTCGCCTGCAAACAAAACAAGTTAAGTAGGAATATAGGTCCTTTATGGAACCAGACCAAAGAAAGAGCACACGTATCGCCTGATAAAATAGAGTTTTCCGTATGGACGGGTGAATAATTAGATGTCAATTATAATAAGAAGAGAGTTTATTCCTTCTTAAAAGGCCGGCAACGTACCTGCAGCTCTTCTTATGTTGCGAGTGTCCATGGGTGACGGTATAGTTGCTTTCCATCAGGTGACCCGTTTGCTCGTTTGCCCCAACCCTCCTATTTTATTTAAAAAAAAATCACCTTCAATTACGTTTAACGGCATCGTGTCGGATTTCACTAAGCGCGTCGTTATGTGACATGCGATGCTGCGACCCAAACAGCCACTGCTCACTATGAAGTTGTATGGAGGACTAGACAATCACGGCGACCCGCGTCGCGAGACCGGTCGCCGCGTAAAATAGCATACCGATGTCCGCGACCCGCGACCCGAGACTGTCGCCAAGCCACTGCATTGTATGTGTTTATATGGACGACATTCCGATTACCGCGACGCGCCACACGAGACCGGTGGGCGTGGCGCGGCAAATTTCGATGAGCGCGACCCTGTCTCGTCGATAGCAGTACCGCGACAGCTGTGGTAGATATTCTATCTAGAAACACGCCGATAGGTTATATATCATATTATCGACAGAGGCGGTGCAAGGCGTGGGCGGTGTGGGCGACCGCCCACGGCCTCGCGGTCCTAGGGGCCTCGCGCTGTCCTATCTTTGTAAAGTAGCCATCTTGTGAAGGCCAACATCTTGTTACACCGCTGCAACGCTGCCATCTTGCATCACGCAAGATTTTGCGCCACCGCTATCTTGCATCGTCGCCATCTTGCGTCACCGCTATCATGCATCACCGCCATCTTTCGTCACCGCAATCTTGCGTCACCGCTATCTTGCACCACCGCTATCTTGCGTCACCACCATCTTGCGTCGACGCTATCTTACGTCACCGCTATCTTGCGTCACCGCTATCTTGCGTCACCGCCACCTTGCTTCACCGCTATCTTGCGTCACCGCCATATTGCGTCGCCGCTATCTTGCGTCACCGCCATCTTGCTTCACCGCTATCTTGCGTCACCACTATCTTGCGTAACCGCCATCTTGCGTCACCGCTATCTTGCGTCACCGCCACCTTGCTTCACCGCTATCTTGCGTCACCGCTATCTTGCACCACCGCTATCTTGCGTCACCGCTATCTTGCGTCACCGCAATCTTGCACCACCGCTATCTTGCGTCACCACCATCTTGCGTCACCGCTATCTTGCGTCACCGCTATCTTGCGTCACCGCCATCTTGCGTCACCGCTATCTTGCGTCACCGCCATCTTGCGTCACCGCTATCTTGCGTCACCGCTATCTTGCGTCACCGCTATCTTGCGTCACTGCCATCTTGCGTCACCGCAATTTTGCGTCACCGCTATCTTACGTCACCGCCATCTTGCGTCACCGCTATCTTGCATCACCGCTACCTTTGTAAAGTATCCATGTTGTGAAGGCTAACATCTTGTTACACCGCTGCAACGCTGCCATCTTGCGTCACCGCTATCTTGCGTCACCGCCACCTTGCTTCACCGCTATCTTTCGTCACCGCCATATTGCGTCGCCGCTATCTTGCGTCACCACCATCTTGCGTCACCGCCATCTTGCTTCACCGCTATCTTGCGTCACTACTATCTTGCGTAACCGCCATCTTGCGTCACCGCTATCTTGCACCACCGCTATCTTGCGTCACCGCTATCTTGCGTCACCGCTATCTTGCGTCACCGCTATCTTGCATCACCGCTATCTTGCGTCACCGCTATCTTGCGTCACCGCTATCTTGCGTCACCGCTATCTTGCGTCACCGCCATTTTGCGTCACCGCTATCTTACGTCACCGCCATCTTGCATCACCGCTATCTTGCGTCACCGCTATCTTGCGTCACCGCTATCTTGCGTCACCGCTAATTTGCGTCACCGCTATCTTGCACCACCGCTATCTTGCGTCACCGCTATCTTGCGTCACCGCTATCTTGCGTCACCGCCACCTTGCTTCACCGCTATCTTGCGTCACCGCCATATTGCACCACCGCTATCTTGCGTCACCACCATCCTGCGTCACCGCTATCTTGCGTCATCGCTATCTTGCGTCACCGCCATCTTGCGTCACCGCTATCTTGCGTTACCGCTATCTTGCGTCACCGCTATCTTGCGTCACCACTATCTTGCGTCACCGCCATCTTGCGTCACCGCAATTTTGCGTCACCGCTATCTTACGTCACCGCCATCTTGCGTCACCGCTATCTTGCATCACCGCTACCTTTGTAAAGTATCCATGTTGTGAAGGCTAACATCTTGTTACACCGCTGCAACGCTGCCATCTTGCGTCACCGCTATCTTGCGTCACCGCCACCTTGCTTCACCGCTATCTTTCGTCACCGCCATATTGCGTCACCGCTATCTTACGTCACCGCCATCTTGCATCACCGCTATCTTGCGTCACCGCTATCTTGCGTCACCGCCACCTTGCTTCACCGCTATCTTGCGTCACCGCCATATTGCGTCACCACTATCTTGCGTAACCGCCATCTTGCGTCACCACCATCTTGCGTCACCGCTATCTTGCGTCACCGCTATCTAGCGTCACCGCCATTTTGCGTCACCGCTATCTTACGTCACCGCTATCTTGCGTCACCGCCATCTTGCGTCACCGCTATCTTGCATCACCACTATCTTGCGTAACCGCCATCTTGCGTCACCGCCATCTTGCGTCACCGCCATCTTGCGTCACCGCCACCTTGCTTCACCGCTATCTTGCGTCACCGCCATCTTGCGTCACCGCTATCTTGCATCACCACTATCTTGCGTAACCGCCATCTTGCGTCACCGCCATCTTGCGTCACCGCCATCTTACGTCACCGCCACCTTGCTTCACCGCTATCTTGCGTCACCGCCATATTGCGTCGCCGCTATCTTGCGTCACCGCTATCTTGCGTCACCGCTATCTTGCGTCACCGCTATCTTGCGTCACCGCCATTTTGCGTCACCGCTATCTTACGTCACCGCCATCTTGCATCACCGCTATCTTGCGTCACCGCTATCTTGCGTCACCGCTATCTTGCGTCACCGCTATCTTGCGTCACCGCCACCTTGCTTCACCGCTATCTTGCGTCACCGCCATATTGCGTCGCCGCTATCTTGCGTCACCACCATCTTGCGTCACCGCCATCTTGCTTCACCGCTATCTTGCGTCACCACTATCTTGCGTAACCGCCATCTTGCGTCACCACCATCTTGCGTCACCGCTATCTTGCGTCACCGCTATCTAGCGTCACCGCCACTTTGCGTCACCACTATCTTGCGTCACCGCCACCTTGCTTCACCGCTATCTTGCGTCACCGCCATATTGCGTCACCGCCATTTTGCGTCACCGCTATCTTGCATCACCGCTATCTTGCGTCACCACTATCTTGCGTCACCGCTATCTTGCATCACCGCCATCTTGCGTCACCGCCATTTTGCGTCACCGCTATCTTACGTCACCGCTATCTTGCGTCACCGCTATCTTGCGTCACCGCCATCTTGCGTCACCGCCATCTTGCGTCACCGCTATCTTGCGTCACCGCTATCTTGCGTCACCGCTATCTTGCGTCACCGCTATCTTGCATCACCGCTACCTTTGTAAAGTATCCATGTTGTGAAGGCTAACATCTTGTTACACCGCTGCAACGCTGCCATCTTGCGTCACCGCTATCTTGCGTCACCACTATCTTGCGTAACCGCCATCTTGCGTCACCGCTATCTTGCACCACCGCTATCTTGCGTCACCACCATCTTGCGTCACCGCTATCTAGCGTCACCGCTATCTTGCGTCACCGCCATCTTGCATCACCGCTATCTTGCGTCACCGCTATCTTGCGTCACCGCTATCTTGCATCACCGCTATCTTGCGTCACCGCCACCTTGCTTCACCGCTATCTTGCGTCACCGCCATCTTGCATCACCGCTATCTTGCGTCACCGCCATCTTGCGTCACCGCTATCTTGCGTCACCGCTATCTTGCATCACCGCCATCTTGCGTCACCGCAATTTTGCGTCACCGCTATCTTACGTCACCGCTATCTTGCGTCACCGCTATCTTGCATCACCGCTATCTTGCATCACCGCTATCTTGCGTCACCGCCATATTGCGTCACCGCCATCTTGCGTCACCGCCATCTTGCGTCACCGCTATCTTGCATCACCGCTACCTTTGTAAAGTATCCATGTTGTGAAGGCTAACATCTTGTTACACCGCTGCAACGCTGCCATCTTGCGTCACCGCTATCTTGCGTCACCGCCACCTTGCTTCACCGCTATCTTTCGTCACCGCCATATTGCGTCGCCGCTATCTTGCGTCACCACCATCTTGCGTCACCGCCATATTGCGTCACCACTATCTTGCGTAACCGCCATCTTGCGTCACCACCATCTTGCGTCACCGCTATCTTGCGTCACCGCTATCTAGCGTCACCGCCATTTTGCGTCACCGCTATCTTACGTCACCGCTATCTTGCGTCACCGCCATCTTGCGTCACCGCTATCTTGCATCACAACTATCTTGCGTAACCGCCATCTTGCGTCACTGCCATCTTGCGTCACCGCCATCTTGCGTCACCGCCACCTTGCTTCACCGCTATCTTGCGTCACCGCCATATTGCGTCGCCGCTATCTTGCGTCACCGCTATCTTGCGTCACCGCTATCTTGCGTCACCGCTATCTTGCGTCACCGCCATTTTGCGTCACCGCTATCTTACGTCACCGCCATCTTGCATCACCGCTATCTTGCGTCACCACTATCTTGCGTCACCGCTATCTTGCGTCACCGCTATCTTGCGTCACCGCCATCTTGCGTCACCGCCATCTTGCTTCACCGCTATCTTGCGTCACCACTATCTTGCGTAACCGCCATCTTGCGTCACCACCATCTTGCGTCACCGCTATCTTGCGTCACCGCTATCTAGCGTCACCGCCATTTTGCGTCACCACTATCTTGCGTCACCGCCACCTTGCTTCACCGCTATCTTGCGTCACCGCCATATTGCGTCACCGCCATTTTGCGTCACCGCTATCTTGCATCACCTCTTGCGTCACCACTATCTTGCGTCACCGCTATCTTGCATCACCGCCATCTTGCGTCACCGCCATTTTGCGTCACCGCTATCTTACGTCACCGCTATCTTGCGTCACCGCTATCTTGCGTCACCGCCATCTTGCGTCACCGCTATCTTGCGTCACCGCTATCTTGCGTAACCGCCATCTTGCGTCACCGCTATCTTGCACCACCGCTATCTTGCGTCACCGCTATCTTGCGTCACCGCTATCTTGCGTCACCGCTATCTTGCATCACCGCTATCTTGCGTCACCGCTATCTTGCGTCACCGCTATCTTGCGTCACCGCTATCTTGCGTCACCGCCATTTTGCGTCACCGCTATCTTACGTCACCGCCATCTTGCATCACCGCTATCTTGCGTCACCGCTATCTTGCGTCACCGCTATCTTGCGTCACCGCTAATTTGCGTCACCGCTATCTTGCACCACCGCTATCTTGCGTCACCGCCACCTTGCTTCACCGCTATCTTGCGTCACCGCTATCTTGCGTCACCGCCATCTTGCGTCACCGCCATCTTGCGTCACCGCCATCTTGCGTCACCGCCACCTTGCTTCACCGCTATCTTGCGTCACCGCCATATTGCGTCGCCGCTATCTTGCGTCACCGCTATCTTGCGTCACCGCTATCTTGCGTTACCGCTATCTTGCGTCACCGCCATTTTGCGTCACCGCTATCTTACGTCACCGCCATCTTGCATCACCGCTATCTTGCGTCACCGCTATCTTGCGTCACCGCTATCTTGCGTCACCGCTAATTTGCGTCACCGCTATCTTGCACCACCGCTATCTTGCGTCACCGCTATCTTGCGTCACCGCTATCTTGCGTCACCGCCACCTTGCTTCACCGCTATCTTGCGTCACCGCCATATTGCACCACCGCTATCTTACGTCACCGCCATCTTGCATCACCGCTATCTTGCGTCACCGCTATCTTGCGTCACCGCCACCTTGCTTCACCGCTATCTTGCGTCACCGCCATATTGCGTCGCCGCTATCTTGCGTCACCACCATCTTGCGTCACCGCCATCTTGCTTCACCGCTATCTTGCGTCACCACTATCTTGCGTAACCGCCATCTTGCGTCACCACCATCTTGCGTCACCGCTATCTTGCGTCACCGCTATCTAGCGTCACCGCCATTTTGCGTCACCACTATCTTGCGTCACCGCCACCTTGCTTCACCGCTATCTTGCGTCACCGCCATATTGCGTCACCGCCATTTTGCGTCACCGCTATCTTGCATCACCGCTATCTTGCGTCACCACTATCTTGCGTCACCGCTATCTTGCATCACCGCCATCTTGCGTTACCGCCATTTTGCGTCACCGCTATCTTACGTCACCGCTATCTTGCGTCACCGCTATCTTACGTCACCGCTATCTTGCATCACCGCTATCTTGCATCACCGCTATCTTGCGTCACCGCCATATTGCGTCACCGCCATCTTGCGTCACCGCCATCTTGCGTCACCGCTATCTTGCATCACCGCTACCTTTGTAAAGTATCCATGTTGTGAAGGCTAACATCTTGTTACACCGCTGCAACGCTGCCATCTTGCGTCACCGCTATCTTGCGTCACCGCCACCTTGCTTCACCGCTATCTTTCGTCACCGCCATATTGCGTCGCCGCTATCTTGCGTCACCACCATCTTGCGTCACCGCCATTTTGCGTCACCGCTATCTTACGTCACCGCTATCTTGCGTCACCGCCATCTTGCGTCACCGCCATCTTGCATCACCACTATCTTGCGTAACCGCCATCTTGCGTCACTGCCATCTTGCGTCACCGCCATCTTGCGTCACCGCCACCTTGCTTCACCGCTATCTTGCGTCACCGCCATATTGCGTCGCCGCTATCTTGCGTCACCGCTATCTTGCGTCACCGCTATCTTGCGTCACCGCTATCTTGCGTCACCGCCATTTTGCGTCACCGCTATCTTACGTCACCGCCATCTTGCATCACCGCTATCTTGCGTCACCGCTATCTTGCGTCACCGCTATCTTGCATCACCGCTATCTTGCGTCACCGCTATCTTGCGTCACCGCTATCTTGCGTCACCGCTATCTTGCGTCACCGCCATTTTGCGTCACCGCTATCTTACGTCACCGCCATCTTGCATCACCGCTATCTTGCGTCACCGCTATCTTGCGTCACCGCTATCTTGCGTCACCGCTAATTTTCGTCACCGCTATCTTGCACCACCGCTATCTTGCGTCACCGCTATCTTGCGTCACCGCCACCTTGCTTCACCGCTATCTTGCGTCACCGCCATATTGCACCACCGCTATCTTGCGTCACCACCATCCTGCGTCACCGCTATCTTGCGTCACCGCTATCTTGCGTCACCGCCATCTTGCGTCACCGCTATCTTGCGTTACCGCTATCTTGCGTCACCGCTATCTTGCGTCACCACTATCTTGCGTCACCGCCATCTTGCGTCACCGCAATTTTGCGTCACCGCTATCTTACGTCACCGCCATCTTGCGTCACCGCTATCTTGCATCACCGCTACCTTTGTAAAGTATCCATGTTGTGAAGGCTAACATCTTGTTACACCGCTGCAACGCTGCCATCTTGCGTCACCGCTATCTTGCGTCACCGCCACCTTGCTTCACCGCTATCTTTCGTCACCGCCATATTGCGTCACCGCTATCTTACGTCACCGCCATCTTGCGTCACCGCCATATTGCGTCGCCGCTATCTTGCGTCACCGCTATCTTGCGTCACCGCTATCTTGCGTTACCGCTATCTTGCGTCACCGCCATTTTGCGTCACCGCTATCTTACGTCACCGCCATCTTGCATCACCGCTATCTTGCGTCACCGCTATCTTGCGTCACCGCTATCTTGCGTCACCGCTATCTTGCGTCACCGCCACCTTGCTTCACCGCTATCTTGCGTCACCGCCATATTGCGTCGCCGCTATCTTGCGTCACCACCATCTTGCGTCACCGCCATCTTGCTTCACCGCTATCTTGCGTCACCACTATCTTGCGTAACCGCCATCTTGCGTCACCACCATCTTGCGTCACCGCTATCTTGCGTCACCGCTATCTAGCGTCACCGCCATTTTGCGTCACCACTATCTTGCGTCACCGCCACCTTGCTTCACCGCTATCTTGCGTCACCGCCATATTGCGTCACCGCCATTTTGCGTCACCGCTATCTTGCATCACCGCTATCTTGCGTCACCACTATCTTGCGTCACCGCTATCTTGCATCACCGCCATCTTGCGTTACCGCCATTTTGCGTCACCGCTATCTTACGTCACCGCTATCTTGCATCACCGCTATCTTGCGTCACCGCCATCTTGCGTCACCGCTATCTTGCATCACCGCTATCTTGCATCACCGCTATCTTGCGTCACCGCCATATTGCGTCACCGCCATCTTGCGTCACCGCCATCTTGCGTCACCGCTATCTTGCATCACCGCTACCTTTGTAAAGTATCCATGTTGTGAAGGCTAACATCTTGTTACACCGCTGCAACGCTGCCATCTTGCGTCACCGCTATCTTGCGTCACCGCCACCTTGCTTCACCGCTATCTTTCGTCACCGCCATATTGCGTCGCCGCTATCTTGCGTCACCACCATCTTGCGTCACCGCCATTTTGCGTCACCGCTATCTTACGTCACCGCTATCTTGCGTCACCGCCATCTTGCGTCACCGCCATCTTGCATCACCACTATCTTGCGTAACCGCCATCTTGCGTCACTGCCATCTTGCGTCACCGCCATCTTGCGTCACCGCCACCTTGCTTCACCGCTATCTTGCGTCACCGCCATATTGCGTCGCCGCTATCTTGCGTCACCGCTATCTTGCGTCACCGCTATCTTGCGTCACCGCTATCTTGCGTCACCGCCATTTTGCGTCACCGCTATCTTACGTCACCGCCATCTTGCATCACCGCTATCTTGCGTCACCGCTATCTTGCGTCACCGCTATCTTGCGTCACCGCTATCTTGCGTCACCGCCACCTTGCTTCACCGCTATCTTGCGTCACCGCCATATTGCGTCGCCGCTATCTTGCGTCACCACCATCTTGCGTCACCGCCATCTTGCTTCACCGCTATCTTGCGTCACCACTATCTTGCGTAACCGCCATCTTGCGTCACCACCATCTTGCGTCACCGCTATCTTGCGTCACCGCTATCTAGCGTCACCGCCATTTTGCGTCACCACTATCTTGCGTCACCGCCACCTTGCTTCACCGCTATCTTGCGTCACCGCCATATTGCGTCACCGCCATTTTGCGTCACCGCTATCTTGCATCACCGCTATCTTGCGTCACCACTATCTTGCGTCACCGCTATCTTGCATCACCGCCATCTAGCGTCACCGCCATTTTGCGTCACCACTATCTTGCGTAACCGCCATCTTGCGTCACCGCTATCTTGCACCACCGCTATCTTGCGTCACCACCATCTTGCGTCACCGCTATCTAGCGTCACCGCTATCTTGCGTCACCGCCATCTTGCATCACCGCTATCTTGCGTCACCGCTATCTTGCGTCACCGCTATCTTGCATCACCGCTATCTTGCGTCACCGCCACCTTGCTTCACCGCTATCTTGCGTCACCGCCATCTTGCATCACCGCTATCTTGCGTCACCGCCATCTTGCGTCACCGCTATCTTGCGTCACCGCTATCTTGCGTCACCGCCATCTTGCGTCACCGCAATTTTGCGTCACCGCTATCTTACGTCACCGCTATCTTGCGTCACCGCTATCTTGCATCACCGCTATCTTGCATCACCGCTATCTTGCGTCACCGCCATATTGCGTCACCGCCATCTTGCGTCACCGCCATCTTGCGTCACCGCTATCTTGCATCACCGCTACCTTTGTAAAGTATCCATGTTGTGAAGGCTAACATCTTGTTACACCGCTGCAACGCTGCCATCTTGCGTCACCGCTATCTTGCATCACCGCTACCTTTGTAAAGTATCCATGTTGTGAAGGCTAACATCTTGTTACACCGCTGCAACGCTGCAATCTTGCGTCACCGCTATCTTGCGTCACCACTATCTTGCGTAACCGCCATCTTGCGTCACCGCTATCTTGCACCACCGCTATCTTGCGTCACCACCATCTTGCGTCACCGCTTTCTAGCGTCACCGCTATCTTGCGTCACCGCCATCTTGCATCACCGCTATCTTGCGTCACCGCTATCTTGCGTCACCGCTATCTTGCATCACCGCTATCTTGCGTCACCGCTATCTTGCGTCACCGCTATCTAGCGTCACCGCTATCTAGCGTCACCGCCATCTTGCGTCACCGCTATCTTACGTCACCGCTATCTTGCGTCACCGCTATCTTGCGTCACCGCCACCTTGCTTCACCGCTATCTTGCGTCGCCGCTATCTTGCGTCACCACCATCTTGCTTCACCGCTATCTAGCGTCACCGCCATCTTGCGTCACCGCTATCTTACGTCACCGCTATCTTGCGTCACCGCTATCTTGCGTCACCGCCACCTTGCTTCACCGCTATCTTGCGTCGCCGCTATCTTGCGTCACCACCATCTTGCGTCACCGCCATCTTGCTTCACCGCTATCTTGCGTCACCACTATCTTGCGTAACCGCCATCTTGCGTCACCACCATCTTGCGTCACCGCTATCTTGCGTCACCGCTATCTAGCGTCACCGCCATTTTGCGTCACCACTATCTTGCGTCACCGCCACCTTGCTTCACCGCTATCTTGCGTCACCGCTATCTTGCATCACCGCTATCATACGTCACCGCCATCTTGCGTCACCACTATCTTGCGTCACCGCTATCTTGCGTCACCACCATCTTGCGTCACCGCCACCTTGCTTCACCGCTATCTTGCGTCACCGCCATATTGCGTCACCGCAACCTTGCTTCACCGCCATATTGCGTCGCCGCTATCTTGCGTCACCACCATCTTGCGTCACCGCCATCTTGCTTCACCGCTATCTTGCATCACCGCTACCTTTGTAAAGTATCCATGTTGTGAAGGCTAACATCTTGTTACACCGCTGCAACGCTGCCATCTTGCGTCACCGCTATCTTGCGTCACCGCCACCTTGCTTCACCGCTATCTTGCGTCACCGCCATATTGCGTCACCGCCATTTTGCGTCACCGCTATCTTGCATCACCGCTATCTTGCGTCACCACTATCTTGCGTCACCGCTATCTTGCATCACCGCCATCTTGCGTCACCGCCATTATGCGTCACCGCTATCTTACGTCACCGCTATCTTGCGTCACCGCTATCTTGCGTCACCGCCATCTTGCGTCACCGCCATCTTGCGTCACCGCTATCTTGCGTCACCGCTATCTTGCGTCACCGCTATCTTGCATCACCGCTACCTTTGTAAAGTATCCATGTTGTGAAGGCTAACATCTTGTTACACCGCTGCAACGCTGCAATCTTGCGTCACCGCTATCTTGCGTCACCACTATCTTGCGTAACCGCCATCTTGCGTCACCGCTATCTTGCACCACCGCTATCTTGCGTCACCACCATCTTGCGTCACCGCTATCTTGCGTCACCGCTATCTTGCGTCACCGCTATCTTGCGTCACCGCTAATTTGCGTCACCGCTATCTTGCACCACCGCTATCTTGCGTCACCGCTATCTTGCGTCACCGCTATCTTGCATCACCGCTACCTTTGTAAAGTATCCATGTTGTGAAGGCTAACATCTTGTTACACCGCTGCAACGCTGCCATCTTGCGTCACCGCTATCTTGCGTCACCGCCACCTTGCTTCACCGCTATCTTTCGTCACCGCCATATTGCGTCACCGCTATCTTGCGTCACCGCCATCTTGCATCACCGCTATCTTGCGTCACCGCTATCTTGCGTCACCGCCACCTTGCTTCACCGCTATCTAGCGTCACCGCTATCTTGCGTCACCGCCATCTTGCATCACCGCTATCTTGCGTCACCGCTATCTTGCGTCACCGCTATCTTGCATCACCGCTATCTTGCGTCACCGCCACCTTGCTTCACCGCTATCTTGCGTCACCGCCATCTTGCATCACCGCTATCTTGCGTCACCGCCATCTTGCGTCACCGCTATCTTGCGTCACCGCTATCTTGCATCACCGCCATCTTGCATCACCGCTATCTTGCGTCACCGCTATCTTGCGTCACCGCCATCTTGCGTCACCGCTATCTTGCATCACCGCTATCTTGCGTCACCACTATCTTGCGTCACCGCTATCTTGCATCACCGCCATCTTGCGTCACCGCCATTTTGCGTCACCGCTATCTTACGTCACCGCTATCTTGCGTCACCGCTATCTTGCGTCACCGCCATCTTGCGTCACCGCTATCTTGCGTCACCGCTATCTTGCGTCACCGCTATCTTGCATCACCGCTACCTTTGTAAAGTATCCATGTTGCGTCACCGCCAACTTGCTTCACCGCTATCTTGCGTAACCGCCACCTTGCTTCACCGCTATCTAGCGTCACCGCTATCTTGCGTCACCGCCATCTTGCATCACCGCTATCTTGCGTCACCGCTATCTTGCGTCACCGCTATCTTGCGTCACCGCTATCTTGCGTCACCGCCACCTTGCTTCACCGCTATCTTGCGTCACCGCCATCTTGCATCACCGCTATCTTGCGTCACCGCCATCTTGCGTCACCGCTATCTTGCGTCACCGCTATCTTGCATCACCGCCATCTTGCATCACCGCTATCTTGCGTCACCGCCATTTTGCGTCACCGCTATCTTGCGTCACCGCTATCTTGCGTCACCGCCATCTTGCGTCACCGCCATCTTGCGTCACCGCTATCTTGCGTCACCGCTATCTTGCGTCACCGCTATCTTGCGTCACCGCTATCTTGCATCACCGCTACCTTTGTAAAGTATCCATGTTGTGAAGGCTAACATCTTGTTACACCGCTGCAACGCTGCAATCTTGCGTCACCGCTATCTTGCGTCACCACTATCTTGCGTAACCGCCATCTTGCGTCACCGCTATCTTGCACCACCGCTATCTTGCGTCACCACCATCTTGCGTCACCGCTATCTTGCGTCACCGCTATCTTGCGTCACCGCTATCTTGCGTCACCGCTATCTTGCATCACCGCTACCTTGCACCACCGCTATCTTGCGTCACCGCTATCTTGCGTCACCGCTATCTTGCATCACCGCTACCTTTGTAAAGTATCCATGTTGTGAAGGCTAACATCTTGTTACACCGCTGCAACGCTGCCATCTTGCGTCACCGCTATCTTGCGTCACCGCCACCTTGCTTCACCGCTATCTTTCGTCACCGCCATATTGCGTCACCGCTATCTTACGTCACCGCCATCTTGCATCACCGCTATCTTGCGTCACCGCTATCTTGCGTCACCGCCACCTTGCTTCACCGCTATCTAGCGTCACCGCTATCTTGCGTCACCGCCATCTTGCATCACCGCTATCTTGCGTCACCGCTATCTTGCGTCACCGCTATCTTGCATCACCGCTATCTTGCGTCACCGCCACCTTGCTTCACCGCTATCTTGCGTCACCGCCATCTTGCATCACCGCTATCTTGCGTCACCGCCATCTTGCGTCACCGCTATCTTGCGTCACCGCTATCTTGCATCACCGCCATCTTGCATCACCGCTATCTTGCGTCACCGCCATCTTGCATCACCGCTATCTTGCGTCACCGCTATCTTGCGTCACCGCTATCTTGCATCACCGCTATCTTGCGTCACCGCCACCTTGCTTCACCGCTATCTTGCGTCACCGCCATCTTGCATCACCGCTATCTTGCGTCACCGCCATCTTGCGTCACCGCTATCTTGCGTCACCGCTATCTTGCGTCACCGCCATCTTGCGTCACCGCAATTTTGCGTCACCGCTATCTTACGTCACCGCTATCTTGCGTCACCGCTATCTTGCATCACCGCTATCTTGCATCACCGCTATCTTGCGTCACCGCCATATTGCGTCACCGCCATCTTGCGTCACCGCCATCTTGCGTCACCGCTATCTTGCATCACCGCTACCTTTGTAAAGTATCCATGTTGTGAAGGCTAACATCTTGTTACACCGCTGCAACGCTGCCATCTTGCGTCACCGCTATCTTGCGTCACCGCTATCTTGCATCACCGCTACCTTTGTAAAGTATCCATGTTGTGAAGGCTAACATCTTGTTACACCGCTGCAACGCTGCAATCTTGCGTCACCGCTATCTTGCGTCACCACTATCTTGCGTAACCGCCATCTTGCGTCACCGCTATCTTGCACCACCGCTATCTTGCGTCACCACCATCTTGCGTCACCGCTTTCTAGCGTCACCGCTATCTTGCGTCACCGCCATCTTGCATCACCGCTATCTTGCGTCACCGCTATCTTGCGTCACCGCTATCTTGCATCACCGCTATCTTGCGTCACCGCTATCTTGCGTCACCGCTATCTAGCGTCACCGCTATCTAGCGTCACCGCCATCTTGCGTCACCGCTATCTTACGTCACCGCTATCTTGCGTCACCGCTATCTTGCGTCACCGCCACCTTGCTTCACCGCTATCTTGCGTCGCCGCTATCTTGCGTCACCACCATCTTGCTTCACCGCTATCTAGCGTCACCGCCATCTTGCGTCACCGCTATCTTACGTCACCGCTATCTTGCGTCACCGCTATCTTGCGTCACCGCCACCTTGCTTCACCGCTATCTTGCGTCGCCGCTATCTTGCGTCACCACCATCTTGCGTCACCGCCATCTTGCTTCACCGCTATCTTGCGTCACCACTATCTTGCGTAACCGCCATCTTGCGTCACCACCATCTTGCGTCACCGCTATCTTGCGTCACCGCTATCTAGCGTCACCGCCATTTTGCGTCACCACTATCTTGCGTCACCGCCACCTTGCTTCACCGCTATCTTGCGTCACCGCTATCTTGCATCACCGCTATCATACGTCACCGCCATCTTGCGTCACCACTATCTTGCGTCACCGCTATCTTGCGTCACCACCATCTTGCGTCACCGCCACCTTGCTTCACCGCTATCTTGCGTCACCGCCATATTGCGTCACCGCAACCTTGCTTCACCGCCATATTGCGTCGCCGCTATCTTGCGTCACCACCATCTTGCGTCACCGCCATCTTGCTTCACCGCTATCTTGCATCACCGCTACCTTTGTAAAGTATCCATGTTGTGAAGGCTAACATCTTGTTACACCGCTGCAACGCTGCCATCTTGCGTCACCGCTATCTTGCGTCACCGCCACCTTGCTTCACCGCTATCTTGCGTCACCGCCATATTGCGTCACCGCCATTTTGCGTCACCGCTATCTTGCATCACCGCTATCTTGCGTCACCACTATCTTGCGTCACCGCTATCTTGCATCACCGCCATCTTGCGTCACCGCCATTATGCGTCACCGCTATCTTACGTCACCGCTATCTTGCGTCACCGCTATCTTGCGTCACCGCCATCTTGCGTCACCGCCATCTTGCGTCACCGCTATCTTGCGTCACCGCTATCTTGCGTCACCGCTATCTTGCGTCACCGCTATCTTGCATCACCGCTACCTTTGTAAAGTATCCATGTTGTGAAGGCTAACATCTTGTTACACCGCTGCAACGCTGCAATCTTGCGTCACCGCTATCTTGCGTCACCACTATCTTGCGTAACCGCCATCTTGCGTCACCGCTATCTTGCACCACCGCTATCTTGCGTCACCACCATCTTGCGTCACCGCTATCTTGCGTCACCGCTATCTTGCGTCACCGCTATCTTGCGTCACCGCTAATTTGCGTCACCGCTATCTTGCACCACCGCTATCTTGCGTCACCGCTATCTTGCGTCACCGCTATCTTGCATCACCGCTACCTTTGTAAAGTATCCATGTTGTGAAGGCTAACATCTTGTTACACCGCTGCAACGCTGCCATCTTGCGTCACCGCTATCTTGCGTCACCGCCACCTTGCTTCACCGCTATCTTTCGTCACCGCCATATTGCGTCACCGCTATCTTGCGTCACCGCCATCTTGCGTCACCGCTATCTTGCGTCACCGCTATCTTGCGTCACCGCCACCTTGCTTCACCGCTATCTAGCGTCACCGCTATCTTGCGTCACCGCCATCTTGCATCACCGCTATCTTGCGTCACCGCTATCTTGCGTCACCGCTATCTTGCATCACCGCTATCTTGCGTCACCGCCATCTTGCATCACCGCTATCTTGCGTCACCGCCATCTTGCATCACCGCTATCTTGCGTCACCGCCATCTTGCGTCACCGCTATCTTGCGTCACCGCTATCTTGCATCACCGCCATCTTGCATCACCGCTATCTTGCGTCACCGCTATCTTGCGTCACCGCCATTTTGCGTCACCGCTATCTTGCATCACCGCTATCTTGCGTCACCGCTATCTTGCGTCACCGCTATCTTGCATCACCGCCATCTTGCGTCACCGCCATCTTGCGTCACCGCTATCTTGCGTCACCGCTATCTTGCGTCACCGCTATCTTGCGTCACCGCCATCTTGCGTCACCGCTATCTTGCGTCACCGCTATCTTGCGTCACCGCTATCTTGCATCACCGCTACCTTTGTAAAGTATCCATGTTGCGTCACCGCCAACTTGCTTCACCGCTATCTTGCGTAACCGCCACCTTGCTTCACCGCTATCTAGCGTCACCGCTATCTTGCGTCACCGCCATCTTGCATCACCGCTATCTTGCGTCACCGCTATCTTGCGTCACCGCTATCTTGCATCACCGCTATCTTGCGTCACCGCCACCTTGCTTCACCGCTATCTTGCGTCACCGCCATCTTGCATCACCGCTATCTTGCGTCACCGCCATCTTGCGTCACCGCTATCTTGCGTCACCGCTATCTTGCATCACCGCCATCTTGCATCACCGCTATCTTGCGTCACCGCCATCTTGCGTCACCGCTATCTTGCGTCACCGCTATCTTGCGTCACCGCCATCTTGCGTCACCGCCATCTTGCGTCACCGCTATCTTGCGTCACCGCTATCTTGCGTCACCGCTATCTTGCGTCACCGCTATCTTGCATCACCGCTACCTTTGTAAAGTATCCATGTTGTGAAGGCTAACATCTTGTTACACCGCTGCAACGCTGCAATCTTGCGTCACCGCTATCTTGCGTCACCACTATCTTGCGTAACCGCCATCTTGCGTCACCGCTATCTTGCACCACCGCTATCTTGCGTCACCACCATCTTGCGTCACCGCTATCTTGCGTCACCGCTATCTTGCGTCACCGCTATCTTGCGTCACCGCTAATTTGCGTCACCGCTATCTTGCACCACCGCTATCTTGCGTCACCGCTATCTTGCGTCACCGCTATCTTGCATCACCGCTACCTTTGTAAAGTATCCATGTTGTGAAGGCTAACATCTTGTTACACCGCTGCAACGCTGCCATCTTGCGTCACCGCTATCTTGCGTCACCGCCACCTTGCTTCACCGCTATCTTTCGTCACCGCCATATTGCGTCACCGCTATCTTACGTCACCGCCATCTTGCATCACCGCTATCTTGCGTCACCGCTATCTTGCGTCACCGCCACCTTGCTTCACCGCTATCTAGCGTCACCGCTATCTTGCGTCACCGCCATCTTGCATCACCGCTATCTTGCGTCACCGCTATCTTGCGTCACCGCCACCTTGCTTCACCGCTATCTTGCGTCACCGCCATCTTGCATCACCGCTATCTTGCGTCACCGCCATCTTGCGTCACCGCTATCTTGCGTCACCGCTATCTTGCATCACCGCCATCTTGCATCACCGCTATCTTGCGTCACCGCTATCTTGCGTCACCGCCATTTTGCGTCACCGCTATCTTGCATCACCGCCATCTTGCGTCACCGCCACCTTGCTTCACCGCTATCTTGCGTAACCGCCATCTTGCATCACCGCTATCTTGCGTCACCGCTATCTTGCGTCACCGCTATCTTGCATCACCGCTATCTTGCGTCACCGCTATCTTGCGTCACCGCTATCTAGCGTCACCGCTATCTAGCGTCACCGCTATCTTGCGTCACCGCTATCTTGCGTCACCGCCATCTTGCGTCACCGCAATTTTGCGTCACCGCTATCTTACGTCACCGCTATCTTGCGTCACCGCTATCTTGCATCACCGCTATCTTGCATCACCGCTATCTTGCGTCACCGCCATATTGCGTCACCGCCATCTTGCGTCACCGCCATCTTGCGTCACCGCTATCTTGCATCACCGCTACCTTTGTAAAGTATCCATGTTGTGAAGGCTTACATCTTGTTACACCGCTGCAACGCTGCCATCTTGCGTCACCGCTATCTTGCGTCACCGCCATCTTGCGTCACCGCTATCTTGCGTCACCGCCATATTGCGTCGCCGCTATCTTGCGTCACCACCATCTTGCGTCACCGCCATCTTGCTTCACCGCTATCTTGCGTCACCACTATCTTGCGTCACCGCCATCTTGCTTCACCGCCATCTTGCGTCACCACCATCTTGCGTCACCGCTATCTTGCGTCACCGCTATCTAGCGTCACCGCCATTTTGCGTCACCGCTATCTTACGTCACCGCTATCTTGCGTCACCGCTATCTTGCGTCACCGCCACCTTGCTTCACCGCTATCTTGCATCACCACTATCTTGCGTAACCGCTATCTTGCGTCACCGCCACCTTGCTTCACCGCTATCTTGCGTCACCGCCATATTGCGTCACCGCCATTTTGCGTCACCGCTATCTTACGTCACCGCTATCTTGCGTCACCCCTATCTTGCGTCACCGCTATCTTGCATCACCGCCATCTTGCGTCACCGCCATTTTGCGTCACCGCTATCTTACGTCACCGCTATCTTGCGTCACCGCCATCTTGCGTCACCGCCATTTTGCGTCACCGCTATCTTGCGTCACCGCTATCTTGCGTCACCGCTATCTTGCGTCACCGCTATCTTGCATCACCGCTACCTTTGTAAAGTATCCATGTTGTGAAGGCTAACATCTTGTTACACCGCTGCAACGCTGCCATCTTGCGTCACCGCTATCTTGCGTCACCGCCACCTTGCTTCACCGCTATCTTTCGTCACCGCCATATTGCGTCACCGCTATCTTACGTCACCGCCATCTTGCATCACCGCTATCTTGCGTCACCGCTATCTTGCGTCACCGCCACCTTGCTTCACCGCTATCTAGCGTCACCGCTATCTTGCGTCACCGCCATCTTGCATCACCGCTATCTTGCGTCACCGCTATCTTGCGTCACCGCTATCTTGCATCACCGCTATCTTGCGTCACCGCCACCTTGCTTCACCGCCATCTTGCATCACCGCTATCTTGCGTCACCGCCATCTTGCGTCACCGCTATCTTGCGTCACCGCTATCTTGCATCACCGCCATCTTGCATCACCGCTATCTTGCGTCACCGCTATCTTGCGTCACCGCCATTTTGCGTCACCGCTATCTTGCATCACCGCTATCTTGCGTCACCACTATCTTGCGTCACCGCTATCTTGCATCACCGCCATCTTGCGTCACCGCCATTTTGCGTCACCGCTATCTTGCGTCACCGCTATCTTGCGTCACCGCTATCTTGCGTCACCGCCATCTTGCGTCACCGCTATCTTGCGTCACCGCTATCTTGCGTCACCGCTATCTTGCATCACCGCTACCTTTGTAAAGTATCCATGTTGCGTCACCGCCACCTTGCTTCACCGCTATCTTGCGTAACCGCCATCTTGCATCACCGCTATCTTGCGTCACCGCTATCTTGCGTCACCGCTATCTTGCATCACCGCTATCTTGCGTCACCGCTATCTTGCGTCACCGCTATCTAGCGTCACCGCTATCTAGCGTCACCGCCATCTTGCGTCACCGCTATCTTACGTCACCGCTATCTTGCGTCACCGCTATCTTGCGTCACCGCCACCTTGCTTCACCGCTATCTTGCGTCACCGCCATCTTGCATCACCGCTATCTTGCGTCACCGCCATCTTGCGTCACCGCTATCTTGCGTCACCGCTATCTTGCGTCACCGCCATCTTGCGTCACCGCAATCTTGCGTCACCGCTATCTTACGTCACCGCTATCTTGCGTCACCGCTATCTTGCATCACCGCTATCTTGCATCACCGCTATCTTGCGTCACCGCCATATTGCGTCACCGCCATCTTGCGTCACCGCCATCTTGCGTCACCGCTATCTTGCATCACCGCTACCTTTGTAAAGTATCCATGTTGTGAAGGCTTACATCTTGTTACACCGCTGCAACGCTGCCATCTTGCGTCACCGCTATCTTGCGTCACCGCCACCTTGCTTCACCGCTATCTTTCGTCACCGCCATATTGCGTCGCCGCTATCTTGCGTCACCACCATCTTGCGTCACCGCCATCTTGCTTCATCGCTATCTTGCGTCACCACTATCTTGCGTAACCGCCATCTTGCGTCACCGCCATCTTGCACCACCGCTATCTTGCGTCACCGCCATCTTGCGTCACCGCAATTTTGCGTCACCGCTATCTTACGTCACCGCTATCTTGCGTCACCGCTATCTTGCATCACCGCTATCTTGCATCACCGCTATCTTGCGTCACCGCCATATTGCGTCACCGCCATCTTGCGTCACCGCCATCTTGCGTCACCGCTATCTTGCATCACCGCTACCTTTGTAAAGTATCCATGTTGTGAAGGCTTACATCTTGTTACACCGCTGCAACGCTGCCATCTTGCGTCACCGCTATCTTGCGTCACCGCCACCTTGCTTCACCGCTATCTTTCGTCACCGCCATCTTGCGTCACCGCCATTTTGCGTCACCGCTATCTTGCATCACCGCTATCTTGCGTCACCACTATCTTGCGTCACCGCTATCTTGCATCACCGCCATCTTGCGTCACCGCCATTTTGCGTCACCGCTATCTTACGTCACCGCTATCTTGCGTCACCGCTATCTTGCGTCACCGCCATCTTGCGTCACCGCTATCTTGCGTCACCGCTATCTTGCGTCACCGCTATCTTGCATCACCGCTACCTTTGTAAAGTATCCATGTTGCGTCACCGCCACCTTGCTTCACCGCTATCTTGCGTAACCGCCATCTTGCATCACCGCTATCTTGCGTCACCGCTATCTTGCGTCACCGCTATCTTGCATCACCGCTATCTTGCGTCACCGCTATCTTGCGTCACCGCTATCTAGCGTCACCGCTATCTAGCGTCACCGCCATCTTGCGTCACCGCTATCTTACGTCACCGCTATCTTGCGTCACCGCTATCTTGCGTCACCGCCACCTTGCTTCACCGCTATCTTGCGTCACCGCCATCTTGCATCACCGCTATCTTGCGTCACCGCCATCTTGCGTCACCGCTATCTTGCGTCACCGCTATCTAGCGTCACCGCCATCTTGCGTCACCGCTATCTTACGTCACCGCTATCTTGCGTCACCGCTATCTTGCGTCACCGCCACCTTGCTTCACCGCTATCTTGCGTCACCGCCATCTTGCATCACCGCTATCTTGCGTCACCGCCATCTTGCGTCACCGCTATCTTGCGTCACCGCTATCTTGCGTCACCGCCATCTTGCGTCACCGCAATTTTGCGTCACCGCTATCTTACGTCACCGCTATCTTGCGTCACCGCTATCTTGCATCACCGCTATCTTGCATCACCGCTATCTTGCGTCACCGCCATATTGCGTCACCGCCATCTTGCGTCACCGCCATCTTGCGTCACCGCTATCTTGCATCACCGCTACCTTTGTAAAGTATCCATGTTGTGAAGGCTTACATCTTGTTACACCGCTGCAACGCTATCTTGCGTCACCGCTATCTTGCGTCACCGCCATCTTGCGTCACCGCTATCTTGCGTCACCGCTATCTTGCGTCACCGCTATCTTGCATCACCGCTACCTTTGTAAAGTATCCATGTTGCGTCACCGCCACCTTGCTTCACCGCTATCTTGCGTAACCGCCATCTTGCATCACCGCTATCTTGCGTCACCGCTATCTTGCGTCACCGCTATCTTGCATCACCGCTATCTTGCGTCACCGCTATCTTGCGTCACCGCTATCTAGCGTCACCGCTATCTAGCGTCACCGCCATCTTGCGTCACCGCTATCTTACGTCACCGCTATCTTGCGTCACCGCTATCTTGCGTCACCGCCACCTTGCTTCACCGCTATCTTGCGTCACCGCCATCTTGCATCACCGCTATCTTGCGTCACCGCCATCTTGCGTCACCGCTATCTTGCGTCACCGCTATCTAGCGTCACCGCCATCTTGCGTCACCGCTATCTTACGTCACCGCTATCTTGCGTCACCGCTATCTTGCGTCACCGCCACCTTGCTTCACCGCTATCTTGCGTCACCGCCATCTTGCATCACCGCTATCTTGCGTCACCGCCATCTTGCGTCACCGCTATCTTGCGTCACCGCTATCTTGCGTCACCGCCATCTTGCGTCACCGCAATTTTGCGTCACCGCTATCTTACGTCACCGCTATCTTGCGTCACCGCTATCTTGCATCACCGCTATCTTGCATCACCGCTATCTTGCGTCACCGCCATATTGCGTCACCGCCATCTTGCGTCACCGCCATCTTGCGTCACCGCTATCTTGCATCACCGCTACCTTTGTAAAGTATCCATGTTGTGAAGGCTTACATCTTGTTACACCGCTGCAACGCTGCCATCTTGCGTCACCGCTATCTTGCGTCACCGCCACCTTGCTTCACCGCTATCTTTCGTCACCGCCATATTGCGTCGCCGCTATCTTGCGTCACCACCATCTTGCGTCACCGCCATCTTGCTTCATCGCTATCTTGCGTCACCACTATCTTGCGTAACCGCCATCTTGCGTCACCGCCATCTTGCACCACCGCTATCTTGCGTCACCGCCATCGTGCGTCACCGCAATTTTGCGTCACCGCTATCTTACGTCACCGCTATCTTGCGTCACCGCTATCTTGCATCACCGCTATCTTGCATCACCGCTATCTTGCGTCACCGCCATATTGCGTCACCGCCATCTTGCGTCACCGCCATCTTGCGTCACCGCCATCTTGCGTCACCGCTATCTTGCATCACCGCTACCTTTGTAAAGTATCCATGTTGTGAAGGCTTACATCTTGTTACACCGCTGCAACGCTGCCATCTTGCGTCACCGCTATCTTGCGTCACCGCCACCTTGCTTCACCGCTATCTTTCGTCACCGCCATCTTGCGTCACCGCCATTTTGCGTCACCGCTATCTTGCATCACCGCTATCTTGCGTCACCACTATCTTGCGTCACCGCTATCTTGCATCACCGCCATCTTGCGTCACCGCCATTTTGCGTCACCGCTATCTTACGTCACCGCTATCTTGCGTCACCGCTATCTTGCGTCACCGCCATCTTGCGTCACCGCTATCTTGCGTCACCGCTATCTTGCGTCACCGCTATCTTGCATCACCGCTACCTTTGTAAAGTATCCATGTTGCGTCACCGCCACCTTGCTTCACCGCTATCTTGCGTAACCGCCATCTTGCATCACCGCTATCTTGCGTCACCGCTATCTTGCGTCACCGCTATCTTGCATCACCGCTATCTTGCGTCACCGCTATCTTGCGTCACCGCTATCTTGCGTCACCGCTATCTAGCGTCACCGCCATCTTGCGTCACCGCTATCTTACGTCACCGCTATCTTGCGTCACCGCTATCTTGCGTCACCGCCACCTTGCTTCACCGCTATCTTGCGTCACCGCCATCTTGCATCACCGCTATCTTGCGTCACCGCCATCTTGCGTCACCGCTATCTTGCGTCACCGCTATCTTGCGTCACCGCAATTTTGCGTCACCGCTATCTTACGTCACCGCTATCTTGCGTCACCGCTATCTTGCATCACCGCTATCTTGCATCACCGCTATCTTGCGTCACCGCCATATTGCGTCACCGCCATCTTGCGTCACCGCCATCTTGCGTCACCGCTATCTTGCATCACCGCTACCTTTGTAAAGTATCCATGTTGTGAAGGCTTACATCTTGTTACACCGCTGCAACGCTGCCATCTTGCGTCACCGCTATCTTGCGTCACCGCCACCTTGCTTCACCGCTATCTTTCGTCACCGCCATATTGCGTCACCACTATCTTGCGTAACCGCCATCTTGCGTCACCGCCATCTTGCACCACCGCTATCTTGCGTCACCGCTATCTTGCGTCACCGCCATCTTGCATCACCGCTATCTTGCGTCACCGCTATCTTGCGTCACCGCCATCTTGCGTCACCGCTATCTTGCGTCACCGCCATCTTGCGTCACCGCTATCTTGCGTCACCTCTATCTTGCGTCACCGCAATTTTGCGTCACCGCTATCTTACGTCACCGCCATCTTGCATCACCGCTATCTTGCGTCACCGCTATCTTGCGTCACCGCCACCTTGCTTCACCGCTATCTTGCGTCACCGCCATATTGCGTCACCACTATCTTGCGTAACCGCCATCTTGCGTCACCACCATCTTGCGTCACCGCTATCTTGCGTCACCGCTATCTAGCGTCACCGCCACCTTGCTTCACCGCTATCTTACGTCACCGCTATCTTGCGTCACCGCCATCTTGCGTCACCGCTATCTTGCATCACCACTATCTTGCGTAACCGCCATCTTGCGTCACCGCCATCTTGCGTCACCGCCATCTTGCGTCACCGCCACCTTGCTTCACCGCTATCTTGCGTCACCGCCATATTGCGTCGCCGCTATCTTGCGTCACCGCTATCTTGCGTCACCGCTATCTTGCGTCACCGCTATCTTGCGTCACCGCCATTTTGCGTCACCGCTATCTTACGTCACCGCCATCTTGCATCACCGCTATCTTGCGTCACCGCTATCTTGCGTCACCGCTATCTTGCGTCACCGCTATCTTGCGTCACCGCCACCTTGCTTCACCGCTATCTTGCGTCACCGCCATATTGCGTCGCCGCTATCTTGCGTCACCACCATCTTGCGTCACCGCCATCTTGCTTCACCGCTATCTTGCGTCACCACTATCTTGCGTCACCGCCATCTTGCTTCACCGCCATCTTGCGTCACCACCATCTTGCGTCACCGCTATCTTGCGTCACCGCTATCTAGCGTCACCGCCATTTTGCGTCACCGCTATCTTACGTCACCGCTATCTTGCGTCACCGCTATCTTGCGTCACCGCCACCTTGCTTCACCGCTATCTTGCATCACCACTATCTTGCGTAACCGCTATCTTGCGTCACCGCCACCTTGCTTCACCGCTATCTTGCGTCACCGCCATATTGCGTCACCGCCATTTTGCGTCACCGCTATCTTACGTCACCGCTATCTTGCGTCACCCCTATCTTGCGTCACCGCTATCTTGCATCACCGCCATCTTGCGTCACCGCCATTTTGCGTCACCGCTATCTTACGTCACCGCTATCTTGCGTCACCGCCATCTTGCGTCACCGCCATTTTGCGTCACCGCTATCTTGCGTCACCGCTATCTTGCGTCACCGCTATCTTGCGTCACCGCTATCTTGCATCACCGCTACCTTTGTAAAGTATCCATGTTGTGAAGGCTAACATCTTGTTACACCGCTGCAACGCTGCCATCTTGCGTCACCGCTATCTTGCGTCACCGCTATCTTGCGTCACCGCCACCTTGCTTCACCGCTATCTTGCGTCACCGCCATCTTGCTTCACCGCTATCTTGCGTCACCGCTATCTTGCGTCACCGCTATCTTGCTTCACCGCTATCTTGCGTCACCGCCATCTTGCGTCACCGCTATCTTACGTCACCGCCATCTTGCGTCACCGCCATCTTGCATCACCGCTATCTTGCGTCACCGCCATCTTGCGTCACCGCCATCTTGCGTCACCGCTATCTTGCGTCACCGCCATCTTGCGTCACCGCCATCTTGCTTGACCGCTATCTTGCGTCACCACTATCTTGCGTCACCGCCATCTTGCGTCACCGCCATCTTGCGTCACCGCCATTTTGCGTCACCGCTATCTTACGTCACCGCTATCTTGCATCACCGCTATCTTGCGTCACCGCTATCTTGCGTCACCGCCATCTTGCGTCACCGCTATCTTGCGTCACCGCTATCTTGCGTCACCGCCACCTTGCTTCACCGCTATCTTGCGTCACCGCAATTTTGCGTCACCGCTATCATACGTCACCGCCATCTTGCGTCACCACTATCTTGCGTCACCGCTATCTTGCGTCACCACCATCTTGCGTCACCGCCACCTTGCTTCACCGCTATCTTGCGTCACCGCCATATTGCGTCACCGCCACCTTGCTTCACCGCCATATTGCGTCGCCGCTATCTTGAGTCACCACCATCTTGCGTCACCGCCATCTTGCTTCACCGCTATCTTGCATCACCGCTACCTTTGTAAAGTATCCATGTTGTGAAGGCTAACATCTTGTTACACCGCTGCAACGCTGCCATCTTGCGTCACCGCTATCTTGCGTCACCGCCACCTTGCTTCACCGCTATCTTTCGTCACCGCTATCTTGCGTCACCGCCATCTTGCGTCACCGCTATCTTGCGTCACCGCTATCTTGCGTCACCGCCATCTTGCGTCACCGCAATTTTGCGTCACCGCTATCTTACGTCACCGCTATCTTGCGTCACCGCTATCTTGCATCACCGCTATCTTGCATCACCGCTATCTTGCGTCACCGCCATATTGCGTCACCGCCATCTTGCGTCACCGCCATCTTGCGTCACCGCTATCTTGCATCACCGCTACCTTTGTAAAGTATCCATGTTGTGAAGGCTAACATCTTGTTACACCGCTGCAACGCTGCCATCTTGCGTCACCGCTATCTTGCGTCACCGCCACCTTGCTTCACCGCTATCTTTCGTCACCGCCATATTGCGTCGCCGCTATCTTGCGTCACCACCATCTTGCGTCACCGCCATCTTGCTTCACCGCTATCTTGCGTCACCACTATCTTGCGTAACCGCCATCTTGCGTCACCGCTATCTTGCACCACCGCCATATTGCGTCACCGCCATCTTGCGTCACCGCCATCTTGCGTCACCGCTATCTTGCATCACCGCTACCTTTGTAAAGTATCCATGTTGTGAAGGCTAACATCTTGTTACACCGCTGCAACGCTGCCATCTTGCGTCACCGCTATCTTGCGTCACCGCCACCTTGCTTCACCGCTATCTTTCGTCACCGCCATATTGCGTCACCGCCATCTTGCATCACCGCCATCTTGCGTCACCGCCATCTTGCGTCACCGCCATCTTGCGTCACCGCTATCTTGCGTCACCGCCATCTTGCGTCACCGCCATCTTGCTTCACCGCTATCTTGCGTCACCACTATCTTGCGTCACCGCCATCTTGCGTCACCGCTATCTTGCGTCACCACCATCTTGCGTCACCGCCATCTTGCTTCACCGCTATCTTGCGTCACCACTATCTTGCGTCACCGCCATCTTGCGTCACCGCCATCTTGCGTCACCGCCATTTTGCGTCACCGCTATCTTACGTCACCGCTATCTTGCATCACCGCTATCTTGCGTCACCGCTATCTTGCGTCACCGCCATCTTGCGTCACCGCTATCTTGCGTCACCGCTATCTTGCGTCACCGCCACCTTGCTTCACCGCTATCTTGCGTCACCGCAATTTTGCGTCACCGCTATCATACGTCACCGCCATCTTGCGTCACCACTATCTTGCGTCACCGCTATCTTGCGTCACCACCATCTTGCGTCACCGCCACCTTGCTTCACCGCTATCTTGCGTCACCACCATATTGCGTCACCGCCACCTTGCTTCACCGCCATATTGCGTCGCCGCTATCTTGCGTCACCACCATCTTGCGTCACCGCCATCTTGCTTCACCGCTATCTTGCATCACCGCTACCTTTGTAAAGTATCCATGTTGTGAAGGCTAACATCTTGTTACACCGCTGCAACGCTGCCATCTTGCGTCACCGCTATCTTGCGTCACCGCCACCTTGCTTCACCGCTATCTTTCGTCACCGCCATATTGCGTCGCCGCTATCTTGCGTCACCACCATCTTGCGTCACCGCCATCTTGCTTCATCGCTATCTTGCGTCACCACTATCTTGCGTAACCGCCATCTTGCGTCACCGCTATCTTGCACCACCGCTATCTTGCGTCACCACCATCTTGCGTCACCGCTATCTTGCGTCACCGCTATCTTGCGTCACCGCCATCTTGCATCACCGCTATCTTGCGTCACCGCTATCTTGCGTCACCGCCATCTTGCGTCACCGCTATCTTGCGTCACCGCCATCTTGCGTCACCGCTATCTTGCGTCACCGCCATCTTGCGTCACCGCTATCTTGCGTCACCGCTATCTTGCGTCACCGCTATCTTGCGTCACCGCTATCTTGCAACACCGCCATCTTGCGTCACCGCCATATTGCGTCACCGCCATCTTGCGTCACCGCTATCTTGCACCACCGCTATCTTGCGTCACCGCTATCTTACGTCACCGCTATCTTGCGTCACCGCTATCTTGCGTCACCGCCATCTTGCGTCACCGCTATCTTGCGTCACCGCTATCTTGCGTCACCGCCATCTTGCGTCACCGCTATCTTGCATCACCACCATCTTGCGTCACCGCTATCTAGCGTCACCGCAATTTTGCGTCACCGCTATCTTACGTCACCGCCATCTTGCGTCACCGCCATCTTGCGTCACCGCTATCTTGCGTCACCGCCATCTTGCGTCACCGCTATCTTTCGTCACCGCCACCTTGCTTCACCGCTATCTTTCGTCACCGCCATATTGCGTCGCCGCTATCTTGCGTCACCACCATCTTGCGTCACCGCCATCTTGCTTCACCGCTATCTTGCGTCACCACTATCTTGCGTAACCGCCATCTTGCGTCACCGCTATCTTGCACCACCGCTATCTTGCGTCACCACCATCTTGCGTCACCGCTATCTAGCGTCACCGCTATCTTGCGTCACCGCCATCTTGCTTCACCGCCTTCTTGCTTCACCGCTATCTTGCGTCTCCACTATCTTGCGTAATAATAATAATAATAATAATAAAAAGCTTTATTTGCCACTACAAACACGGTACATATTTACATAACATGATAATATATAGCAATTCTAGCAGTTGCAAATTGCCCACGCTCGGCATATGCTGGTACACCCGAAGGCATATTCAGCGCCGGTCTTCCGCGAGAGCCATAAGTGACGACATGGATATCACAATTCATTATAAACTAATCACAAACAGGAAACAACTTAAAAACAAATAATTTACTATATCTAGACAAATAAAATTAGGCGCGACAGCTCACGCTGATGCTGTCGCACACGCGACAAGCATCTGTCGCACGCCGCCGCCACAAGTGATTGTATTTGGCAACACACAATAAGACAAAATTTTCATATGTCACTTGTCAAAACCAAGTCAAAAGTCATAAATACAGCTACAAATACTTAAATGTTTTTGTTGTACATACAAAATATACTACTCACTTAATTCTTACTTTTTACTGCAAAATAACCAGATTACAAGACAAAAACTCTAATACAGGTCCACAGTACAAAAGGTTAATGACATCATACCTTGGTATCTATTGCAAATCAAATATTTCGTTTAGACACATGACAACACACTCAATAGAGATCTCATGCTGTGCTTTAGTTGAGGTTGTCCGAAGGTTAATAACCCGTTTTCAACAGATCAGCAGGAACAACAACTATCGTAGTATACTAATTATATCACATCATCGACTTGGATACTTGAATATTATGAATCTAAACGCTTTTCCTAAATATAATTTCCTAAAATTTTATCGTTTAACCTTTTTTGTTATAACAAGGCAAACTCTCTATAATAAAAACACATGGGAGTGTATGGCTAAATCTAAAAGCTTTCGGAACAACAAAATAAACAACAATCAAATAAAAATAGGTTATCTTAGCCTCAATATCAGGTTGCCTACCTATGACTTTACATCATCTTGCTTCTAATAAAATAAAATACACTGGTAAATTTTTATTATAATGAACAACTACAATTCCTAGGAATTTTATTTTCATATCTAAGCATTTTAATAGTTTAACATTAGGTACTTATCTCAGTAATGTCAACATCTATATTTATATTATATTGAATAAATCTATTTAACATGCTTGACATACACACTATAAATTATGAACTTGACACTTTTACTGTTGCCAACTCTATAAAGTGTGCACCGGAACATTTTTCCCAAACTATAAAAAATCAAACTAACTTTTTAAAATTTTACCATGTCAACATAAGGAGCATAAAGAGAAATATAGATCAGTGTATAGCCAATATTGCCCTACTTAAATTAGATGTAGACGTCATAATCCTAAGTGAATGTTGGCTCACACAAAACTCTTCCATACCACAAATTGATGGATATACTTACTTTTACACTACCAGTAATCAACTACAAAACGATGGTGTAGTGTTATATGTAAAAACAGATATGGACGTACAAATACATGAACCTCTTTTCGATGAAGCAAATTGTCTGGTATGTAACATTGGTAATGAAATTACCCTTATCTCAGTATATCGATCCCCATCATACAAAAATTTGGATAAATTTATTAATAGCCTAAATAATATCTTATCTAGTGTGCCTCCTAATAATATAATAGTGTTAATTGGAGACATTAATATTGACATAAAACAAAATAACACCCACCCTCTCTCAGATAAATATCTTACAAGTATGGCTGCTTTTGGATTTCTTCCAGCATATCTATTCCCAACACGTGAAACTAGCTGTCTTGACCATATTATGGTCAATAATAGAGGTAAATTATTAACAACAGATATACTTACATACGTCATTGAATCACCTGTTACTGACCACTATCCTACCTTACTCTGTATAAATAAAAAAACTGTTCAAGCCCCTACCCGACCTAAGAGACAATCACTAAAAATAGATTACCAAGCTATCAAAACAGATCTTGACAACCAAGATTATTCTTCAGTAACAAACAATGACAATGTTGAGCAAGCAACTGATGAGTTAATTTCAATTATTGCTAAGTCTGTAAAATCACACTCGACGTTATATACTACCCCCAGCAAAAGAGTAATTCTCAAACCTTGGATAACCCCGGGCATACTTCGTTGCATTCGAAACAGAGACAGGTTACATAAAAGACTAAAAACAGATCCAAATAATAACATATTAATGATTACTTATAAGCGATACCGCAACTATATAAACTACCTACTTCGTAAATTAAAACGTGATTACTACAAATCGAAATTGGAACTCTCAAATAACTCTAAAACAACCTGGAATATAATTAAAGATATTACACATAGAAACGAGCATACTAATCCCCCATATGATCTCTTAAAATCTGACTCAGATCCCCAAATCGCAGTTAATAATCTTAATAAATTCTTTGTCAACATTGGTCCAGTCCTTGCCTCAAAAATAACTCCACCCAACACTCCACTCAGAATAGGAAACTGCAAACAGTCGCACTCACTTGTTGTATTTGAAACGGATACGGCGGAAGTAAGACACTTAATAACTGGTTTACGCTCTGACTCTGCGGCCGGATGGGACGGTATTTCACCAGCTATACTTAAAGCCTCTAAGGATGTTCTTGCTCCACCGATTACTCATATCTGTAATCTATCAATAAAATATGGCATCTTTCCTAAAGCACTAAAAACTGCTCTAGTTCATCCCATTTATAAACAAGGAGAAAAAAGCGATTTTTCTAACTACAGACCAATCTCAGTCTTACCAGCTATGTCGAAGATCCTAGAGAGAATTTTAAATAACAACCTAGTAAATTTTTTGCAAAAACACAATATTATAGCTAATAATCAGTACGGTTTTAGAAAAGGAATTTCAACAGAAGACGCTGTTTTAACCCTCACTCAGGAAATTTCAACAAAATTAGATAATAACCAGAAATGCTATGGTGCTTTTCTTGATCTCTCGAAAGCTTTCGACACTGTATCAATCCCCATCCTTATAGATAAGCTGGAGCGCTGTGGAATTCGAGGAGAAGCTCTTAACATCTTTCGTAGCTATCTACAAAGTCGTATGCAATGTGTCAAAGTTGCCAACTACATTAGTAAACTAGACGAAATAACTTACGGAATTCCACAAGGCAGTATACTAGGACCTACACTCTTTCAGATCTATCTGAACGATTTGTGTCAACTTGAACTACCCTCCTGTGACCTTTTTGCATACGCCGATGATACATCCCTCTGTCGCAACCACCTCAGTGGAGGCGAAAACTCTAACTATAACTCTGCTGCGTCCACCTGTGTGAGCACACATGACAATTTCGCCTATGCGGCTAGTCCGCACTAGACTATGGCATTCTATATCGTGATGGCCTAGCAGGTCAATGACCGCGTAGGCTGCCAACTAAACTATACACACGTGTCCATCTGGTAATCACCACAAACGATGAACACGGTTTCTATACTATACTATACTGTGCAGTCGCCTCCAACCACCCCTTACAGCGACCCCTTACCACACGGCTCAACCGAGCGTTCTATAGCTAAGGTCTAAATCAAACCCACTCAACAGTAGGCAGTAAACACTAGATGTGACCAACCGGCCACTAACTACCACGCGGCTCAACCGAGCATTCTATAGCTAAGGTCTAAATCAAACCCACTCAACAGTAGGCAGTAAACACTAGATGTGACCAACCGGCCGCTAACGACTACAACACCTCGTATAATAAGATAACTAAACGAATCGACTCATTGTTCGCAATCTAAATACAGTATCAACATGTTACATATTAATATCTAGACGATTATAATATTATTATACATAACAGTTTCGAGGCGTTGGATATCCTCGATGAACTGAACACACAGCCTAAATAATGACGTTTTAGATCACAATATTTAAATAATGATAATAATGACTCACTGATAAGACTGCGCTGCGTGCTCACCCGTCTACGGTTCTCGATCGTCTGTGCCACAGGTCTGTCCGAGAGCAGCTAAGAGAATATTACAACTACCCTCCTATAATTATATATGAATACCGTTGTTTACCTTTGTTACCTACAAATTCGCGCGATTCGCGACACTCCCCACCGCAAAGAAAATACAGGCTATGAAATAGATATCCTGACTCTAATTAATACAAAACTTTTATATCAAACTTCGCTTATGACCTGTGCCATTGGTACATTATCGTTGAAGGAGTAAATTAAACACAGAATACTGTATCTCTGCACACTCTACTCTCGGCTGCGGCTCTAGAGCAAGTGAGCGCCAGGCGCCAGCTCTCAATTCTGGCGACCATCTTGCCTTGCCCTGATTGGTAGTAAGCGGCCATCTTTATCCATCAACACACCATATCTACCTTTCACAAAAATATATATTATATATATTTTTATTACACAATTACTACTATTTTTTTTACAAAGTTAACATTTTAGAACGTTATCTACATGAGGCCCACCACCGGTCCGGAAACCAACCCGGCAAGAAGAACCGGCGTAAGAAACTTTTTACTTTACCGGGCCACCGGACCACCTCTACCAAAAAGGTGGAAAACTACAACAACAGCATAAGCTAAATCACACATAGTGTGGAGAAATGTGGCACATCTATATAGAAGCGGCCTATGGTTTGCCAGCCTATTCCCTCCAAGATGTGCTATCATTGAGAAAAGAAACTACCTTATAGTAAGCCTAAGCACACAAACGCCCTCTGGGATTCCATTGTATAGGCGTATACAAATTAAATCAAATGAGCCAAGATATCAAGACTGAAAATATGCAATACAATTTGCAATCAATCACAAGTTAACCGCTTTCAAACCATCACTTCCTCTCTTGTTTAATAATATATTATCTTTTATTTCAGAGTCCATTTCACCAAGCTCCATAATATCAATCATTATATATTAAATTGATGACAACTTATCTCTAAACAGCTGACACCTATAAAACAATTCCGCCGGACACTCCCGCGCAACTAAAAGAGGTGAACTACTTCACCAAATCATTTCGCCAATAAAATTTCTCAGTTACACTGATACAAAGCTTTTATATTTAGCGACTCTGCACTTCAACCTTGCCATCCTGTCGAGGCCCACAAGGCACACTATGGAACAACTGAATACTAAAATCTTTACAAAAATTCACAAACCATAAACACCCACAAACCTCGGACCATTGTCAGCTGTTACACCCACTGCCCCCCTAACTATGGAAAACATTTCCTTTAGTGTGTCTGCCACTCAAGTGGCATCCATAGTCCAAGCAACCTCTTATTTTGAATACCAGTACGTATTAAGACACTATGCGTCGGCTTGATCTCCACGCCAAAAGCATGTCATGCGTATATCCGTTCGTCTGTCACGCTGCACGCACAGCTGTCAAATCATTTTCGAAAATATTCCAACCTTCAATCACTCTTATTAAACTGAATATATTATTATCTAAACAAACTACCATGAAAGCCATATACAACTTTTATATAATTCGAATCTTCAATAAATAAGCCATTAGTGGCGCAAACACACAGTTTTATATTTTAAACAAAATACTAAATTGGTGGTCAAAGCAGAAATAGCCACCCTTAACTGGTTCCAGAGTAAGACGCCCATTTTGGGCGCTTGGCAAACGAGCTAATATACACAAGAAGTTTTACTGGGCTTTAGCTTTATAAATTCGATCCATGATGCTAAGCTAGTGATTCATTCACCTACATAGTTCACCAGTCCCAAAAACTCTTAAGCTCTTCAAACGTTAAAAGCTCCCAAAATTTCCCTGTAGTTTTATTAATATATTTATCGAAAATTCTTATATTGGAACGAAGTTCCTTATCGCGCTTTCGGCGTAAAGAGGCTAGGCAGAACGATATTTGACCTCGACACTTTTTATTAGTACCTGCATGGTAGGGGCAGAGGGCGTTTATTGATGTTTTTTTTTTTGTATATACCTACATATAACATAAGAAGTAATTTCGTTTCATTTGGGTGTCCTTTGACACCTCTCAAGTTTTTATATTTATCCAAAGGTCTTCATGTGCTAAATTATATTCAAGAAATTCTATACTCGGAACTTAGATGTCCCGGTTAACTTCTTGTCACTTGTGAACCTTCCCTGGACTTCCAGGAATATTTTGAGACCAAAATCAGCCAAATCGGTTTAGCCGTTATCGAGTTATATATCATTTTTAAGATTTGGATCCATTAGAGGTCATGTTCAGCCTCATTGCATCCAAAAAAATAAATAACAATATAGTTACTAAAATTAATATATAGACATTTAGATCTCTCAGAGGTCATGTTCAGTAAGTATCATTGCATCCAAAAATAACAATATAGTTACCAAAATTAACTACTCTGTCACAACGTGAATAACAATCTTGCCATAGTCTTTTGGAAGTTGTACCAAAAATACGTAACCTTGATTACAAAATATAAAAGCTGTTACTTAATATTATGTCAACTACTATGCTACTAAACTTTATTTAAGGTGAATTTAATTTTATAACACTCCATCGTTATAGTGGAATAATAAAGTTTAATTAGCTGTTGATAAGATCTTCATATCAACAACATTATTTTTTCTCACTCTTTGCTCACTCTTTTTTCACAATTTAAGTAAAACTATTTTAGGTCAAGTTTCACGAAACTTCTTGCATTTATTAATTTTATAGAAGAAGTTTTTCTATAGTTGGTAACGGGTGTTTTCTTTGATGTTGGCTTTAGCTTGCCTTATATATCTACACATATTCTAATTCCCCCTTGAGTGTCGAAACTAAGGGAGTAATCCTAATTCCTACCCCAATAACATCCAATTCTATTGACTCATTTATTTAATCATTATTGAGGACTCTGTAACACGTTCGAGAGACCGGTTTACGAGGACCGGAATTTAAACATTTATAATTTTAGGAAAATTACCTTCGAATCCATCTTTCATGGAATTCTAATCTCAACACTTCCACTCTCACTGGAATATCCTGGCCAAGTAAATTTTGTACCGGTTTTTTTTTAACAATTTCGCTTTCAGAAATATTTATAATTGCTTAAAACTACTATGGGTATAATATAGGCCATTGACCTTTTGTCCGGACCTCGGACGCAACTCGGTTTTTAAACGGACACTATTGGGCTTATTAGTTACATACCTAAATTGGTAGCTTCAATCATAGACAACACAATATACATTGTACGTCATATATAATTATGCTCCAATAACATTTGCAATAATCTTTTAAATTGAACAATCTAAATTCTAACCTGTTGTGTTGAAGATCGTCGGGTTCATTCACGAGTTTTAATATTAATGAAAACACAACACAATGAAACACCACTTTCTATGCACTTTTTCCACTTCAATATTATGGTATTATTATCAACGAAATGCACACCCAATTCTAAAATAATTCATCATTAGGTGCCTTAATGTCGGTAGTTCGAAACTACTGAATATTATCAAAACAAATATTAGGGTTAACAGCTTCATAGAAGTTTATACAATTTGGTAGAACTACTAATAATTTGGTAAAACTATTTTCTAGTAATTCAGAAGTCTTAATTTTTTATTATTAATAATAACATTATTATTCTCGCTGCCGGTATCAATAACCATGTTTACTGGTTGACAATGCAGAAATAGCCAATACATTCATATTTCAAAGTTCAAACATATTGGATGAATGTTAGTTTTTGTGGTAACAATAATTTTTGTTCAACTCTAGTCTCGACGTTGAACGTTCTTTGGGAGCTAATCTTTTAAAGCTGGCAATTTATTGTTTCTAAACTATCGGCTTCTGAAATAATTTTATTATAAGTAACATAGTTGCCAAGAGAATTTTACTCTTTTCATTTAATAGATTATTCTGAACCACACGGCCTTTTAGGATAAAGGTAATCATCTAATAATTGCCCTACAGGCTACAGCACTCAAACTTTGCCATCCACTGCTATGCCAGGTCAACTATAATAGGCCTCTTTTTGCCCATTTACTTTTGCGAGGGTCTCACGAGTAGCAGCAGTGACACACGATTTCAGCCCTCGTTTTATTTTACTAGTGTAGACTTTATACATTGGAATTATAGCCGACCAATCCTTTCTAATAATCCTTTCTAATAATAACTATCAGCAACGGTACCCGTTTGAATTTTAACCAAACTTCATCTTAATTTACTTTTACCTGTAAACCCTCTAACCATTTGTAGGTATCTTTATTTTAACCCAACTACGTCTTTAATCAGCGGGTACCGTTTGTCTATCCAACGACCTCTAAACATTTTTTGGTATCTTTATTTTAACTAAACCTCGTCTTATAATCAGCAGGCACCATCCGGCCCCCACCAAATTACCTCTAAACTTCCCATTTTCGATAGGAAGCAATTTTATTTCCACTTTGTTACTACGCAATAATACATATGAACCGTGAGCTCTCCCGCTATGGCGAGACATTTGGTAAAGAAGAGCAAAATCATCAATCTCACAATAATAATATGACATGATAATTTCATTACAAAGTTTATATGTGCCACTTTACTAACTTGAGCAGATTAAATTCATTAGGATTATGCAATAATATTTTAATAATTAAAAATTATTAAATTAATTAATTTCAATAAACTAAAGGGTGCGATGATAGCAACACCGAGCGTACACTCGTAACGGCTACGTTAGATAATAGGACGTCGCCGTCCATCTATCATCAACACTATCGGTTATCGGTTATTAAAAGATTGTGTTATATCATAGTGAATTTGGAGCTTGTGAAAGTGTTAATATAGACTCAAGAGACACTGAGTGTAGTGTGATGAGAAAATTAGGCTCATCAACACCAATTAATTATCAGGTACCCACTTTGTAATTGCTGCATTAATATTCAGGCCTTGTCACTTCCTATCCTCCACAATATATCCTCCTCATACACAGAAAAATTACAGCATGTTATTCTATGAACAATTCCCACTATGTTGTGTGGTTCACTGCTGCACAATGTATTTGCTATGACAACATAAGCAAGCCCACTGTAGCAAATCAACGAAACCAGCGCCATTTTATGCATATTCAGCAGGTCTAAGAATCGGCTATTGTCTACATATTTCTATAAATTATATTGCGTTTGTTGAACAAGCGATAGTAAACAATAAATTACGAACTTCAACTCGAGACCGACGGCGACCATTGCCTGTGCATTTTGCAACGGGACAGCTCGACGCCGCGCCACACAGTTATCTAGTCACTTCAACAAAATAACATTCTTTACAAACAAAGAAACACGTTACAACTTCAAATACTTTAAACGGCAACAGAACGCTTGGCGGGACAACCAGTTTAGGAAGGCACCTCCGCCTCAATAGCGCTCGTTAAATGTTATTTCAAGTTTTGCACCAAACCTCCAGCCATATCTAATTTTTCAAATGTTACCAAACCAAGCTTTGATTGGCTCTGTCAAACTACCTCTAAAATTCTAAGTGAAAATCATTTTCACACTACCTTCGGCCGGATCCGACCCGGGTTTGATCCCAGCATCTCCACCATGTCGCAACCACCTCAGTGGAGGCGAAAACTCTAACTATAACTCTGCTGCGTCCACCTGTGTGAGCACACATGACAATTTCGCCTATGCGGCTAGTCCGCACTAGACTATGGCATTCTATATCGTGATGGCCTAGCAGGTCAATGACCGCGTAGGCTGCCAACTAAACTATACACACGTGTCCATCTGGTAATCACCACAAACGATGAACACGGTTTCTATACTATACTATACTGTGCAGTCGCCTCCAACCACCCCTTACAGCGACCCCTTACCACACGGCTCAACCGAGCGTTCTATAGCTAAGGTCTAAATCAAACCCACTCAACAGTAGGCAGTAAACACTAGATGTGACCAACCGGCCACTAACTACCACGCGGCTCAACCGAGCATTCTATAGCTAAGGTCTAAATCAAACCCACTCAACAGTAGGCAGTAAACACTAGATGTGACCAACCGGCCGCTAACGACTACAACACCTCGTATAATAAGATAACTAAACGAATCGACTCATTGTTCGCAATCTAAATACAGTATCAACATGTTACATATTAATATCTAGACGATTATAATATTATTATACATAACAGTTTCGAGGCGTTGGATATCCTCGATGAACTGAACACACAGCCTAAATAATGACGTTTTAGATCACAATATTTAAATAATGATAATAATGACTCACTGATAAGACTGCGCTGCGTGCTCACCCGTCTACGGTTCTCGATCGTCTGTGCCACAGGTCTGTCCGAGAGCAGCTAAGAGAATATTACAACTACCCTCCTATAATTATATATGAATACCGTTGTTTACCTTTGTTACCTACAAATTCGCGCGATTCGCGACACCCTCCTTGTATATGGCGCCAGTTGGAAAGATGCCAAAGAAAAATTAGAAGGCGCTCTCTTAATTGTTAAGGATTGGCTAACACAAAACTTACTGACCTTAAACATAAATAAAACTAATATTATTGCTTTCTCTGTCACCCCATCATCAGGTCCAAAAGGCAATCTATCAACTATAGTTTTACACACTTGTAAATCACCGTCTGATCATTGTGGATGTACTACTATTAAAACCACCTCTTCATTAAAATATCTAGGAGTATATATAGATGCAAATCTCAAATGGCATTCCCATATATCAGCTCTAAACTCCCGCGTCCGCAAATTATTATATATATTCAAAATCATAAGGCATATGGCTAGTTTCGAATTGACTAGAATGATATACTTATCATTATGCCAGTCAATCCTGACATACTGCATCCCAATCTGGGGTGGCGCCGGTTCCAGTGTAATGTTATCACTTGAGAGAGCTCAAAGAGCTATCCTAAAAATAATGACATTCAAAGATATCAGGTATAGCACTGAACTTTTGTACTCCGAATGCAATGTCTTGACTGTCCGCCAGCTATATGTTCTGCGTACACTTCTTCGTAAGCATGCCTCCTTACCTTTTGTACCATCTAACACGAGTCGACACACACGTAGCAGAATCTGCCCAGTAAATAAACATAAAACCACTTTCGCTGCTCGTCAATATAATATCCTCTCGTCTAAAATATATAATAAAATCAACTCCATAATTTCTATATTTTCGCTCTCAAGATTTGATGCAAAGAAAGCCATCACTTCATACCTCCTTAAGCTAACTTATCAAGAAACTGAAAATCTCCTACTCGTCGTATATTAAAACTTATAGCATACATCATATTATATTATATGTATAATATTATAATATATAGGTATAATTTAGTAACGGCAATCATAGCCTATAGTCATAACATACACTAACACATCAAACACTCATGCACCATAGCAGTACTTTCTACTGAACCCAAGACGCTGTCGTAGGGCTATGGTGCATGCACCGCCTGAATTCATACACGCACTCTAACACACACATACACACACACATTAGCACGTCGACACAATGTATTATACGCCTTATATGCGTTAAAATTCAACATATTATAAGACCTATTATAGTACCCATACAAACACACAACATCTGTCATTCTTGCTCCATGGCAGTTTTTTACTTACTGAACCCAAGATACTGTCGTAGGGCAATGGAGCATGCACTGTCAGCACTCATACAAACACTCACACGCATATACACGAATACACACCACACACACACACACACACACACACACACACACACTCCCTTCTTTCCCCTAGACAGTACCATGTACTGAACCCAAGACTCTCGTGTCGTAGGGCTAGGATACCATAAACATACACATACAGTATACACACACACAATATCACCCTTTTAACCTTGAATTTTGCCTATGTTTTTTATATTTAAGATATACCTAATATTTAAAAGTCACTGTTTACCTAACCCAAAAACATGATAGATGATTATTATTATAACATGAATAATGTATTGTTCTTTTCTCTTATAACCTGCCTCAACCGTGAGAATCACTGACTCCGATATCACATTATAATAGTTTCGGGGTCAGAGATCAACCAAACTGTGGCAAGGCATTAATATGTGTTATAATACTGATAAGTAGATACTAAGTACATAGTGCGAATTTTTGTCGTTATATTTTAGAAGGAAATCCATTGTACTTAATTGATATGTATACCTACTTAACAATAAAATTATTATTATTATAAAAAAAAAAAAAAAAAAAATTAAGTTAATTATCAACTAAATGAAACAAGATACATACTAGAGAAAATCAAAAAGTACCCAACACCAACATTAACTAATAACCAAAAACAAAACAAAAAGTTCCTACAAAACGTAAAACGTAAGTATACTTTAATTATTATGGATGCCAGCCGGTTTTTAATTCTTAAAACTAATATTTTATTGGATTTTAGGTATTATAATTATGAAAACAAATAACTTAAACAACACAATGACTAGATCACGGATATATCCTGAGCGAGGTTTTCTTGAGACAACTGTTGATCCAAAAGAAACCGCCGCAGTTTGTTCTTAAATGATTTAAGACTTTTGGCGTTTCTAATGGAGGGCGGGATGTTATTCCAGCATTTAGACGCTGAATACCGAAAACTGCCTCTAAAAGAGGTTGTTCGGTGTTTTTCAATTGCCAACTGTGCTGAACACATCCGTGACCCACAAGATCTAAGACTAGCTGTTCTTGATAATTTATTAAAAAGATACTTGGGTTCTTCATACTTCAGCACCCCGAAAAGTAAACATGCAAGATGAAGCCTGCGTCTGTGTTTCATTTTTAATATTGAGTGCTTATTAAGATAAGGGGTTACATGACTTCTGGAGGGAATACTGAAGCAGAATCGAGCACAAGCATTTTGGACTCTTTGAATAAGTCTTTTAGTACCCGAAACTAGACGGGGGCCATAAACTACATCGGTGTAGTTCAACTTTGAGAGGACTAGAGACTCAACCAGACTGATACGCATCTCTTCTGACAGATATGGTCTTATTCTGTATAGTATTTTAAGTTTATAGAATGAACTACTGACTAGGTTAGTAACATGCTCATGAAAACGCAAGTTGCAATCAAGAAACAGTCCAAGATTACGAGCCACATATGTACGCTCAATAGGCTCACCCATCAGCGTAACATCAGTTGAAGGATTTATAAGACTGAGTTGTTTGTTAGTGCCACAGATTATGTATTTTGATTTTGCTGGATTGAGACACAAACTATTTTTCTGGGCCCATGTGGCTATACTATTGAGGTCTTCATTTAGTTGCTTAATTGCAATGTCTACTTCATTTGGCTTACAGAACAAATAAATTTGGGTGTCGTCTGCATAAAAATGGAATTTGCAGTACCTAATATACCTACCAACATCAGCTGTATATAGAATGAACAGTATGGGGCCTAATATAGAACCTTGGGGCACACCATCTGTAACAAATTTAAAGTCCGAAAATGCAGAGGTGCCACTGCTATCAGAGAGTTTAACACATTGGCGACGACCAGAAAGGTAACTATTAAACCATTTTATCGTAGCGATATCAAGCCCGTAATAGCTTAGCTTAGCAAGCAAAATATTTATATTTAATGTCTCGAAAGCCCGGGAGAAATCTAGTAAGACAAGTAGGGTGCAGTAACCATTGTCTTGCGCACTAAGGATATTATCAGTGACATCAAGCAATGCTGTTACTGTACTGCGACCCCTTCTAAAACCTGACTGCATCTCTGGTAACATGTTATTTTTTTCCAGGTAGCCAGTAACCTGCTCACATACTACTCTCTCTAGGATTTTCGAAAGGCATGGCAGAATGCTTATTGGCCTTAGATCCTTTAACTCAACGGGGTTGGAAGTTTTTGGGAGAGGCCTTACTACTGCCTGCTTCCAATTCGCAGGATAGGTTCCTGTTTTTATGGACATGTTAACAATGCCAAGTATTGCTTCTAAAGTGTTTGGGAGGGATAAAAATAACATGTCTAAGCTAATACCATCACTGCCTATTGCTTTAGATTTTAATGTTTTTATAATACGAATCAGAGTACTTGTGGATACAGTCTCAAGGTGGAATGTTGCATCACTAAATTTGTGAAATTCATAATATGTTATGCATGAGAGATGAGTTACAGGTGCGCTGGGTATTTTTAGGAAGTGTTGATTTATAGTGTTAGGATCATTTAAATGTGGGGGTAGGTCATATTCAGTCTTAGGTGTTATTGTATTTTTTATGTTTTTCCATAGTTTCTTAGGTTGGTTTATTTTACTATTTATGTTCTGATTAAAATATGCAACTTTTTCGTAGTGTAATTATTTACTAAATTATTTACTAAAGTTTTTAAGCTTCTATAATACTCTTTTTTACTCTCAGACTTTGATCTGCGATATTCTGCGAGTGCCCTGTCACGATGCCTCATCATTAATTTAATGGTATCTGTGATCCAGGGATGGGAACATGTTTTTATATGAATAGTTTTAACGGATGCATGTAGATTAAAAAGTGTTAAAATATGTGAATTAAAATACTCAACCATCAAATCAACGTCATTTAAACTAAGAATATTATGCCAGTTTATAGCCTGTAAGTCAATATTAAATTTTTCAATGTCTATATGTTTAATTGGTCTATATGTGATGATATGTGGTTTGTTCCTTTCTTTTTTTAGGTTAAACTCACACCCAATCAAGCAATGCCCATACATTGAACCTATGTGTTCTGTAAATATAGTTTTTGCTGTTAGATTTGAGCTGATAGCGTCTATCAGAGTTTGAGCAGACTCAGTATAATGTGTTGGCGTTGTAATCAATTGAAGTAAACCAAAACAGCTCAGAAAAGCTTTTAATTTGTTAGTGTTGACTGTATTAGGACAAAGAAGATTAATATTAAAGTCACCAGTTAAAATTAAATAGTCATGAGTGGGAATTGCACTGATTACTTCTGTAAGAGCATCCAAAAAGATATCAACATCCAACCAAGGTGGCCGGTAAGCAGTTCCGACTATCAGTTTTTTCCCATTTATAGCCAACTTAAGCCACATATGCTCAACACTTGAATACTTTGGATCAGTGGGAGTTGACAAGGTATGTGCAGACAGGCCATTACGGATATAAAATCCGACCCCTCCACCACGTGATCGGACCTCTCGTCGACGTGGCTTATGGACAAGACGGTAACCAGACAAGTGAGGGGCTCGGCCCTCCTCACCATGTTTTAGCCATGTCTCATTTATAGCAAGTATGTCCAAGTCTAGAAAATTAACCTTTGAGACAATGTTGTCATGATTTGTACCTAGCGAGCCTGCATTGTATAACCCAACTTTAAGACTTTTGGAAATCATTATTTAAAAATGTTAAGACTGGGAAACCCTGTATGTATGTGAATTATCTGAGAGAAACAATGCATTCCTTTATAAGTGTTGCTCTTAATGAAACAAAATTAAGTTGCATATATATTGTGAGATAAAGTACACAACATGACAGTGTATTTGATATAATATTGTTGCAAATTACTACCTTCTGTTGATTAACGAATAATTTAATTAGGTTCATTTGTATAATGCTGATGTAAAATCTAATGTAGATATAATATTCTGATAGTTTGTAATAATGTTTCAGTGACTTAGGCTTATGTACCATTAATAATTTAGTATAAATATAGTAAACCGAGTAAGAGATAAGTGATTCATCTGGCAACCATAGTACAATACAAAAACACAACTTAAAGCTAAAATTAAAAACATAATGACAAATCAAGTTAAATGAATAGAATGTAGTATAAAACAAAATTAGGAGGCCAATGTCTAGAGGTTTAAGTACAACAAATTTTGAGCAATTCGATTTTACGTAAGAGACCGACAATCTTAAAATCTTAAAGGTAACATTCATAAAAATAGAAACTATATCCATGTGAAGGTCTGATATTATTGCAAAAAATGGCCGCAACAAATACTTATACATTGCTCTATAAATTCTACAGGCTCCCAAACACTCGACGTATGTCCTCTTCGTTACGAATGGTAGAAACCGATTCGCCTGTTTTTTGTCTGGCAAGTATGCGACCACGCTTTGTCCAGACATATTTCCATCCAAGACGGTTACCTGTCTCGCGCGCTTGATGAAACAATTGCCTATTCGTTTTTGTCAGGCGCTCGTTAATATAAAAACGGGTCGGCGTTCCGGGCATGCCGAGGTCAGCGGTGGTGGCGCCGCGCCGGACTCTCGCGCAGGTAAGTAGCTGGTCCCGCAGGTCGCGCCGAGTCAGCCGCACGACGAGCCGGCGCGGGCGGGCGGGGGGCTGGCCAGAAGTTGACGACGGATCAGTGGCGTTGATGCGGCGGGCGCCGATGCGCTCCGCGCTGACAATGTCGTGCTCGTCCAGCTTCATGCCGATTTTCGCGGCCACCAGCAGCACCGAATGGGTGGGATTCTCCTTGTCTACCTCGGGCAGGTTTCCGATCTCCACATCATTGGACAGCATCTCCTGGTCTTTTTCGTTGATTTCATTTTTTAGTTTTTCCACAACGCTCTCCAGGTCCGAGGAAGGGAGTCCACGCTGTTGCTCGTCCTCCAGAGCCGATACCCTTTTTTCGAGACTGGTAATACGTGCCCCCAGCTCTTCACGGAGTAGTTGAAATTCCCGTTTAATGTGGCTCATGATCTCATCGGTGGCCAATTTCAACTCCGTTTTGAAATTATACATCAGATCCCCAGTTCTCGCGGTCTGGACCGGTGTTGAGAAACGGTTGTTAAGGTCGCTCTCTTGTGAGAGATCATGGTCATTATGCTTAGCTGGTGTAGAGCAAGCTTTCACGCAACTCGGGCATTTCCATTCAGAAGGGGCTTTAGCTTTAGCAGTTAGTCCCACACATAATTTGTGATATTTCTCAGAGCAAAGCATGCAGTTAGCGACATCTATTTGCGCAACAAATTGACCACACTTCTTGCATCGGGTCATTATCGGGCTTATTAAAAAGTTCGCGCGGCAAAAGACAGATGGCGCTGGTGCTGCTTTAATTAATTATTACAATGGGGAATTTAATAGCTCTTGCGCACCATAAGCCCGCCGTACGGCGAGGCGAACGGATGTCAATTTGTGAATCCCGGTATTAACAGTGTTCGCGTAAAGCACAATGTCACTGATTTAACACTTTTGTTTTTTATTAACTAATAAAGGGTACTTGTAGATAAAAATGGAGAAATCGTTCACTTTTAATTGGTTTTATTGTCCTTGCACTTCACATAAACACTAGATAACAATATATAACGTTCCTGGCACCGTTTGCCACACTGAGTTTAATTCGACTTGGATTAAAAATAATTCTAAGATTTTTAAATAAGCAATTATTACGGAGCCACTAGCGAGGTCAATGACATCCGTGACGTCACTCACACATGTGTCATCACTCACACGTAACCGCCATCTTGCGTCACCGCTATCTTGCACCACCGCTATCTTGCGTCACCACCATCTTGCGTCACCGCTATCTTGCGTCACCGCTATCTTGCGTCACCGCCACATTGCTTCACCGCTATCTTGCGTCACCGCCATATTGCGTCGCCGCTATCTTGCGTCACCACCATCTTGCGTCACCACCATCTTGCGTCACCGCTATCTAGCGTCACCGCTATCTTACGTCACCGCTATCTTGCGTCACCGCCATCTTGCGTCACCGCTATCTTGCGTCACCGCTATCTTGCGTCACCGCCATCTTGCGTCACCGCAATTTTGCGTCACCGCTATCTTACGTCACCGCTATCTTGCGTCACCGCTATCTTGCGTCACCGCTATCTTGCATCACCGCCATCTTGCGTCACCGCCATATTGCGTCACCGCCATCTTGCGTCACCGCCATCTTGCGTCACCGCTATCTTGCATCACCGCTACCTTTGTAAAGTATCCATGTTGTGAAGGCTAACATCTTGTTACACCGCTGCAACGCTGCCATCTTGCGTCACCGCTATCTTGCGTCACCGCCACCTTGCTTCACCGCTATCTTTCGTCACCGCCATATTGCGTCGCCGCTATCTTGCGTCACCACCATCTTGCGTCACCGCCATCTTGCGTCACCACCATCTTGCGTCACCGCTATCTAGCGTCACCGCCATCCTGCGTCACCGCAATTTTGCGTCACCGCTATCTTACGTCACCGCCATCTTGCGTCACCGCCATCTTGCGTCACCGCTATCTTGCGTCACCGCCATCTTGCGTCACCGCTATCTTGCGTCACCGCCATCTTGCGTCACCGCTATCTTGCGTCACCGCTATCTTGCGTCACCGCCATCTTGCGTCACCGCAATTTTGCGTCACCGCTATCTTACGTCACCGCTATATTGCGTCACCGCTATCTTGCGTCACCGCTATCTAGCATCACCGCCATCTTGCGTCACCGCCATATTGCGTCACCGCCATCTTGCGTCACCGCCATCTTGCGTCACCGCTATCTTGCATCACCGCTACCTGTGTAAAGTATCCATGTTGTGAAGGCTAACATCTTGTTACACCGCTGCAACGCTGCCATCTTGCGTCACCGCTATCTTGCGTCACCGCCACCTTGCTTCACCGGTATCTTGCGTCACCGCCATATTGCGTCGCCGCTATCTTGCGTCACCACCATCTTGCGTCACCGCCATCTTGCGTCACTGCTATTTTGCGTCACCACCATCTTGCGTCACCGCTATCTTGCGTCACCGCCATCTTGCGTCACTGCCATCTTTAGTCACCGCTATCTTGCATTACCGCCAACTTGCGCCACCGCTATCTTGCTTCACCGCTATCTTGCGTCACCACTATCTTGCGTAACCGCCATCTTGCGTCACCGCCATCTTGCGTCACCGCCATCTTGCGTCACCGCCATCTTGCGTCACCGCCATCTTGCGTCACCGCTATCTTGCGTCACCGCCATCTTGCGTCACCGTCATCTTGCGTCACCGCCATCTTGTGTCACCGCCATCTTGCGTCACCGCCATCTTGCGTCACCGCCATCTTGCATCACCGCTATCTGTGTAAAGTAGCCATCTTGTGAAGGCCAACATCTTGTTACACCGCTGCACCGCACCGCTGCCATCTTGCATCACGCAAGATTTTGCGCCCCCGCCATCTTGCGTCATCGCTATCTTGCGTCACCGCTATCTTGCGTCACCGCTATCTTGTGTCACCGCTATCTTGCGTCACCGCCATCTTGCGTCACCGCTATCTTGCGGCACCACCATCATGTTCCCCGGTAGATCGAACACCGTCTTGTGACAGCTGCGCAGGATCTCCTTCTAGCCGGTTGTTGATAAATAGCACTTTCTACCGGAAGGTAACTATCTCTTGCCAGCTGCCATCTTATAACAATGCCATCTCATAACACCGCCAACTTGTCACAACGCCATCTTGTAACACCGCCAACCAGAGGCGGTGCAAGTCGTGGGCGGTGTGGGCGACCGCCCACGGCCTCGCGGTCCTAGGGGCCTCGCGCCCCTTGGACCACTAGGTTTTTTAAAGGTTTTACGAGTTGTACGTGATGCTCAAATTGTAGGCTTCATTTTATCCCGATTCCCGGCATTGCCACGGAAACGGGAAATACCATACGAAACTGAAGTCCACGGCGGATGGAGTCACGGGTAACTCTTCTTTTTGGTTTAATGTCGTTATCTATTAAACTCAGAACAAAATAGAATTGCTCGTGGCTTAATCTGCAATACATTCTAAATTTTTCCTCATTACACATTAAGTGACGTGCAATGAGTATATTGTAGCATCCCTCTTCGACCCACGACGTAAAAATAGGGTCAACCTTTCTCCTCTTTTCCGGAAATGATAAAAAATACAAAATAATTTCGTCATCCTCTTCATCTGCTAACAGTTTTTGGATAATTTCTTCCCTTAATACTAAATTCCCTGCCATAATATTGTAAAATAATTCACAATTATTGTTTTGTTTACACTCGTAGTTATGGTGGAAAAATGGTCAAAGCTTCTGTCTGCGCACAATATCACAAAATTGTAGATCGCAACATAGTTTGAAATGCTAGTTACGTAGGTAATAATGTTGCATTTTGTTCAAATGTACTTATTTACGCGGCGCACTTGCATACCGCGGGTCCTGCGGCAAGCGACGCTGGCCACGTGGTTATTATAATACTACTTAGTGACTTAGACAAAAATGATAGCTATAATCATGTCAATAAAGTATCATTTTAATTAAATTTTTGTCGGTCGCGGCTACGCGGTCGCGGACATTGGTAAGGGAGGTCGCGCTCAGTTTAAAAAGTAATTTCATAAATAAATAAATAAAAATAAAAATAAAAATAAAAAAGCCTTTTATTTCTCACTAATTACATAATATTTCTTTAGTAACAGTTAAGATGATTAATGTTTGTGTTAGTAAGAACCCCTCGCTTCGAAGGTGAAGGCCTCCTCTAGAGCTTTCCATGCTTCTCTATTTTTCGCTACTTCCATCCATCCTTCGCCAGCTACCTTTATTATGTCGTCAGTCCATCGAGCTATAGGTCTCCCTCTCGTTCTAGTGCCCGTGGGCCCTTTCCATGCCGTTATTGCTTGAGTCCACCTATTATCTGTCAGTCTCGAAAGGTGGCCCGCCCAGCGCCATTTCAGTTTTTTGCAGTAGTGGAGAGCGTCTGCTACTTTAGTTCTTTTCCTTATGCTTCTGTGTGCTATTTGGTGTATTCTTTTGATATTTAGCAGACTTCTCTCCATACCTCTTTGACACGATCTTATTTTTGACTTGATCTTATATGTAAGTTTCCATGTCTGGCTAGCGTAAGTTAATGAGGGAAGTATACATGTGTCCATTACTTTTTTTTTGACGGCAATTGGCATGTCTCCTTTAAATACCTCCTTCAGACTCCAGTACTTTTTCCAAGAATTGGAGATTCTCCTGTCAATCTCTTGTTCATTTTTCTGTCTCAGAAAAGAGATTTGTTTTCCCAAATAGATAAAGGAATCGACATACTCCAGCTCGACATTTTCTAGGTATATTGGACTTTTTGTAGAGTTTGTTAGTACTTTGGTTTTGCTTCGGTTAATTTCCAGGCCTACTTGTTTACTTGCGGTGTACAATAGGTTTATCATCGACTGTAGCTCGGTTACATTTTCTGATAGTAAAACGATGTCGTCTGCGAATCTCAAATTACTCAAATAGCGATTGTTGATTTTTATACCTACATTTCCCCAATTTAGATTATCAAAAATCCTTTGTAAAACAGAAATGAACAGGGTGGGAGATATCCCATCCCCCTGTCTCACCCCCCTTTTGATGGCTATAGGAGGTCCAGTCCTTTCAAGCTTGATTCTACTATAACAATTACGGTAGAGGTTTTTCAGAATTTTTATATATGCTGGGTCGACTCCTTTGCTATTGTAGGGACTCCCATATGGAGTGGTGGTAAAGAGAATCGAAAGCTTTTTGGTAGTCTATAAAAATAAGGTACAGTGGTTTGTTAAATTCTTAATATTTGTCTATTATTAGTTCTATAGAGTGGATATGATCAATCGTGGAGAAACCACTTCTGAACCCCGCTTGTTCTGCGGGTTGATGTCTTTCGATATTGTCTCTGATTCTCTTTTCTAAGATGGACGAGAAAACTTTATAAATTGAGGACAGCAGGCTTATTGGGCGGTAGTTTCCAATATTATTTGGGTCTCCCTTTTTATATATCAAAATTATATAAGATTCCGTCCATTGTGTTGGTACTATAGCCGATTCAAGCACGAGGTTAAAGAGATGCGTGAGAGGGACAGCTAGGTATGGGCATCCAATTTTCAAGGCTTCGTTAGGTATTTGATCCGGTCCAGGACTTTTGTCGGTTTTGGTTTTCGCAATTGCCTTTATTACCTCCTCTACATCGATCTCGTGTATATTTATAGGTGATTCCAACGACGTGTTGATGGTGGGTGTCGACTCTACATATTCGTAAAGATTTTTGTAAAAGCTAGTAGCTACTTTTAGTATTTCGTTTCTATTGCAAGTTATATTATTATTATTCGAGGTTTTTAAACCTTCTATCCATGTCTTGTGCAATCTAAGTTCCTTGTTTGCTCTTTTTAAGCTGCCTGACTGTAATATATGTTTTTCAAAAGTGTTTTTACGATGTATATTATAATCGTTCCGGATATATTTACTAACAAGCTTATACAAAGATTTTAGTTCATTTTTTAAACTTCTTGTTTTTGGTTTAATTTTTTGGATTTGCTGTCTCCTATAGATCAAATTCTGCGTCTTAGTAGAAAGAATAGTCTTATTTTCTGGAGGTGAATAGGCCTTTTTGAGGCTACTACTTATTGCTTGGACAATTTTATCATTTAGTTCTTGTACTGTAGAGCGTTGTTTCCAAGTAGGAAAGTTTTCTAAATTTTCTTTAAGTTTTTCCTTATAAATTTGTATTTCTCTATAATTCTTAAGAGAACTCTTTCCAACAGTTCCGTAGCTTTTCCTGCTTTTTTTGTGTAGCTGTAATTTAAATTTTGCTCTTATTAATCTGTGATCACTAGGGAAATCAACGTTAATTACCTGTACGTCTTGAGCCGATTTTTGGAAGTTTGTAAGTATATAATCTAGTTCGTTCTTTACCAGAGCATTAGGTGATCTCCAGGTCCATCTTTTCCCGGGTTTCTTTTTGAAAAAGGTGTTTAGGATTGCCAGTTTATTCTCGCATGCAAATTGTATAAGCCTCTCACCTCTACTGTTTCTGCTTCCATAGCCAAAGCTTTTCATTATAAGGTTTTCATCGTGGCGAGGGTGACCTATTTTAGCGTTAAAATCGCCCATGACAATCACATATTTATTTGTTATTTTTATTGCTTCGTTAACCACAGTGTAGAAAGTTTCTAAGTCGTTTTCGTTAGCGGATTCTGTAGGCGCGTAACATTGAATAATGCTTATTTCTATGTTATTAATACAGAGCTGTAATATAGCTACTCTTTCTGATAGCCCTTTGAAGCATATAATGTTTTGCTTATGGCGTTTGTTAACAATAAATCCCACACCGTATAAACCTGGAGTTTGTCCTATATAGAACAAAATGAAATCGCTGTATTCCTGTATAGACTCGCCCGTTCGCCGTATCTCACACAGGCCGATGACGTCGTACCTGATATCTTTTATAGCGCAGCTTAATTCTAATAGTCGAGAATAGGATGATAGAGTTCTGACATTATAAGTTCCTACGTAGAGCATGATTTCCTCTTGAGGGTTTTGGTCTACTCCTCCCACGGGGACCGGCCGTCTTGGGAGGGGGCTAGGAGGAGGGGCTTCAGTTGTTAGTTTTTTGTCAACAGATTTATCTCGGTAGAGTTGGAGGTAGAGTCGAGATTTTCCGGTTGCATAGGGCTTTGCATGTATGATTTGATGTTATTAATTTTATTTCTTTTTGGTATTTGCTTAGCATTACTCCCGCTAGGCATTACATTTGGTTCAGTAGGAGACGAGGACATGTTCCGTTTTTTCCTTGAATCAGTTGCGGTGTTCCGGTTTTTTGGACTACCAGGCAGTATTACTATTTTGTCATACCGTAGGACAGCATTTTTTCCCTGTTTGCGTTCCTTTTCTACCATTTCTTGTAATTCTTTTCGTTTCGCTATGGTCTCTCGTGAAAAGTCTTCCTTGATGTTATAGTGCGAGCCCTTCAGCAGAGTCTTTTTCTTTAGAATTTCTAATTTTCGTCCAACCATTGTAAGTGTTACTAATAAGGGTCTTGCGCTATTTCCTTTCTTACCAAGTCTCTTTACTTGTTCTATTTCTGACTGTTCAATTGAAATCGCCATGTGAGTTTTTATGTGACATATTATTTTATTTTGTAAATCTTTATATCCGTGCTCTGTCTCTTCCCCTCCGTAGAATATTAAATTTTTCTTTTTCAACTGTTTCAATAAATAATCTATTGTGCTTTGTTGTTGATTAATTTTCGTTTCCAGGCTATTGGTTTTATTCTCGATCACCAAAAATTTTTCATTTATGTTATCATTTATAGTTTTCGTAATGTTTTCTTGCATTTCTTTTATTTCTTGTTTCTGTATAGTTAAATCTCCTTGAATTTCTTTTAAAATTTGCAAAATATTTTCCATTTTCTGGTGTTGGTAGTGCCCTCTAGTGTATTAATCGGGTACTGGTTGTGAATCTATCGATTAGGGTTGGTGACCCGTTTGTCACGTAGTTTAGCGCCTCGTAACTAGATGGCGCTAGCAGTAATGTTTTTTTTTGTAATATCGTCCGGGAATGTCGTCAGCTGTTTTTCTTTTAGGTTATGAATTGTTAATTCGATCTATTTACCTTATTTAGCTTTCTTTTATGCATTTATGTTCTTACTGACGGGCTTCTTGAGTGTCTTCAGTTTGATTTTCTCTGAGATATCACTATTCTGGCACAAAAAGTACAGTTTGTTGTTATGCGATTGTAGATGGATTTCTGTTATTTTCACTCACTGTTCTTTGGATTATTATTACTTTGCACTGTTTTGAGCACTAACTTTACTGATTTTTGCACTTTACTTGAAAATATAAGCACTCGGTATATATTTTAGACAAAAAATATTACGGAGCCGATGTTGACAAGAGCACAGAGGCGCCCTCTCCCAATTAAAGTAATTTCATGCCGAGCGAAAATCGTTACAATAATAGTATTCCACTAATACATAACAGCTTTGATCGTCAGCCACTTCATAATGGGTGGAATAAAAATTGAGAGCATCTCAAAGTTGTTGTTGGGAATCGTATTGAATTGACATTAAAAAGATCCCAATTCGCACCCAATAAAGGTTCATATCTAGATTATACACGTTTAGGTTGGGTAGGTGTTGTTTTAGTTTTAGTATATAAAAACAGATGACGCTTTTAAAGTAAAATGTATATAATTCTTTTTCACAAATATTGACTATCGAATCAATATCGAATTAATTACTTAAAATTGCTATGTGAGATGATTTTATGGTTAATTCAAATGAAAATCGCCGTCAGCTGAATGTTTACAGGTGGAAATGTCGTCTACGCGATGCCCTAGGATACATTGAGCGCAAAGTAGGGCTATGTTGGTCATAACTTATTTTGCTGGTTTTTCCACCATCGTTTTAGCGACTGACGGTTTTCTTTATTATTTACAAAATAGAAACATTCACCTGTATACATTTTGTATGGTATAAAATGACTTTATATTCAAACATTTTTTACATGTTCAGTAACGCGACTGACGTTGAATCCCTCGTCTGCAATACGGCTGACGGTGATTTTTTGGTTACACATGACCTATAATCATCCATCAAAGTTTCATTCGCTATAAAATTACTTTTCGCAACTATTTTTTTTATAACTTTGAGATACTCTCAGTTAACATTCCACCACGGGTGCGGCGACTGACGCTGATTATATTGATTGATAAATATTAAACTACCGCTGGACAAAAATTTGGTCGGTATGAAATCACTTATTAAACGATAGCACTACCTCCCCTACTATAAGCTATTTGCTGCTCTGTAGCAAGCGACCGGTCGCTTACGCGTGACGCCGCGCGCCGTACGCTTGCCTCGCAGATCCGAATGGTACCTTTAGGGCTCCCACACATAATTGTGAATTCGCATCGCATCGTAAATATCTGTGACAAAATTTATAATAAAAATAACATTAAGATGCGATGCGAATTCACAGTTTTGTGTGAGAGCTCTTAGATAATCATGCGATCGCAACAATAATTATAACTCTCTTAAACTTATGCCTCGTAGACAGACTTACAAAATACAGTGCATCAGCTACCGCACAGGCTAGCACTGGCACGATGGTGACAAGTAGAGCGCCGCGCTTGACCGCCCCGCGCCACTGTACTGCCGCGAACACCGACATGGCTGCACCGAATACACCGCCTAGTATCTACAATACATAAGAGGGTTAAATACTCTTCATCTACTCACGTCTTCAATTATTATTGCATTCAATAGTTTGTACAGCAAAGTTAGAAATCAATAATGAGATTAGTTATAAATCGGACGCTAAGGTTTCTTATAGACAAACAGCACTTGTCGACGGAAGTAGACGGCATTCGACGGCAGTAGACAGCATTCGACAGGAGTAGACGGCATTCGACGGGAGTAGACGGCATTCGACAGCAGCTTAGACGGCATTCGACGGGAGTAGATGGCATACGACGGCATTCGAATTTCGACGGCAGTCGACAAGTACCGTTCGTCTGTAAGCGCTCTAAACGATATGTCACATAACACTTACTGAGCTACGTTTATTCCCATACATTTTTGATTTCTTACTTTAGTGTAGAAAAGGTAGCTTGACTAAAAACTTTAACATTCGATTAACATCTCTTGACAACGCCTTTTTAAACATACAAAAAGGCTAAATCATGACCGCGACCGCGACATTGTCGTAGAGAGCTCTACCAATTGCATTCACATTCACCCCAACTAGGCCCGGAAGGGGAGAGGGACGGCCCTATTTTATGCCATAACATTAATAACTTGAGCTCATCTACCGCGATAACTCGTACGCAGCTAGTTTGTGCTACCGCGCGCGAGCAGCCTCACTCGTCAGAGAGTGAGTAAGGGGGAACCCGTACCCCACGTCAGATGAAAATAGCTTATTTTTGTAGCTCCCCCCAATATTGCCCGATTAGAATGTCACACGTGTGACTTTAGGGGAGGGGCCAGGTCATTGTTTATCTCCAAACCAACTAGCAACACTAGTTATAGCCACGACTAAACTACCATGGTCTTAACCAGACCAGTAGCTTAGACCCTTTCGAAAAAAAACCATACAAAATGTCACGTATTTAATATATATTATATGAATTATGCAGTCTGCAGTAGATGCTATCATGTCATTTTTGCCAAAAAAATCTTAATTAAAAATTACTCGTGGGAACTATAAAAGAAAGTCTTTAAAACTATGGTATTATATAGTATAATATAATCTAATTCTTACCTCAAGACTTCTCGTAACCCCAGCTTGTGGCATCTGGTGTTGAACTTCAAAAGTCGTGGTGATGGTGTGAGCTTGTGGTGACTTTGTGTCGTAGTGCGCCTCTACGTTTAAAGTCAACTTCAATCCAGGCTTTGAAACGTCGCGAGATATGCTGAAATTATACTTTTAATTATTTAGTTGCTGACCCAGCAAACGTTGTTTTACCACATAAGTTATTTATAGTATCAATATAAAAATTCTCAGGCCTAACGAATGTACATACAAAATTTCATTCAAATCGGTTGAGCCGTTTGGGAGCAGTTCGCGCACAAACACTGTGAAACGAGAATTTCATATATTAGATTTATTCTTTTATCTAATCTATTAAGAACAAATATTTTAGTACAGCACAGTAACAATAGAAAAGGTCCCACGAACGTATACAAAGAATAATATGTCATTTTGTTCCAAAAATCTATTTGTGTTCCTATTCTCTCTCATTTCAATTGTGTTCATGCCAACCATTTTTAAATTACCTAATGTTTTCTAAGGTACGAGTATGTCTACTATTACTATTTAGTAGACATGATAACTAGCAATGAATAAAATTTCTTACCTTACCTCATAAAGCTTATTATAAATATGGTTGCCTGGAAGAAACTGCTTCCAGCAGTAAGGTCGCCATTTCAAACTGTTTTCATTCTTTGTAACTTTTGAAAACTGACTTTTTAATTAGCGGTTTGAATAAAGAGTTTTTTATTTATTTTTATTTTTTAAAGCTTACCTTATTTGAAAAAGTGTAGTTCTTAAGTACACCATTTCAGTAACATTAGTCGCAATCGATAGATATTTATCCAGTAGAAAGAACTTGCGAAATTTGTTTGAAGGCCACAAACCCCTCTGCGATAAATAAAAATAAGATTATATTAATATTTATTATCAAACTAGCGACCCGCCCCGACGTCGCACGGGTATAAAATATATAGTCATTGCAAAAAATGATTAAAATCGATAGCTTATGATCCTTCACGTGGTCTACTTCTTATCTGTGCCAAAAAACATAAAAATTGCTCCAGTAGTTCGCGAGATAAGCCCTTTCAAATAATTTCCCCCGTTTCTTCCACATTATCCTATTAGTCTTAGCGTGATAAAATATAGCCTATAGCCTTTCTCAATAAATGGGCTATCTAACACTGAAAGAATTTTTCTAATCGGACCAGTAGTTCCTGAGATTAGCGCGTTCAAGTTAGCCCTTTCAAATAATTTCCCCGTTTTTTTTCACATTTTCCTCTATTTCTTCGCTTCTATTAATCTTAACGTGATAAAATATAGCCTATAACCTTCCTCGATAAATGGGCTATCTAACACTGAAAGAATCATCAAAATCCGTTGCGTAGTTTTGAAGATTAAAGGGAACAAAGGGACATGAGGGGAAAAAAGTGACTTTGTTTTATAATAAGTATAGAGTCCCCTTTTCACGTTGGCCCATGATAGATAACCATGATTGCGTACTTTATTAATTCGCATAATCGACCACAATGATGGTCAGTAGAGACGCTGGGCGACCGCCCAGGGCGCCGGATAAAAAGGGGCGCTGAAGGAAGGCAAACAAAAGGGGCGCCAATTGTTTCACCACCACCTGGGCGCCGAAGAATTCTCACCCTGGGTGCTGGTAGTGCTAAAACTGGGACTGATCATGATAGTAGTTAGTACTTAAAAGTTTAACACGTCCGTAATCGCCTTAATTTGTCTATCGTGGTCCAACATGGAATGGCCGCACTGTCCATACATCCATACTAATATTATAAATGTGGAAGTGTGTTTGTCTGTTACCTCTTCATGCTTAAACCACAAAACCAGTTTTGATGGTTATGGATTAACCGATACCTTAAAAAGGATATATAATTTTTATTTTCATCCCGAAAAAATGCACGGCTACCGCGCAATCAACGAATTTCTGTGCAACAGAGTTGCGGACATCAACTAGTACCTACTTTATATTTTGCTAACGTTCAGGCGCCCCATATACGTCTATACGATCGATTGTGACGATTGATCGCATCAAAAATGTCGCTCATATTTGAATAAGTAAATCGTTAACGATCTTGACATACACCATCGATTCGTAATTTTGATCGGTTTGACGCGACGGATCATACAGATAAATCTTACCGTGTATGGGGCCTCTAAGTCCAGATATTATAGTTTACTATCTCACATACTACATTATTATAAATAAAGTACTTATTTAAAATATTGAGTTTAGAAACTAAAAATAATTGATATTCTAATGCGTATGATATAAAACAGAACAATATTTGGTTGATTGCGGATATTAAATCAATTTAATTACGCTATAAACCTTAGTTATGATAATTTATGAGAATTTATGGCGCAAAATTCCTTTACATTGTCACTGTTGTTTCAGAGTATAACTAGCTGACCCGGCAAACGTTGTTTTGATAATAAATTAATTCCAGTATCAACATAAAAAGTAGATAAAAACCTATAAAGTCCAACAAATTTATGTACAAAATTTCATTAAAATCGGTTGAGCCGTTTTGGAGGAGTTCGCGCACAAATTCTGTGACACGTGAATTTTATATATTAGACATCAGAAAAGTGTAACATTATAAGATTCTAAAACAAAATTGAATTTTATTTTAGAAGGGATATCAAAGCTTCATTAAGGAACGATAATATCACATTTTCCAAGGTCTATATAAAATATAATAACAGCTGAAAAGGATGAAAGATAAGTTGGATAACTCGAAATAATGGCGACAAGGTTTTTATAAACAAGATATTGTCTGCGATATTTTTATATTTCGTTATGCCTCGTTTTCTCTCTATTTTATATTCAAGGGTAAACAAAACATGTCAGCCTGAAAACAATTGCCTCTATACCCAGAGGGTGTTTTATTGTACATTGAAAAATTAGGCTAGTCTTGTCAGCAATGGTTTCAATTATTCAACTGTACAATATTTTGTGTACCTGCTTTTTTATGATGATGCTTTCACAAAAGTAGATTTTATATTTTATTTTGTAACTGACAAAAAGGGTTTGGTTTTGTGCATGGCTATAAAAATATTATGATTTGTATCTTATATATAAAATTTCCCTGTCACAATGTTAGTTACCGTACTCCTCCGAAACGGCTTGACCGATCTTTATGAAATTTTATATGCATATTCAGTAGGTCTGAGAATCGGCCAACATCTATTTTTAATACCAAAAATTATTTATATGGCAAAACAACGTTTGCCGGGACAGCTAGTATTCGTATATTTAACGACTACCTCTAATGAAATTATTAATACCATAGTTTTAATAAATTGCCCGAAAAAATATATACTTACGTTCCGTAACGGGATACGCAGTTAAGTTCTACAAGTCATACATCTTAAAGTTAAACGCTGCCAGTGCCTAAGGATGGTAATTGTTTAGCATCAAAATAACTGTCCCCATAACATAAAAATATTTTATACCTGTATCTGTCTGCTCTGCTTCATTATCTTTATCGGAAGAGGCTTCAAGTCATTTTTATACGACAAATATAATTCGTACGTGCTGTTATATTCAGAGCTATTCGTATCAGTTATATTTTTAATAACATCACATCTGAAATAATAATAGTACAAATAACATTTATTAATTCCATTATATCAATGTATTTTTAGAAGCAATTAAAAGGAACTTACGATATTTCCTTGCTTATTTTGATATCAAATGGAAGACATTTAAAATACCCTTCTTCTATACCTTGCAAAACTTTTATTCTTCCGTCTGAAGTATGCTCTATCATTACAATCTTTAGAGTATCCTAAAACAGTTCATAATTTGTTTCTATAAAATTTAAAATAAAAAAAGTATAATATATTATTATGTGTAATCGGACAGTCACCCACTGAATGACCGTTCAATAAAATAAGATCTATTATAGTCTAGACTCTAGGTGCTACATACTCTACATCTCCGTAGCTGTGCTACATCTCCGTAGCTGTGCTACATCTCCGTAGTTGAGCTACATCTCGTAGCTGTGCTACATCTCCGTAGTTGAGCTACATCTCGTAGCTGTGCTAAATCTTCGTAGCTGTGCTACATCTCCGTAGCTGTGCTACATCTTCGTAGCTGTGCTACATCTCCGTAGCTGTGCTACATCTCCGTAGCTGTGCTACATCTTCGTAGCTGTGCTACATCTTCGTAGCTGTGCTACATCTCCGTAGCTGTGCTACATCTCAGTAGCTGTGCTACATCTCCGTAGCTGTGCTACATCTCCGTAGCTGTGCTACATCTCCGTAGCTGTGCTACATCTCCGTAGCTGTGCTACATCTCCGTAGTTGAGCTACATCTCGTAGCTGTGCTACATCTTCGTAGCTGTGCTACATCTCCGTAGCTGTGCTACATCTTCGTAGCTGTGCTACATCTTCGTAGCTGTGCTACATCTTCGTAGCTGTGCTACATCTCCGTAGCTGTGCTATATCTCCATAGCTGTGCTACATCTTCGTAGCTGTGCTACATCTTCGTAGCTGTGCTACATCTCCGTAGCTGTGCTACATCTCCGTAGCTGTGCTACATCTCCGTAGCTGTGCTACATCTCCGTAGTTGAGCTACATCTCGTAGCTGTGCTAAATCTTCGTAGCTGTGCTACATCTCCGTAGCTGTGCTACATCTTCGTAGCTGTGCTACATCTCCGTAGCTGTGCTACATCTCCGTAGCTGTGCTACATCTTCGTAGCTGTGCTACATCTTCGTAGCTGTGCTACATCTCCGTAGCTGTGCTACATCTCAGTAGCTGTGCTACATCTCCGTAGCTGTGCTACATCTCCGTAGCTGTGCTACATCTCCGTAGCTGTGCTACATCTCCGTAGCTGTGCTACAACTCCGTAGTTGAGCTACATCTCGTAGCTGTGCTACATCTTCGTAGCTGTGCTACATCTTCGTAGCTGTGCTACATCTTCGTAGCTGTGCTACATCTTCGTAGCTGTGCTACATCTTCGTAGCTGTGCTACATCTTCGTAGCTGTGCTACATCTTCGTAGCTGTGCTATATCTTCGTAGCTGTGCTACATCTTCGTAGCTGTGCTACATCTTCGTAGCTGTGCTACATCTTCGTAGCTGTGCTACATCTTCGTAGCTGTGCTACATCTTCGTAGCTGTGCTACGACTTCGTAGCAGAGCTAAATCTTCGTAGCTAAGTAATAACTTTTTAACTGTGCTTCAGTTATGAAAAATTTAAATGTTTAAAAAAAGCAAAACTTACCATTCCGTGTTCTAAATAAAACTCTTCGTCATTTTTACTGAATGGGAAGGCTAGCGGCGGCAGACCTAAAATACAAAACTTCTACAAATTGTAACAATAACATAAGAAATTAAGTTATTAAAATTTGTTCCAATTTGAAAAAATGGAACATGGGAAAATTCGGAAAATTAAGATTCGAGAAGAGAATTCAGAGAACTCTTTAAAATCAAAGTGTCAAGTTGTTTCAGTAATAAATGAAATAAGTTTTTTCAATTTACGTTATAATTTTTATTTCCATTGATGTATTTGCACATTGATCTATTTTCTCATAGCAATTCTATACATCTTTTTCTTACCTTTTGTAGTAGTATTAGGCTTGAACCACAAGCTGCAGGGTCCAGCCACGTCTACTGAATAGAAACTCTTCACACACGCATTGCCTAGGCGTCGACACGCTAGCACATCTTGCTCCTTAATCATAAAACTATTTTTATTATCATCAAGATGAGTTTAGGTACACTTTACGGGCTTTCGAAGATCTTTAATATGAATTTCATCTGATAAATGTACTGGTCTGTACATCATCTATGTATAAATTAATTGGAAGAGTCATGTCATGAAGCTAACGCGTTTTTATTAACTATCATGCAACTATAGTGAAATTATGTTGATTACACAAAACCACTTCATAGAAACTTAAAAGCATCCTTTGAACGGGCTACAAGCATTCTCCTTTCTACAACTGATGGTAATTATCTATGTATAACTTTGAGCAGAGATAAAAAGTATCTAGTATCTACCTAAACATTAAGTTATACGGTAAAACTTTATGGCTGTGGTAGCACGATAAACTATTAACGACATAAGTGCATGCTTAACGACGCGATTATACTGATGTTTGTAAATAATAGTTACTCATAAACTTAGTATTTTGCTTATAAGTTTATATGCATCATTTTATTTCTTAGTTAGGTTTTAGTACCATAACACGACGTAAAAATAACCTTTCTCTGTTTTGATGTTCTAGAGCAGCGGTCGGCAACACGCGACCCGCGGGCTGCACGCGGCGTCTTGCTTGCGGCTCGTGAATATTTTGTTAATAAGTTATGTGTATCAAAAACAATGTTTTCTAATACTGCCATAGTTATCGCCACTTAAGAACGTAGCTGTTTGTGCCATTTTAATAAAAACTTATTTCCTTTCATTCTGTAGGTATATTGAGCTTCTAGGGTTAATACGAGTATGAGGTCTGCGGCCCGCCTTTAGTTTGTTTTGCCACCTTGTGGCCCTTGCCTGCCAAAAGGTGGCCGACCGCTGTTCTAGAGTAGGTCTGCGACGGCCAGACCTTTTTCAGTTTTGTAAAGCTGAGAGTTTACCTGTTTGTGACCTTTACAGAGGTAATAATAACCAGCTGTACCTACAGATTGCTGTTACTTTAGGAGCTATCCAGTTCTCAAGGCAATTGCCAAGAAGATTGACAAAAAAACAATTGTTATTTTTATATGTAATTGATTGTACTGTCGGTTCTCGGTGGAAATTCATTTTATACACAAATAAAACACAATGTTACGTGCAATATAGTGAAAAAGTGCAAGTAATATTGTCTTTTATTTGTGTATAGTTATTTTTGTAATTAGCCAGCATAAGTTCATATACTTACCGTACACAGATACTCCAACTTAACAAGTTCCATAAGCACATTTGGATGTAGTTTATTGTCTGTATACTTCGGTCTACTCATCAGAAACTTCTTCGGAATACATTTTCCTGCTACCACTGCTTCTAGTTTACTACAGGAGCAAGCCTCACATCTCACACATTGATTGCTTTGAGGTTTAAAGCCTTTAGCACATTTGATACACTGTACTTCTTTCATGGGTGACCCGTCGAAGTTTTGTGTCACTGAAATAGTACTTCATATTTTGATTATGAGCTGGAAAAATTGTTATTTTATGTGTAATGTTTGGCTTAAATTTATCGGGCTATCTTATTTCTTTACATTACTGGAAGAGAAAGCATGATTTTTAGACAAACGTTTAACAATAACTCAGAATGTCGAAATTCGGCCCTGACCATACACCGCATGTTAGTGAATTAGGTAATTCCGCTTTGTCTTTATTTGCCAAGGATTTTGTCTCTATTTGTCAGATTAAAAGTAATTCTGCCGGCACACAACGCTCTGAATATCGGTGTGTTGTATGTTCAAAAACATATATTGTAATATCTGGCAACAGACAACAAGTATTTTATAGCAGTGCTATAAACAGATAATTACAGACAAGTATTTTATAGCAGTGCTATAAAATACTTGTCTGTAATTGTTGCATAGCTGTCGCAGAGTGCATTATCGCCCTGACGTTAGTTGCAATATCTGCATTGAAACTTCTTACGTTACGTACGTTTTTTTTTTCACCTTTTTAGCCATAGAATTATAACCTTTAGAAAAGGCATTCCATACTATCATCAGCGCGAAAATGTGTCACCCTCGAAATGAGTGAGTTCACTCATCTGAGAGCAGTGTGCCATAGGATGCGTTGACTGTCGGACGTGTTTAATGCATTGATTACGTAAAATATGCATTGAAAGCGTAAAATGAGTGAAAGAGAAAATAGTGTATGCTATTACTGTAAGACAAAAAGGACGACAATATTTTCTCGATACACATTTGCATGCAAAAACATTGCTACAGTTTTGATGACGTATGCCATATCCAAGTATTGACATCGTTGTCTTTAGCAATCCATACTAATATTATAAATGCGAAAGTGTGTCTGTCTGTTATCTCTTCACGCCCAAACCGCTGAACCGATTTTGCTGAAATTTGCTATGGAGATAGTTTGAGTCCCGGGAAAGGACATAGGATACTTTTTATCCCGAAAAAATCGGTAAAGTCGGTTTACTGACGATAGTTGAACGTGACAACGAGCCTTAAATAGAACGCCTTAGAGCAAGGTAAGGCCGCATGAGTCATGTTTTTTCGTGCGTGCAGCCGGCTCCATCGAACTATAAGACGTTGTCACGTCAAAATGTACGGTTCTCGCGCGAGTAACTAATTTTGATGCATCGGAGTTGCGGGCATCATGTATTAAAGTATAAGTAATAATAACCAGTGATGTATTCTCTTGGGCACTTTCTGCACGCGACTCTGCCGCCGGCGGTGTGACAGCGACGCGGCACGCAGGCGGCACCGTCGGCCGACACGAGCTCTGTGGCGCCGCACGGACGACACCGTGATGGAGACACGGGTATGCTGTTGTCTATGCATGTGCAGCTAAAACCTGGCAACATTGGTATGAAGGATTCTTTGCGGGAAAAAATCCAGTATAGGCTCGACTCCGGGGAAGTTTGCCGGCGCTAGGGCCAGACTACGGCTTGGCCGGCGAATGAAAATACAGTCGCTATTAAACTGCTTTCACCCTACTGCTTACTGCTTATTTAAATAAAAGAAATAGTGTTCTGTCTGTCGAGGCAGAGAAAATTCTGTATTTTTGTTCCACAGGCACTAACTGTATAATTCGGATACAATACGATATATTTGTTTTTTTTTTTACTAGACCGAATCAACGCATGATTACTCTGTGATATAAGAACTATGCCATTATATGTTTTTTTTAATATTTATTTATTAATTATAAAATTACATGTCCTGTTTGACTGACTGATTCATCATCGCTGAGCAAAAACTGTTAAAGTTACAGCCACGAAATTTGGTGAGTAGGGTTGTTTTATTAAGTAGACACCCACTAAGGAAGGAATTTTGAAAATTTTACCCCGAAGGGGGTGAAATAGGGGTTGAAAGTCTGAATGAAAGTCCGTCATTTCTTAAGTTAGGAGCATGAAACTTTATTTTTAGGTTACTGATTAAAAATGAATGGATACGTATTTAAGCGTTTTTGGAAATTCTACCCCCAAGGGGGTGAAATAAGGGTTGAATGTTTAAATAAAAGTCTATATAAGTATACTATGTTAACGCGGACGAAGTCGCGGGCAACAGCTAGTTTATTAATAAAAGTACAAAATAAACTAACAAAGATTGGTGGTACAACATAAGCTTCTAGAAACTTTACCGTGTACAATTAGTACATGTAAATAAATAAATAAATAATATCTATGGACGCTTCACACCACGTCAGTCTGGCCCCGTGGTAAGTACCTGAAGGACTTGTGTTACGGGTACTAGCGGAAATATATTTAATACTTTTATACTATACATATTATATTTAAGATTTTTATTATATCATACGACATACACATATTTAATACACATCTATGACCCAGGAACATTGAAAAACTTTTTGTTCCGTCGGCGGGATTCAAAGTTGCGACCAACGGCTTGAGCTGCCACACACACTAATCTACATGTGTACTTCTTATATGTACAGGGTATCTCAAGAATCACTTACCATCAGCAGACGTGCTTAGCGAAGCATTTTGCTGACAAGCTACACACTGCATTACACTCGCTTCATAGTATTCCCCCAACGTACAAGTTGCAGGCAATTTTATTGTATTCACTCTATATAATAATGTAACTAATATTATAATCCCTTTCATTGAATACATAATTTTATTATTACTTTATAAGTTTGTTTAGACTTTAGACTATCAAACCCTTGCTCACGACAAGTAGTTTTTGTTTATGTAGAGGTTATCGTTGCTAGGCAACCATATACTTATACTGTTTTATGAGGGCGAAGCGTGTGTAGCACACATTATATTATTTTGTTACTTTACTGTATTAAGTACTGCAATGTATATTAATTTTGAATATCGATTTTTAATTCGATTTTCTGAGCCATCGATATACTTTATCGATGCTTTATCGTAATAATCTTGTTTGAAATTAGTCGTTAGTGTAATATTAAAATTTTAATTGAAGTATTCCATAAGGAAGCTAGCTTTATGAAAATTTGTCCTTATATATCACTCTTGCCTTATTTTGTTTGTTCTCTCAGTAATCAGTGTGTTAATTTCAGAAAATCAATAAAAAAACTATATCATCATAAATTAATTTTATTGTTAATTGACAAAACTAGTAATAAAATACATTTCTACAACAGTTAACATTGAGATCAAATTAAATATAATACTTTTCCTTTGATTATATCACACAGTAACATCCATACAAAAATATTATAATGATACGTTTAGTATAAATACTTATTTTATAAAATGTACAAAAATATTATAATTAATTACATATTTTCTAAGCAAAAGAAATTGATTGTTTTACAATATTTCCTGCCTTCACATTGTACTTTCTTTGTTGGGCTTTCTTTGTTCTACATAGAACAAAAGCAATCCATACATAAAGCCTTTTTAAGAGTATTTTGTTATTTAAGGACTGTCCGCACTACGAATTTTAACCGCGTGCGGATTTTATTCGCGTGATTTTATTTTATTTTATCCGCAGTCCGGTTACTCTCATTATACATATAATATTACATAAGAGCGTTAAATAATTTTTCGTAGTATGTATATAGGAATGATCATTCATCATGTTTTAATATTAATACTTAATGAAAGCGTTAATAGTATGCATAGCTTACAATAGTGCATTTTTATAAGGATATGCTATCGGATAAGTTGATTCATAGGCAGATGGCGAACCTAGGTATTGTGGTCCGGTTTTGTCAAACCCAGCCGACAGACGACAACTTACACTAACTTAACATAATCCGACCAAATGGCGTAGGTCCGTTAACTGCCTATGAATCAATTTCTTCGATGGTATCATCGAGGCAGTTGACAGACCAACGTCATTTGGTCGGATCATGTCAATTCAATGTTTATTGTGATCTGTCGGCTGGGTTTAACGTAACGCGACCAAACTACGTAGGTATCTGCCTAGGAATCAACTTCTCTGATAGTACATAGTAATCAAACGGCTAAGCGCGTAATAGATATGTTAATATACATAAGTATAGATGAAAGGATAAATGTATGAATTAAGGCGAAATTAAGTACATTGTTTAGATAATAGTTCCAATAAGTCAATTAAAGACTTAACACCAATATTAAGCCGTAATTGCTTATGTTAAATTAATAATAAAAACACCCTTTGAATTGTAAGGAAATACTTATAATGTAAGGTACCTAGTTTATATTTAAAGTATTGTCTCTTATTTATTTTATGAATATTATTATGTTAAGATTTTGTTTAATTGTATTTAGGTAGAATATAATATTTAAGTAATAATAATTCTAGTACCAAACTTTGGAAAATGTGGGTACTAGAATAATTTATTCAGCGTGGGTAGAATATCCATTCTACCTAGTGCAGTATAAAAAGGCTAGCGAACCTAGTACGGCTCTCATTCTGACCGACAGTGTTTAAGGTGATGTACCCATTTGTTTGTTAATAAGAAACTTGGTAATTTATGTAAAGAAGATTTTGTACAAGCCTATGGTTTATTTTTGCTAGATGATCTATAATATTATAATTGCTTGATATTATGTTGTTTAATAATATAAAGTTATAAGTTCCGTGTTATTCCTGAATTGTATCTTATCAATATAAAATATACAGAAAGTACCTTAGCTAGATTACGTAAATTACGTAATAATTTGTCATACAGTTTGAAAATAATTATATCTACCGACCCTTACTTGTTAAGGTTGTTTTAATAAATGTCTTTATTGTGTTACAGTTTATTTTCATTTAACCACAGATACCTTGCTACTGCTAGGGCATGATTTTAGTATTATCATAGTAACATCAAATTGTTTCAAAATATCTTAGACCAATAAATACTCTAATCTAACACGCGCAGGTCCTTCGTAAATCGTAACTACCTGCTACGAGGCTGTAGTAGACGTAGTCATGGGTCTTTAGCAGCTATACCCAACCTGCGGCCCACTAGGACTTTATCAGTGGCCCACGTAATGTTAAACCATTTTTAGAATCACCTACCACCACCTACCGGCGAAATAGTGCATAGTCGTGGAAGTTTTGCCACCTTTCAACTGGCAATTATTTTAAAGAACGTTATGAAAAGATGTTCGTTGCGGCTCGTGACATCGAGAGTGTGATGTTTGTGGCCTGTATAAAAAAAGGTTGAGTATCACTGATCTACAGTCTATGCCGTAGACTGTGTGTCAGTCTACACTCTAATGACGAGCTCTATGATGTTAAACAGCATAAAAATACTAATTGCTTTGCGATGGAGACCAAACCCATAAGAGCAAAATAAGTTATTTAAGCTTCATACCAACGATGTGAAACTCAAAATATAATATGCATTTTTACTTTACTTTTTTGCTTCAATATACGTTTTTGCTACAATATAAATTATGATCATTTAGCTACAACAATTATAGTAAGATCGACGTTACTAATACTTTAGTATCTTTAACATTCTGATATAAATGGTTTACCAACATATTTTATATAATTACCATACGTTAGATATTTCTTTAATCTATCTTACAGTTAAAATTTTAATACTTTTAACCCGTCTAGACTATTAATATTGTGTTATTAGCAAGTTCAGTGCTCACGTTCGAGACTGATGAATATATTTAGCGTTTTATGAAACTAAGTGTTGCCAGTAACTTTGTCTCCGGATTTAAGCTACGCGTCCACCGGGTCGGAATCGGAGCGTACGGTGCGGACGAAACGTCGTCATTGAGGCGCTTTGCATATGAGGGGGAGGGGTGAGCCGGTCAGCAACGGGCATGCCGCTCCGCTAGTGCGCGCCGGGCACCTGCAGCGCGGTCTTTTTGCATGCCGTGTACGTTGGTAAGGATTCGGGATTCCCTTTGTGCTATCGTTCCGTTTGACCGGCCCGCCCCGCCTCGTCGTCTGCAAAGCGCCTTATAATTTGTCAGGCGCAGAAATTATGTTCCAGTACATGCAGTACCATACAAATCAATACAAAGCAACAAATTCGCCCGCTGCGTACGCTCCGATTCCGATCCGGTGGACGCGCACCTCTAGCCTGCGTGCAAACTGCTCGCATCCTATCATTTCAAACATGTTTTTCCTGTCACGCGGGCAACACGCGCGGCCAGTATGCAGTAGCATGTTGTCTCCCGCATGCGGACGAAATCCGCGCGGGCGACAACACGCAAGTCAGGAAAAGCACCCTTAGAAACTTCTGAAGGTTAGTTCGACCATAGGGTAGATGTGTTGGGTAACTACGTGTCTTGCAACAGTTATGCAACAAGCATTTGACAGCAAATATTGGTACAAAATCTGCATCGCATATAATATTAGTAAGGAATTTATCAACACGATGCCAGTCTAACGTCGACTACAAAGTAGCTGAGACTTTTATTACAAAATTACGAGCGCAGCCGTTAGCTAACTCAAGTTGCGGAATATAATTAAAAGAGAGAAGATTCTTGTTTTTAAATACAGCCATCATTAGCATCTAGTGAAGTTATCTTGAACACGAAATTATTTTTTAAAAAGTACATAAATTGTCGGGTGTTAGAAAGATAGGGGATCATCTTCCCTCCTCCTCTCTTCCATCCTCTCTTACCCTGGGCCAGCGGTCAACTTTTCCTCAATCTTACGAATTTTAAATCAGATCACGTGTATGCGCTGTCGCGAATTTGAACTTTTTTACCCGTCCAAAAAAGTACAAAACACTGCTTAGTAAGTTTTCAAGTGAAAATGTCCACAAAATGTCTTTAAGATTCAGACCACATTCGGCCTTTAATAACCGGAATGTTATGGAATGGAGCCACCAAAATGCGAGATCATAATAGACGTTGGAATGTTGGGCCTGGAAATCCTTAACACGTGGCACAAAAACTATATATTACGGTTTATCCTGTCCTGAATATGAGCGCGTGACTTAGTAGTAGTCGTCACTTAGTGTCTCTGCACACGGGCCACACATGAGAGCCACAAACCCCGCCACAACTCACAAGAAGCAAGACGATTGGACGATTGTAGCGTGTGGGGCGTTAGCCGTGTGCGGCAAGTCCATATAAAATGTATGAAAAGTGAAAACTACAGGAAATATACCGGTGGCTGCGTTTTGTGGTTGTGGCCGGTGGCCCGTGTGCGGGAGCCCTATCTTCATTGTACTGTATATTGATGAAAATAGTTCTGCGTAGAAACCCTAATTAGCACTTCGCATGCATGCGGCGCTTGGCGCGTGCATCATTAGCAATGTAACCACTTTTTCATCAAAAAATGTAATGAAATAAATACTTTTGTTTTAATAGATTAATGTAATAGAAAAATAGCATAGAAAAATTCTACCGTAAATGGTTTTCTTATATTACAGCCAAATGTTACATACATAGCATAATATTATGTAACCTATGATTTTATCATCAGGGATATTGATTTATAATCAAATTGCTGATATCAATTTTTGGTTGGGCTATGTTAAATAAAAATCAGTTATTATTTGTCTACGTGGCTTGATATAACGCGACCAAGTAAAGTTGGTCATCTGTTATCTAAATAATATGTTATCTTTGATTGTACATGAGCTAAAGACGAATGGATGATAATATTATATCTTTATAATCTCACCCCTAGTGGGTTATTATGACCTCTTATTTCCAGCCAGTTTACGCCCGAAAACGGTACATTTTGTCATCATACATCGGAAACTGAAGCGACTGCATCGCTTCTCCGAGCAATGCAGCAGCCAGTGCTGCCTATAAAACAATTAAGTTGATGGTACATGAGCTAAAGCAGAATAGATAACAATATATCTTTAGTATCTCACCCCTAAGCAGCCAAAGTCGGTATAGTAGGCTCCACCACCAGATAAGGCGTATGTATTATGGGTTGGGGTAGTGTGGGGAACAGTATCGGGTACTGCAGCGGCTGAGGGCTCTGCGCTAGCGGCCGTGACTCCTCCGAGCAGTGCAGCAGCCAATGAGTCAGCATACGCCCTCTACCCTTGAGTTCAACTTCTCCTCGTCTCTCAACTACAAATGTACCCCATTGGTCGAGCAATGCGCGAGTGCTTTCCGATAGGTGGATGCGTAGAGCTAAAATAAAAAAAAATGTGTCAAAAAACCTTTTGTTTTAAAGCCAGCATTTAAACATAATTTAAGACTTATAGAACTAAGCCCCCATTCAACTGTTTTTATTCAACTTTGTTGCGTTCCATATACAAGCTAGTCCGTTTTATATCAATAACAAAATAATGTTTTTATAAAATGTCAAACTATAACGTACCCAACGTTTTTTTGACGAATACATGATACGTATCATATATAAAAGCAGACTCAATCAAAGGAGGAACGAAACAACAATCCGTTGCATAAAATATTCAAATAGGAATAATGTGTTTCCTTTAAAAAAACGCAAACATAACACCACATCCTAAAAAGGTTCTACACAAAGACTACATCAGAAACATACATATCTCCCAGATACACACACTCACACATACAAAATAATTGACTTTTCCTAAATTGAAGACGTGAGTCGAAGAACACGATAACTAACATTTTATATATGACCTCCAAAAAGGAGAAGGTTACTCAATTCGACCGTATATATATATATATGTTACGCTCAAAGACTGAAATCGCTCAATGAGCGAAAAAATAGCTCACAACGCGTTGTGGTCACAGTGAAACACGCGTCGAACGTCGAAACGACGCGAAATTCGCGTCGTGGCTCTAATGAAAACGGCCACGACGCGTTCTGGCAATCACAAAAAGACCATAACGCAAAATTCGTGTCGTGGCTGATTTGCTATTCGTTTTTCCTGGTTTGTTTTTGATTGATTAATCGTCCATAGGTATAAAATTGCAGGCGCAAAGGTTTTCAGTTGCGCTCAAGAGCTCATGCAATTTTATAGTTTTTTGATCGTCGTTATCTTATACATAATTCAATCGAATCAAAAAAAAACGAGAATCGCTAGATATATTTTTTGTCTTTCGTTCAGTACAAAAATAACCTGAAAATTCTAAGTAATTTCAACATACTATGGCAATTTCGTTAAAAGAAGAGGTAACTTCGGGATTTTTTCCTATCAAGTGAAGTTTATGATATTGTGTAATGGAATATAAATTCCAATGTGTTAGATCCTTAACTAACACATATATTTTTTCAAAATTTAAATTACTATATTTTTATGTCTCCTTGTCACTTTTAAATCTTAAAAATCGTCCCCATCTGGGAAAATTTTGACACTCTTTTAGCTAAGCTATATTGACAATTACATGCGTTAAAATTACTAAATGTTAGAAAATATAGTAATGACTAATGAGTATAGATTAATAGAGTATAAAGCAGCCCCGGATTTATAAATAGGCCGTTTAAAATAAAATAATAAAATAAAAATTGTTTTATTTCTGAATAGATTTATAACAAATGCTTTCAGGACGTTGATACTATTGGTGCCTACCACCGGTTCGGAAACTATCCCGGTGAGAAGAACCGGCGTAAGAAACTCGCACGGGGTCCCACTTTTTACCAAAAAAGTGAGAAAAAATTAATCTTTTTAAAATAAAATTCACAATTATTGTAACTTAAAATTATTATACAATATCAACATCCATACATAAATTTATTGTAAGTCATATAATAATGTAGAAGTATCCTTGCAAGCAGCCATCCTACTCCCAAGATGTGCCATCGTTTATGAAATCATTGACCTTTAATAGGCTTTGGCACCCAAACGTTCTTTGACTACTTTTTTAATTTATTAATTGTTATAGGCCACGACCTAGGGACAGCGTCCATAGAGGCCCTACAGATTTAATAAATGGGACGGAACACGGAAATAACCGGTGGCCTACTCACATAAAAATATTAATTCGGCAAATACAGAGAAAATACTTGTAATAACTTACGTTGTCCCGTAGACTCCATGCGGCTGGCAGTATTGACAGTGTCACCGAAGAGACAGTAGTGCGGCATCTTCACCCCTACTACTCCCGCGCACACCGGCCCAGAGTGCACCCCGACGCGAACCTGACAAAAAACGCAATAATGGCTTGTTTACACCTAACAAGTAAAGTATCGGCCAATCAAATGGGCTGAGAGTAATGCCTGGGTTACACGGTGCGGCCTTACACGCGAGCTGGCCTAGTCAGTTACTGAGGTGCAGCTACTTGCTCCGTGTGACCGCATCATACGAGTTACTGTCATACGAGTATGCGAGTGGGTCAGTTGCTCGGGTGCGTGTTACTACAACATCTTTTGTTTTCACTCGCCACTCGCCTTCCCCCACCACAGTATTATAGACATTGTATTTACACAGCGAAAACATTTTTTTTTAATGTATGATGTAACATATTGTTTTCCGAAGTAGTACACTTTTGTTACAACACACTTTAATCTTCCTAATGATGGTTGTTAACCTTTTTTACGGACGAATTTTCTTGGAAGTCAGAAGATATAAAATGATCTAAACCTTTACCGGCCTTTACGTCAACGGCACAAAGTCCATACTAATATTATAAATGCGGAAGTGTCTGTCCGTCTGTCTGTCTGTCTGTCTGTCTGTTTGTTACCTCTTCATGCTTAAACCGCTGAACACGATTTTGCTGAAATTTGGCATGGATATACCTTGAGTCACGGGAAAGGACAAAGGATAGTTTTTATTACGAAAATAATATGTACGGTTCTGGTACGATAAATAAATTTTGGCGCATCGGAGTTGCGGGCGTCCTCTATAGTTTCATATAAACAGGGCCCCCTTAAGGGCTACTGGCGCCTGTGTGCAAAAAAAGGATTTTGGCGCCCCTTTAGGCAAATTTTTTGGCTCCTTGGTTTTGGCGCCTCTGAAGATGGCGATTTGGCGCCCCTAGAGGATGGCGCCCGTGTGCATTGCACACATTGCACATATGGTAGCGGGGGCCCTGCATATAAAGCACAGATTTATTTCCAAATATTTGTTGAGACGCAACGAAATCTTATTGTAAGCTTTCAATCAAGCCTTTTTCCTCTTCCTCTATAACAATGTTTTAGTTTTAGTACACATCTGGGTTATTGTTATTTTATTTTATTTTATTCAGAAAACTAACAGCTTTTCAAAAATTCTCTAAGATAACAAATATAGAAACATAAAGCCAATTATAAAGTTTTCACATATAAGTAACAAGAAAAGTAAGCATTATCAAATCCTCTTAAAAGGCCGGCAACGCACCTGCAGCTCTTCTAATGTTACGAGTGCGAAAAAGCTAGCATGATTGAGAAACGACCAAGATAAATGGTTTGGTTAAAGAAACTATTTTCAAATTGCCGAATTCTGTCCGTAGCGGTCATTGACTCTTGTCAAAAAAACTTGTAATGCTGGCTTCTCACGGCGCGTAATATCACGAGCCGCACCGTGCCAGCTCGAGCAACACATCATGTGAAGGTAGTGGCTCGAACAGGCGCGTCCGATCCAATTAATGTCGGTAACTTTAAAGGCGCGACTCGTTGCGGCTCGAGCGGGTCGTAATACTCGCGCCGCCGTGAGAACGGGTAGCGCGGGCTCGCCTGTTAGCTCGTGCTCGCTCGTACAAATCGGCTCGGCGCAGCGCGGCTCGTGATATTACGAGCCGTGAGATGCCAGCATTATATTTCATCGTTTTCTATATAAACCGCGATTGTCAATGAAGTGACAGGTGTTTCTAGCCTACAGTCACCACCATGTACGCGTCGCCTTATATAACACACAGTATACAGACCTCGAGTCTGTGTGCGGGGCGGTGGCGCACGACGAAGCCGCGCACGGCGTCGACGACCGCCAGCGCCATGAGGCAGATCTCGCGCGCGTGCTGGTCGCCATTGCGCTCCGGCAGACCCGACACTACCATGTACGCGTCACCTATTGTCTCCACCTGTGGAATCGCAATCCCTGTTATCCAATTTCAACGCATGTCATCGTATCATAATTGGTCAAACGCCAGTTGGCTTCCGTACAGGGAATTTGTCAAATCCGAGACAAATGAACCCTGATTAGCCGCGTAGAGATCAACTACGATAACATGGCGCGCCCCTCCAAATGACTTTTTCAATGTGTGTAGTCACATCCTTATGAAAGAGTTTGTATGTAGTCACTTAATATCACTTATTACCAAGATTTATTGGTCAACTAATCATAACTAGTCGACCGCGCAAGACAACGCACTTCAAACGTTTTGAATTTTGCAGGGGCGTGCCATGTTATCGTAGTTGGTCTCTACTGACCAAGCCTAGCCTAGCCTCAGACATTTGTCGCAGTACACATTTTTTATCAACAACATAATATTTTTAAAATTTTAAAAAGCCAATTCGTATTATAACTTTTTCAAATCAGCTAAGTACTGTGACAGGACTCGTTTTTTAGTTCTTTTCATTCATAATTATCGTTAGACGCTTACCTTATAAACATCATAGAATCCGATGATCCTGTCGAACGTACTGTACAGATCATTCAGTAGGTCAACCACCTGCATGGGGGTGGACGCAGCACATAGCTCCGTGAAGCCGACTATGTCGCTGAAGTAGACTGTCACGCACTCAAAACTCTCAGGCTGGACTACCTCGCCAGCCATAAGTTGTTCTGCTACTGGCCTGCGATAAAAAATTAATGATGTTCTACTTTTGAAAATCGAAACATAAGTTTTTTATGTTCCATTTTGTCCTGACTCCTGTGACAAAATATACGAGTAGGAGGTTGTATTTTCATAAAGTGAGTGTTCAGATTTAGGCTGCGTTTTAACCGGAGGTATGTGTTGCGCTTGCGAGGAATGTGTTTTTGAGAACCAATATAATCGCTTCATTGACGTGACCTCGCTCAGCGCAGCGCTTCTATGGGATCTTAAAAACACATTCCTCGCAATACACATCTTTGGTGGAAACGCAACCTTAAACCGTTAACCTTTCCATTTTTTAAATCAATGAACATGCTGGTGTTTAAATCAGATTACCGAAAAAATTGTGTATACATATAATATATGCTATAGCGTACGTTATTTTTTTACAATAATTTTGACTTTTGTTTGTTACAAGGCATTAAATAGAATGACACGACATAAATAAAGAAACGACTAGGGTAGTTTTATCACATATTTACAAAAATGGAGATACGGTTTTAGACTAGTTTTATAGTTCTTGCAATCTACGAGTGCGCGTCGCCTTTATTTGTAGTTGGAAATGTGAATAGACATTGTCGTTAGTGTGCGTACCCGACGGAGCAGTCAGTAGCGAGCGAGCCATGTACGCGTGTATAGATATGGTCACTCACACAACTAAGGGCGACGCGCACTCGTAGATTGCAAGAACTATACTATAAAATCGTAGTCACAAAGTTCACGATTTCATTGGAAAATAATAAGATATTAAAAAGTAAATACCTTGGTAACACCTGATAGAGCAGCTCCTCCGATCTTCGCTTCTCCAGCGACAGTTGTTCTGTCTTCTCCTCCACTAAAGACTCGAGATTATTGGCGTACTGCTCCATGCGGCGTAGTAAGTCGTCCATAAGGTTGTCACAGTAACCCCTATATTCATTAAAGTACTTTAAAATACAATATATTCAAACATAAAATACTTTATTAAAAAATTAAGAAAAAGAAATAAAAAAGTGAAGTCAAAAAAAAATCTATAGTATGAAATATGAATGAGAGGTCATTGACCATGCGGTTTTTTTAATAATAATTGTTCTCTAACCGGTAATTTGTTTTTGAGTAATTAAAATCCATTTACTAATATTATAAATGCGAAAATGTGTCTGTCAGTCTGTCGCTTACCTGTTCATGCCCAAACCGCTGAACCGATATTGCTGAAATTTGGTATGGAAATACTTTGAGTCCCGGGAAAGGACATAAAATATTTTTATACTGGGCAAAATGTACGGTTTCCGCGCGATAAACGAATTTCGACTCAACGGAGTTGCAGGCTTCATCTACTAATAAACAGTAGTTGGTGTCTCCTAATAATAGCGTTTAGTATTTATATCCAAATACGCAACTAAAAGCTATTTCGATACAATCGAAACAAATAATGAAGCTAACGAAATCAAATTATAGGGAGATAATTGAGTTGTAACAGTTGGCACAAGTTTGTCCCATATTCAATTATTTGTGTCCTCGGCTTCTAATCATAAGCCGATCCCCTCATATATGACTAAAGCATTGTACATTGTTTCAGAACATAATAAGCTTCATTAAATTGTCTTTGATTCAATTTAGTCGGGGAGAACTTCAATATCCGCTTTTATAATAGATTTTGAGGTGCTGAGAAGGGTAATAAACGCTGCGGTACGGCTGCTAATACTCGTATAAAGACTGTAATGAGGAGTTAACAGGTAGTGTGAGCCTGTGAGGTCAATAACCTTCTTAGCGCCTCAAAGTTTCAATCATCTTTTTTCCGCACATACATAAGCCTGAAGATGTCCGTCTTGAGTTCTTGTTATTTAATTTACCAAAAACAGGGCGCAATTAAACCTACCCACAAAATTTTTTTAGGGCTTAGGTATCATACGTGTATTTTTATTCTAAACAACGATCAATGTATCGAAATTTGGCCGGAAGGTTTAATTGCACCCTGTATGTAACGGTAGGGGCAAGCAAGGATTCAAAAATCAGAGTCAATCTTGTCGAAAACAGTATTATGGTACAATTTCCCCATTTTGCCCCACGTTCCCATTTATCTCACGCACCTGATATAGCTGGTGTTGATGGTGTCGAAGGTGGGTTTATCATCAGGGCTTTCAGCCCAGCAGCGCGAGGCCAGCTGCAGCAGCTCCTGAGCTCCCCCGGGACCACGCCCCTATCTGATATAGCTGGGAAGGACTGGCCAACCAGTAACTATCTCGCCCTATCGTCCTCTACACCTGACGGACATGTTATTACTGGTAAGTTACTGGCATCACCTGATGTAGCTGGTATTGATGGTGCTGATTATGATGACGAGGTGGGTCTATTGTCGTGTCAGGTCGTGTCGTCGTCATGATGTCGAAGGTAGGTCTGTCATCGGGACTCTCGGCCCAGCAGCGCGCGGCCAGCTGCAGCAGCTCTCCCGCCTCTATCTAATGAAGCTGGGAAGGACCGGACCAACCAGCACTTGCACTATCCTTCTCTACAACTGATGCACCTGATCATATACCTCATGTAGCTGGTGTTGATGGTGCCGAATGTGGGTCGATCGTCAGGGATCTCCGCCCAGTAGCGCGCGACCAGCTGCATCAGCTCCCGCTTCTTGCTCTACCTTAATCTTCACCTGAAGTATCTGTTAATGGACTGGACCATCTGACACCGTTTACCTGATGTAGCTGGTATTGATGGTGTCGAAGGTGGTTCTGTCATCAGGGCTCTCGGCTCAGCAGCGTGCGGCGAGCTGTAGCAGCTCCCCCGCGGCGCCACCCCCCGCGCCCGCCTCACCCACCTCCACCTGATGAAGGTGAGGGAGTACTAGACCGTCCTTTCACCTGATATAGCTGGTGTTGATGGTGTCGAAGGTGGGTCGATCGTCGGGGCTCTCGGCCCAGCAGCGCGCGGCGAGCTGTAGCAGCTCCCCCGCCGCGCCACCCCCCGCGCCCGCCTCGCCCGCCTCCGGTGCCGCCGGACGGAACGGTGGTGACTCACGACCGCACACGCGGGATACTATCTCTGTTGGTTGGGTAACTACTGAACTCACTACTGTCTAACAAACTACCTATGTTTCTGGGTTAGACTTGAGAGTTTGGTAGAAAGATAGAGGGTGTTTGGTAGAAATGTCAGTTTGTTAAATAGTCTAGTAATTGAAGTTGACCACACATATTATATATCAGTTGCAAGCTATTTTATAGTGCCTAACAAGTGGGGCACTTGCGCAGTATACAAGAGCATACTTATTACTTTGCTCACGTAACCTAGTACTTGGCTGTATTTAAGTATACTGTATAGCATACCTACTAAAAGAACTACTCGGAAGACTGTCTTTACAATCCCGTGCAATAAATTAAATGAAAACAAAATTTAAACGAATTTTGCTGTTTTAACTCTTTTAATTTCAGACGACTAAGTATCTTGTCTTAGTTACGAAACTTCGAGACTAAGGGCCTGTATAACCACTTCCTGATAAGGTGCCAGATATGCTTATTTGACAGATTCTCCATACTCTAATCGGTCAAGTAAAGTGGTGGATAGCCTTATCAGGAAGTGTTGAAACAGGCCCTTATGGCCTGTTTCACCGCTTCCTGATAAGGTGCCCGATAGGGTTATTTGACAGATTTTCCATACTCCATCTGTCAAAATAAGTGGTGGATAGCCTTATCAGGAAGCGGTGAAACAGGCCCTTAGTCTTGTGTGAGTACGCAGAGGTATTTAATACCCACCTTTAAACGACATAGTATTGGTGTAATTATGGAAGGGTCCGGCGCGCGAGACTATCTCCTCCAGTATGACGCCAAAGCTGTACACATCGCCCTTGAGCGACGCTACCCCACCAGGGTACACGCTGCCCGCCACCAACTCTGGAGCCGTCCACAGCAACTCTACACAGAGGGTGACAATTTATCCCGTTTTAGGGTGAAAAACGGTAATTAATACCTCAATCGTGGGAATCGCAGAGACAATAGATTTTCAATTGTTATGCGACAGCCGGGTGCCGGGAAACCTCTTTGCTGTGTAAAACTTTTAGAGTGGGTTGCACGAACTAACTTTGACTTTAACTTTAACCGGAAAAATTGACAGATGTCGTAACGGGGTGTTTGGACGCCATATTATTTGACTTTAACTTTAACCACGCCTCTGGTGCAACGCAGCCTTAAGGGCTTAAAAACTATCTTATGTCTTTCTTGGGACTCAAATATCTTCATAACAAATTTTATCTAAATTGTTTAACGCGTATAAGACTAAAGAAGTAACAGACATGCACACTTTGGCATCTATAAGCGTCTAAACACACCATGCCGAAGTTACGCGGCCGAAGTTCGGCATGATTACGTCAGCAATATCAAACGCATACAATATAACGCGAGGTAATTTCGGCATTGTGTGTCATCGGGAATTTAAAATATATTGCAGGCGTAATCATGCCGAACTTCGGTCGCGTTAGTCGACCTGTGTTTAGACACTAAGGGGCGATTTCATCAAAGAAATGGAACGCGTTCAATGTACACTGAACCGGTTCAAAACGTATAAACGCGATTATAACATCGAATTGCATTTCGCCAACATAAACTGAACGCGTTCACAACAAATCCGAGTTTTATCTTCTGAACGCCCAAAGTCCCAAGTTTAACGTCATAAAACCCGTTCTAGCCCTGTCATGGCGGAACGAAAAACATAGACAAAAGAAATGTCAAAATAGCAGTTTTGACACATGTGTTTGGTTAGTTTATGTATTGTTTCTTACTAATTTGTAGTTAAATTAACGTGAAAAGGCTTTAAAATGATGAAAACATGTAAAATAATCGCGTGACGTCACGTAAACTTAGATTTAATAATCGCGATCAATAGAATTTTGTGAAATCCATTTGAAAGTGAACGAGATTTACGTCGCTGCATGAACGCGTTCAATGGGAACTAAGCTTTATAAATCGAAGTTTTATGTGTGTTTGGTGAAATCCCACTTAATTATAGTAGTAACTTAAATCAAATTAATAAATCTCTTTTGATGCAACCTTATAAAACATTGACACAGTGTCCCCTTAACTTTTAACATCAGATGAAACGATCCGTAGCACGGGGCCGTTAAAATTCTAATTCTAGCAATTTGTATTTAAATCACGCCGGACCCTTTACGACGTAATAAGCGCTAAGGGATTCCGACGTAAAAACTTATTCTTGGTCGTACGTGACAAAGAAACCTCAAAGTTGCATTGAATTGACTTGAAGCTAGTTTGGAGTCGGGACACATTTAATAAATGGCCTACGATCTTGAATAATTGTAATTTGTAACAATAACGTTACTAAATCATTTTGATCATGAGTCCGTCGGGTCCAAATCTGAATGTACATACTTCTAACTAATAGCTTTAAAATTAATATTTTTTCAAGAGTCGAACTACAATTTTCAACAAAAATTAACGTACTGGGATTATTTATTACATCTTTCGGTAGCGTTTGCTAAATATCCGATGTAGATCTGGTTTACTTCTAAAATCTGTGGGTAAGATAATCAGAGCATAATTATAGGCATTATTGTTTTATTGGCAGCAGCTAATATTATGCTCCTAGCCTTGAGTAATCGTATCTATTTCACACCCCTTACGTCTGATAGTGGAGCAATATCTATTCACAACTCCACGCGTCATAATATAAGCTGAGAAATTTTCAAATGGCATAATACTCACTGTAGTAGTAAGCGTCGTCCTTAATAAGATCAGTAGGGGTACAGAGCGTGTTGAGGCCGTAGTCTGAAATCTTCAGCACGAATCGGCCGTCTATGAGGCAGTTGGACGAACGCAGCTTGCCGTGAGCACCGAACCCGCTGTGTAGGTAGCACATGCCCTGCGCAGAGATTATATTATGGTCGCTGTTAAAAGCATTTGTGTCCTAACTCCCAACCCACAACTTTTTTTTTTGTTGAATTTTGAATGCAGTTTTGTTCTAAATCATCTAAAGAATATAGCTCTATACGTAATTTTGCTATGGAATATTACACGAATGCAATGCTTATCAGCCACGTCTATATTGTAGCGAAACAAATACAATCCTGAATAGCACTATCTAAAGGTAGTTTAGATCTTCGCAGCACGCTACCGCGACCGACAAAATACTAATAAAATGCCACTTTATGCACTAAGCTTTAAGTTCATTTTGAGACCAAAACCATTACAAACCCTTCGTTTTGGTTGTTAGAGCAGTGTCGGTATATTTCAGCCTAGTTCTTAAAGTGGCACTTTATATAATTTTTTGTTGGTCGCGGTCTCGTGCTGCGAAGATTGGAATGCTAGCTTAAGGTCGGCAAGACATATACAACGTCTGAGCTCTGAATTCTGAAATGATGTAACGTCTTTAGTCAGGCCAAGCATACAACCTCGCTTTAAAGATTTTTCTTTGTGGCTCCCAATTATATTATACTACACAACAATATTATGTGGTACGATAAGGCATAACGTAGACTGTAGACTCAAAGTATGTAATGTGATGTAAGGTAATGTACCTATGTAAAACACCTTAACCTTGACTTAATGAACCTTTGTGAACAAAATAAGGGACGGTGGACAAAGCAAGTATAATAGATCTTAACGAGTTGTGTTAATATGCTCTGAAATTATTTTTGCTCTATTTTGCCACATTAAGATCACTTTTCCTGTTATGCGTGTCATCGCCCGCGTTTATTAAAGAATCGTACTGATTCTGGTTTAAACAACGGACGTTTTGTAGATCATAGAAAATCAATTTATTCCATCATTTCACCCATCATTTTTAAAGGTTTGGTTGATGACCTAAAATATTAGGAATCTGTCTATATTTCACGTATTAACTACTGTACTCATCCAGTAACACACCACAGTATAAAAAAATCTATATTACCGACATCTTCGGACTTAAGACCATGTGTTTGTTCGATACATGCTTACAATTTTAACAAGAGGTTAACTATTCAAAATGTTAAAGCTCTTTAAGGTTCTGAACTTCCATTAAAACTTTTGTTTACAGCTAAGCCCGATGTTCATTAACAATCTCAACTTCAAGTGTGAGCTTAATATTGTGCTTAGGTTCCGAAATAAATCCCAGTATACTGGTGCTCAAGATGTCATGTATCCTACGTCATAGATTGTACTAATGAGCCACAGGCCACTGATGAGACAAGTATCACGTTTTGAAAAGATCCACTGGCGTATATATCAAAAAAATCAATAGAATGATCAATTCTATATATTTATTTAAAGCTTGTATCTGGATGATTGCATGAAGTCATCACCCGCACCTAGCCATTGTTCGACAATCAGTAAATAGTTAATTACTGAACATTTCACCACTTTGGTGCTGGAAACTCCTAAAACGCGTAAACGTATTCGCCAAAAGATGAAGAAGGTGGTTTCTAGACGTCATGAGCACTGGTCAATACACTGCGTTACATTTCAGAACATACCCTGTATCTTGGCGGGTTATCGATGGCCTGTCACGTCAAGCTGGCCTGCGAGCCGGCGATAACGTGCGCCTGACGTGCAAGTATAATGTATGCCGAAATTTCTGCAACTTGGCCGATTTCAATACAGAAATTAATCGCCAATATAACATGAAATTAGCCATCACCAGCAGCTTTGACTATACACACTTTTTAAACATCGATTGGTATTAAAGATTTGCTTGAATTTCGAAGTGGATGTATGTGAAATTGTAATTGCATATTTAATTTTTATGTATACATTTTAGAATCATTTTCTTAATTTCACATTCATTATTAGCTGTCTATCATGAGGTGACAGTAGCCTACGCCTATGTTGGAGCAGAATGGGCTGCTATATCCATCTCACCTAGACAATATCATGCACCAGCAATGTCCGAAAGTTCCAGTCTACTTACAGCACATCATTAATTCCTAGAACGTCCTTAAGTGAGCCTTTGGGGCAGTTCTCCGTCAGTACAATTCAAGTGGACAGAGTAGCCTAAGCCTATGTTAGAGCAGAATGGACAGCTATCTCTATCTCACCTGGACAATATCATGCACCAGCGACGTCCGAAAGTTCCAGTCGAGCTGCAGCTCATCATTGGCTAGGACGTCCTTGAGAGAGCCCTTAGGGCAGTACTCCGTCAGCACAAACACTAGTGGGCAGTCGACGCACGCGCCGATGAAGCGAGCTGTGTTCTCGTGAGATACGTTGCGCGCCTGAAGGATGAAACATGGATATAAAGATTGGACTAATGAAGACAAAAATAAAGGAATGTTTATTGCTGAAGCCTATGAAGGAATAGAAATAGAAAAAAGTTTATTTAACAACTTTACATAATACGACACAAATATACGAAGTACTAATATATAATAAGTAATTAAGTTAATTAAAACGGAGACACAATGAATTTGAGGTAAGTAAGTGGTTTAAAGGTATATCCTCGTATAAAAAACAAGAGGCATAATAAAATAAGGCTCCAAACACATGGCTACATGTTCTCATTTTATTGTTCTTATTTTTTCTGATACGTCAACGATAGCTTGATAACCATGGTTAACTTTAAATCTGAGCAAGTGCCTAGTAGAAAACACTCCAGATATTCTTTCAAACCAACCTGTTTGATCTCCCACAACAACTTCTTGTTAAGATCCAGCTTCTTTCTGTGTATCTTCTTGACAGCGACCCTATTGCCCTTGTACAGGCCCACGGTGAAGGACGACAGCGTCAGCGAAGGAATGCTCGGTGTGCCGGAACCGTTGCGGGTGTTCCAACCCAGGGATAGCTGCGTTGATAATAAACTTGGAAATTATACTAAGTTTGAAAGACAGCCCAGCCGAATAATTAATACAAAGATTTTAGGCTTCAGCCCTAAAGATTTATATAGATAAGCCGTGAAGTACGCCGGCCGCGCGCCGCTCGGTCTTCGGGGGCTATCCATATAAATCTATACATTGTCACGCGCCGCGCCGCTCCCGCTTCGCTGCCCGCTGGTTTCGAGATAATATGGTATTACACTTATTATGATTATTAATACCTCGATCGTGGGAATCGCAGACACAATAGATTTTCAGTTGCTATGCGACAGCCGGGTGCCGCTTGGGGATTGATGGGTTAATAAACGAAAACGTTTTATAATCTGCAAACCGACAGTCACAAGCAATAGTTTTTTGTTTTATTTATGAACAAATAAAAATAGTTATTACTGCATAATTTTAATGAAGTACAGTAATTATAATAAAGTAGTAAGTATAAGAGGTATACGAGGTTCTTCTCGCCGGGTTAGTTCCCGAACCGGTGGTAGGCATCATGTAGACTTTCAGAAAATATTTGCAAAAATTTATTCTGAATAAAAAATTTTGAGTTTGAGTTTTTGAGAATAATTAATAATAAATATTTGATTATACTAAAAAAATCGGTCAAGTGCGAGTTGGACTCGCGCACGAAGGGTTTCGTACCATTATAGAGCAAAAATAGTAAAAATTGAGTTTTTTTATGGTTGCCCACGTAATTATTTATTTTATTTAAATTTTATTATTATTTATTAAAGTATAAATACAGCTAAGTATTTTATGTATATTTCAAGTGCCGACCTGTTGTCATCATTGATACCGAGCAAAAAATTTAGTATTTGTTGTTTAAAAACGGCAATAGAAATACATAATCTGTGAAAAGTTCAACTCTCTAGCTATTACACTTTTTTGAGTTACAGCCTGGAGACAGACGGACAGACGGACAGACATCAAAGTGTCAGTAATAGAGTTTTTTAATTTTTTATGTTTTATAGGGCCCGTTTTTACCCTTGGGGTACGGAACTCTAAAAAATAAATTCATATAGCTACAACTCGCAGTACTACGGGGATGTAGCAGAGTACTCCATTCCCGTAGCACTGCTACGTGTTCGTAGCTCTACTACGAGTACGTTTTCAGAACTACGTGTTTGTTTTCTAGTAAAAAATTGAAAACTTCTAGTTTATTTTACCAAGCTAGTGCTGAAATAAGTATGTGTCTTAGGAATTATTATTGTTTGCATTAAATAAATTGGAAAATAAATTATTTACTGAAACATTTCTTTGAGTTTTTATTTTGCTATAAAAACTAGTGACCACGAATTATATTGCTACTTTATTTCAGTCATAGCGAATTAGAAACTTTTGATGTTAAAATGTGTATGTTTGTTGTTTCATCTGTCTGTTACTTCTTTACGCTTAAATCAGCCTATTTAGCCGGTTTGGATGACATTTAGGTATGAGGATTGGCAATACTTTGGGTCGAAGAAACGAACATAGGATAGTTATTTTTAAGCATTTAATATGGTATTTTTATTGTTATAGTTCTTGCAATCTAAGAGTACGCGTCGCCTTTATTTGTAGTTGGAAATGTGAATAGACATTTTCGTTAGTGTGCGTATCCGACGGAGCAGTCAGTAGCGAGCGAGCCATGTACGCGTGTATAGATATGGTCACTCACACAACTAAGGGCGACGCGCACTCGTAGATTGCAAGAACTATAATTAGATGTTACCGAGAGTAAACTGTAAATTTTTTCGAATTCCTTACTCCTTCCCATTTTCCACTCGACTATACATAACAAATATTTTCTCCTCGCCTGTACTTGTAATTGGCGGTGTTAAGTAATTACTTATTAGTTAAATGCTCCTCATACAAAGGTGCGGGAGTTGCAAGTTTCATTATAAACTCCATTAAAAACGTGCCAAGTTAGTTTGTATGATATTGGGTTTCGTATGTTATAACTATGAATCATATTATCTGAGTATCATAAATTTTCGGAGCTTTGAAACTTTTTCACGTAAGTATCTTGAACTTGAAGCATCTCATATTTAAATTTTTCTCGTACTAAAAGTTATAATGTAAGTACTCTTAGTTACGATGGAATTTTTGTGTTTAATAAAGGTTTCAAAATCACCAAACTTGGTGCATATAATATTATACGTATATTATAAAACAATCGCCTAAGGCCACAATATGTACTTTTTATCAGAATTTGAGCTATTTAGAGAAAGCGGGTCGTAGGGTAATTCGCTGTAGTCCCCAAGTGTGTACTCCGTAGACAAAAGCACTCGACAAATGACCAAAACGACTCGTAAGAGACTTATCTCTTGATAGTCGAGTTGGTCATTTATTAAGTATTTTGTCTTAAATTTCGCCTAAACTTATGAGCGCTGATGCATGAATCGTCTTTTTTGTCATAAAAATAGTTGCCCAGCCTATACTGTCCTAAGCTGATTTGGAAACAAAACTTTTCCAACACATTACACAGCTATTAAACCCATGACCTCCTAAGTACGAGCTAAGAACTAAGGGCCTTTCACCACTTACTAATAAGTTCCGAAAAGTATATCCACAACCTGACAGATTCTCTATCTGTCAGATAATTTGTGGATAGCCTATCCGGAACTTATCAGTGAGTGTTGAAACAGGCCATAAGTGTGAGTACTCACATACGATTTTGCTCGATCGAGCAATCACGTAGAGTAAGAACCACGGCTCGGGCTTTCGTCCACACATTCATTCAGCATTGCTCGATAGTTTTAAGCGCATCACAGACGGTGAAGATAATATAAAATATATATTATCTTAGAGCATATTTTAGAATATCGCTCACCATACAAATCCTATGAACCATCACACACGACGAAGTTAATTTATATTTTATATTTTGTATCTTAAGATATGGAAATATATATTTCGTACCTTAATATTTTATCTTAAGATACGAAATATATATTTCGCACCTTAATATTTTATCTTAAGATACGAAATATATATTTCGTAACATACAGGGTGTTTTTGTGTCGAGCAGCGGGATCATCGGTGATCGGACGCACTAGTAGATGCAGTGTTGCCAGTGCTGTATGTTAGAAAGTTACATACCTACTCTCATTCGAAAAGTAACATTTTGATGGAAAAAGTAACATTTCGGATAATTTTAAATAAAATTGACTTATAATTTATTGCTTTATTATTATTATTGCTTAAAAAGCTCATGAATCGAAATGAATGTTTCTCTTGAATTTCTAAAATACTCCTGAAACTTCTTCGTTGACAGATATTGATAAGGGTCTACACAGACGGACTGCATTTCAACTGCAATCCAACTGTAAATTGCAGTTCAAGTGCAGTTTGAATGCAGTTGACGCGACTGCAATGCGACTACAATAGAACTGCAAACCAAACAGTTCACACGACTGCACGCCGACAGCAACTGAACTGCAATCCGACAGCGTGTTTGGTTTGCAGTTCTATTGCAGTCGCATTGCAGTCGTGTCAATTGCATTCAAACTGCAATTTTCAGTTGGATTGCAGTTGAAATGCAGTCCGTCTGTGTAAACCCTAAAAGTTAAATTCGCCGCAGGTTTTTCTCTTTTTTATGTGAGGCTCTATCCAAATGTTTCTCCTTTTGGAATGTGCTACTGCAATCTGCATTTCACATTCTATATCAGAATCATCGTCTGAGAAGTTGTCTAACAAATCAAGAAGTAAGACAGTATCAGTTATTAGTTATCACTCATAGTCAATCACCCTGTATATAGAACTCTAACAAGGAATACGTGTGGCACCAACGCAGACTCGTAAGGAAATGAACATATTTTTAATATTATCGTATCTTAGCCGTGTGTGATAGCTTAAGATACTATAATATTTTATATTTGGGCATCTTAAGATAAAATATTATATTATCTTCACCGTGTGTGATGCGCTTTACTCCAGTTCGAAGGAAATTAGCTACGAATAATAAAAACTAGTGTCAAAAAATTTGTCAAGCCGGCTCGATTCGAGCCTTCAAACTGGCTCGATGCGAGCCTTCGAGCTATCAGTTTTGCGGTCCACACGGTGGTTTTTGCTCGATCTCGAGTAAAACTATCGAGCAAAACCGTATGTGAGTACTTAGCATATGAGCTTAAGCCACTAGAACTACGTGCACCTACCTTGAGCACCTCATTGATGCTGTGCAGCGCGGGGCTGGATCCAAGACCGGCGCCCACCTCCACCAGTACTTCTTCAGGCCGCACCCTCCATCTTGTATTGTTCAGCTCAGCGTCTATACGCACTTGCCTGTAAACGTTCAAGTTTTTTTTATAAAATAAGCGGCCCAACGAGCGAACGGGTCACCTGATAGAAAGCAACTACCGTCGCTCATGGACACTCGCAACATCAGAAGAGCTGCAGATGCGTTCCCGGCCTTTTAAGAGTGAATACGCTCTCTTCTTGAAGGTTTGCAGGTCGTATTGGTCCGGAAATACTGCTGGTGACAGTTCATCCCAGAGTTTGAGAAGTTACCGGTAAAAATGATTAAGATCGTTCTTGCTGTGCTGTTTCAATAAGAGCATACTTTATAGTCTACGTAATAACAATAATTACAGGTTTACGTAATAATTCATGGTGACTCAAGAAGTCAAGAACATGAAAAAGGAAAAAGAGATTTGATAATATTCCCTGTTTTCCAATTGCAGCACTAAAACGTTTAACCGGCGTAATATTCCACGTGTTTCAACTACAGAAACGTTTCTTACAATCATGCACTTAACAACAAAATCCCTCTTAACTTAAGCATTACCCCACTTCGGCACTTTGGACTACTATAATGCCCGTTTTCACCAACCGCCCTTAAAATATCACCTAGCGGTCTTTTAGGGTCATGTATTTCTTAACACTGACACGGTTTTGAAAACTCCTTATGTTTTGCCAATGTTCTTAGCCCCTAAGGACGTAGGTGACATATAAAAAATAATTAATTATAATTCTTGTATGACACTTAGCGTTAGGAGGTAGTTAGTGAAAACGGGCATAAGTCGCATTATGCTCTGCAATTGAAAAACAGCGGTTATTGAAGTTCAAGTGCAGTTTGAATTCAGTTGACACGACTGCAATAGAACTGCAAACCAAACGCGCAGTCGGATTGCAGTTCAGTTGCAGTTGGCGTGCAGTCGTGTGAACTGTTTGGTTTGCAGTTGATATGCGGTCCGTCTGTATAGACCCTAAATTACTTACTTGTAGGCGACACAGGCCCCTGTCACTGCGAACGTCAAGAAAACCGCTAGACCGATAAAACAGTATATTATAACGGTCTGGGCTTCTGAGCAGCGTGAAACAAATCGTTTATGTGATATATTCTCTATACATAATACTACGGTCCATTTACGTTAAATTAGTACTGACTTGCCAGTTTCATTATACTTCTAAGAAAGTCTTTTTAGTCACACAATTTCTTTACAATGGGGGGAGGTAATTGGTGTTGCTAAACTAGAAAGAAGACCAAGACCGAGACCAGGCAGATTTGAACAAGACAAGACTGTACTAAAAAGACCATAGACCAAGACTGACTTTGTTTTATTTTGCTCATCACTAGACATCGGATTATATGCATTTGCATATGCAAAAGCATATAATGGCACTTTTAGGCGATAGTGCATATTTTGTAAATTTTTCGTTGATAGTGCATATTTCGGTCGTATTTAAATACCCTCGTAGTTTCCAAACTAGCTATCATTATACACTCTGAAGCCACAAAACAGAGGTACGATAGATCAAAATACTTTAAATATGTGGTCCCATCCCAGTGTTTAAAGACTTCCGCAACGCAATACATCCGATAAGTACAATATCTTTCTAGAAAAAAAATGTTTCTTTGCAGTTGGCAACATTAGACAAAAATTTTAACAAAGTAGGTAATGAACTTTCATGGTCACTAAGATTGCAATCGGAAAGAAGAAAAAGATTATGGATTTGATAGAATTATGAAAATTGGCGCATTTATTATGGGCAACACCGGAAAACTCTTCAAAAATTATAAATTTTAATAAAAAGTGACTTTTGATTGTGCATATTTCGCCCATTTTTCGTGCATATTTGAATGCATATTTCGGCACTTTGATCGTGCATATAATCCGATGTTTACTCATCACTAAAACCAACGCGTACCTCCCTGGCAAATCGGATCGTTGCCGAGGAACCCGCAGCGCGGCTTGTCGGGTGGGGGCTCGCGGCGGCCGCCCGGCCAGTGTATCGCCTTGCCCGCCACCGCCTTGTAGCTGCTGTTGAGGCCGTGGTAGAACGCCACCACCTGTATTATAGTCATCGGTAGAGTTGTTACATATCTTGCGACAGCTATGCAACGAGTTTGACAGCAGATATTGCACAATAGCTAAGGGTGCGTCCACATTTGTATCATTTGCGCGATCAGATCTCCGATCAGATCTCCGTCGCGTATCATCGAAGCGTGTCAAAATGATACGCATATCATGATACGCCCCGATCGCTATTAACCGTGTATCTGATACTTGTCATATCAAATACACGCATGATCGGCAGAATGATCTAATAGGCGTCCACACTATGATACGCATACTTGAAACGGCGCGATGATCGCGACGGAGATCTGATTGGAGATCTGATCGCGCAAATGATACAAATGTGGACGCACTGTAATAGCTAAGCTGTCACAAGACATAAGATCCTGCTGCATACTGGTTACATTGGTCAATATACTGCGTGACTGGTGAAACATGTTTAATAGTCGAGGACGTAATATTTGGCTATTAATTATTATATTAGATGAAAAAAAAATTATAATAATATCAATTGATCATTGAGCAAATGTAGCCTAAAGTTAAATAATTATTTAGTATTTACCCAACGCATGGACACCGCGCGCGGGAAGGGTAGCGGCGTGGTGTATGGTGTTTCTTTGATGGCGCACGTCGCCGCCGCGCCGCGCCGACCGCATAGAGTATAGACCATAGTATGCCTACTTGCCTAGCCGTGTAATTTACTTAGTATCCATGATTCATTTATTTAAAGGGAAATTCGAAAAAAAATAGTACCTAATTTTATGACATAACTAGCTGTCCCGGCAAACGTTTCTTTGCCATATTATATAAAGTAAATCGCCCGTATTATTTTATTGACTTATAGTGACTAAAATATAAGTATGTCACCATGGCAACGTCCATCGTTATCCCGTGACCCGCGTCGCATAAACAATGGTCGCTCTTTATAGACAAATAATTTGCAATAAAATAAAATTGCGACTGTAATAAAGATCTAAGCTATCCTATCTCTCAAGTTGGAAAAAAGCACACATTAAAAAAATAAAACATTATAATCGGTTGAGTAGTTTAGGAATCCATCGCGGACAAACATCGTGACAGGAGATTTATATACATTAGATTATAATTAATAATATAATGAGAATTGAGCACAGAGTACTTTCTAAGTATTGAACATGTCTCACCAGTCATGTTGTATATTAGTAGTTATGTATGGTACGATGCAACTTGCAGCTTTTAGATCGAAAACTTGTCTAATAGATTATGCAGAGTAATTTCAATACTTACTTTTTTTAATATCATAAACTTAATATTGTGGAGGGTTAAAATTTACCGATTAAAAGATAGAAAATTAAAAATATGTAACTCACTTCAAATTTCCCAGTAACGGGATCCAGATCCAATATCGCATAATCCGCGTCTCTATCACCGTTCTCATCTATACGCACGTGGCCGGTTATTCCTAAAACGAAGAAATATTAAGGACTTTAATATTCCACCCTATTTTTCATCAAACGTATTAAAGCCTCATATTTTATTGGAAACCCTTGTTTAGTAGCGGTAGACAAAGGAGTAGAAGTTTAGGAGAGTCGACGAGTGAAATGCAAATATTTACGTATGGATATTTTTATGGAGACTGACAGACCGTAAGTTAGCTTGCGGTTAATATAAAAGGATACGAAACATACAAAAACATTCAGTATTCTATACAACTAAGCCTTACAGCCTTTAACTTCATGTCAATCTCTCACCATGAAAGTCCCTCCCCCACATTCTCCTGGTGATGCTCCTGCCGTCTCTCAGATCACCGCGCTCGGTCAACGTCTCGTTCAGTGCCATGCCCAGCAGGTACACGCCATCGTAGAACGCACCGATAAAGAAGTTCACCTGCATAGAAGAAGGATGCTGAAAACCCTGACCTCATACATCATAATATAAGGTTATGTTATCATAATTTTATAGACATCTCAATAAAATCAATCATAGCAAATAGAAAGCGCTTTTTTAACAAGCTTTTATTACTGGAGCGTAGTAGTGATCAAGACAAATCAAACAAACCCATACTTGATTGGGTTGCATTGTTATCGTTTTATTGCGAACTTCCTTTGGCCACGTTTCAACTCCATCATCAGACCCTAGAAACTATCTGAAGAAAAAGTACTCATCAAGATGAATCAGATGAGCCCAAACTTGACGGGGCTATATGGTTTTATTATGGAATTCCTAAAGCCACCTTTTAGCTCCATCATTATAGGTAAGCCATGTTTTCATAATTGTCACGCGATTTGAATATTCATTATTCATGCAAAGTTTTAGCTCAATCGAAGACCGGAAAAGGTTAACTTTAAAAGAGGACTCTGGGTGCGCCGCCGCATTACGTTTGTCACCCGTCACCAATCCCGTCATTTATAGGATAAGAGACGGGATGGGTGACAGGCGATGGACTAGAACCTACCTCTTCCCAGTCCAAGTAAGTAAAGTTGTAATGGTGACGAGCCCATAGTCGCACGGTGTTAGCGAACTCGTCCCTATCCCACGTAGTCATCGTTTCTATCCCACCTAGAGCCTACCTCTTCCCCATTCGAAAATGTGTAGTCTGTTATCCAAACTAGGACCTACCTCTTCCCCATCCGAGAAGGTGTAATTATAGTGGTTACGGGCTCTCAGTCGGACAGTATCGGCGAACTCGTCGAAGCGGTCGCCTGTGGGTAGTTTCAGCGACACTCGCAGCAGTGCCTCGTATGCTGCGCGTGCTGCTGTGTCGCGATCGTCGCCCGTTGCCCAGCCGGTTTCACCCCAGTACCCGCCCTGAGAGATACATGATGTTTGGTTTGATTCTGCTATTTTACACCCACATTATAGCTTTGATATAGATTCGGTGCTGTCACGGTATACTTTAAAGTTATATTATTAACAATTTAAAAACTATCCCCGATTGGAAACTCTAACTTTTTCATGCATCAGAATTCAAAATATTGAACGGTCCCCGTATCACGTATCTTGTGAGAGCAATGCGATAGCAATTATTGCGCGATAAGCTCCAAAATTGCTAATTCTTATCACGTATCAGCCAAAACAATACGATTGCAATCGATCTCTATACATGACACCTAGTGGATTGTTGATCGCTATATTTACGTAACAGCCCTGCCGATCAAATCACTGGAAGTTAAGGAAATTCCAGTGATTTGATCAATTCAATATGAACTTTTCATGATATAGAAAAGCCCAAAATTTTCAGCACTGAGCTGGCTTAAACGATAATGAAATATTCCTAAAAACTCTCGATCACGTCGGCTTTTAATCGGTCCATCCATTTGGATTCTACGACGACCGACGTCACGAATAGACAGATACGTTAACACCTCTCTTTTTAGTCGGGGATTACAAGTACAATATTCTTTCGAACAATTGTTTTTAATAGTCATTGGCGGCAAAAAGAGACATTGGAGGTTCTTATTTGTAATGTGTAGTTCTACCTGGAATATCTCGACGTCGAGGAAGGCGTAGTCGCCGCGCGTCATGTCGAGCGAGTGCGCCGCCAACATGAACTCGCGCACCAGCGACCCGCGCACGCTCAGTATCACCACTGAGCATATGGGGATGAACACAAACATTACATGTTGTTAAACGATTTCCTTGTCTTTATAACGTTACGGAAAACGACGAAACGTTGCATAATAACGTCTTTAGTACGTCGTATCTGTACACTCAATGTGCATCAGCGTTGCCTCCAATTTTTTTATCAAAATTAAATGTCCCGCGCGGGACAGGCTCAGTCCCACTTTTCGGGGAAAGCCCGAATGTACGTGCAGCGTGCTGAGAAAGAATAAGGTGCGTAATGAAGATAAGAGTGTGGGAGGTAGAGGGGTAGATTTTTTTTGGCTACTTTTGCTATTGTCACATAAACGTTATTTTAACGCAAATAAAAAGATAAAATTTCAAAAACTTTTGATTTTATAGCTTTTTTTACTTTGTCCCGCTTTTGACTGAAGAATCCTGCTTTTTCACTCAAAAAGTTCCAAAGTGCCGACTTGGTACAAAAAAATTTTGCAACGCTGATGTGCATATTTTTTATTGGTAAGTATGGCTATGACATCCACAATCATTGTTATAATACTACATTATTGACTGTTTAGCTTCTTGGGTTTAATTTTGTCTACCTAAATATTCGATTTCTTTTTATCTACTAGACTACTGGAGCGTCCGTGGCCTATTGGTTTCCTACCTTTGGTTCGCACTCGCAGAGGGTGCAGGTTCGATCCCGGGTGGAGGCGTGTACCAATGAGACATTTTCTGATCTCAAGTACATAATACGGACGCTCGTACGGTGAAGGAAAACATCGTGAGGAAACCCGCACATGGTTGGTCCCAGACGTATTGACTAGTTCTTTCCTCTGGACTAGGCCGACTATGTTGCGAGAATGCCGTATGCGCTTGGGCAACCATACAGGCATTTAAAAATCTTGTCCCAGGCACTACAGAATCTGAAGAGTGGTTACTTCGCTCTGAAAATGCTGTATAAATCATCCACAATGGATGCAAAGGCCTAGTTTTTTTATCTACTATTTGTAAGTTAGCTTTAAGTTTTCTGAAAACCTATAAAAAATCCTACAAACATATCAAACTCTATACAGGGTGTAACAAAACAAAGTGATAATACTTTAAGATGTGCATGTGTCCCTTATATTATAGAGTTAACTGTGAAAGTAGCAGTGCTGAAAGCACATTTTTTTGTGATTTGTATGGGCAAGCGCCTCAGTGTCAGGAATTTGCCCATACAAGAGTTGCTTTTTCAGCGCTGCTACTTTCACAGTGAACTAAATACAAGAGACTCATCTCTCATATACAGTATACACCCTATAGTACTGTTATCAATTAGTTTTGTTACACCTGAGTTACACCTTGTTTAAAGCTCACATAAACGCACTCATTAGCTAATTAGCTCGTATCGCGTTACCTCTTGCGTACATGCTGACGTCTTTAAGCAGCGCCTCGCAGGACTCCCGCTCATTGCCGTCCAGTTCCCGAACCGCCTTCAGCACACCCTTCTTCCGGAGACCCCACTCCAGGCTCTTACCTGAAGTAAAGACCTAGGTTAGACTACAGACTGACTTAAGCTCAAAAAATTAGCTTGATAGTAATAAAAAAAAATTGTTCTAGGGCTCCCTGACTATTAGCGAATTATACTATCATGTAGGGAATGCAATACCGAGATACCGGGATCTCGAAATACCGGGATCCCGCATACATTTTGCGGGACTAATCCCGGTCGAAAATTTTGCGGGATCCCGCGGGACTGGCGGGGTTACAAAGAAATATGATTCATACGCGTAACTTTGCGCGCGGGAGTTCGTGAACTGGCTACAGGCAGCCCGCTAAACAATTTACCTTCAATTCACTTTAAATGACAATTGAGCCAACCAGCGTGGATGCTGAGCGAGGTTTTCCGGAACCGTTTCGGAATCTTTGGGCACGATTTTTAGTTTTTATCTATACTTATTTCGATTTTTTTATAAAATATGAAAATAAATAAGCTAGTTTTTTAGTTTTTTAACTATTATTATTACGAAGCCATTTCCAAAAAAATCATAAGTTTTTCTTTAAATTTTTTTTAAAGTCTGAAGTATGGAAGTGTTAATAAACCCTTGAAAAAAGTGTCCGACAAAGTTTGTTTTATTTAAAATTCTAAGAATAAAACGGGCTCTATCAAGTAAAGTCATTATAACGATTTATTTTAAAAGTTTAAGTCCACCCAGCGGGATCCCGCAAATACCGGGATCCAGCGGGATTGTGATGGTTCAATCCCGCAAATACCGGGATTGAAATTCTCTTGCGGGATTGCATTCCATACTATCATGTAATGTGATAAGAAACAAACAAACAATGTGATAACCTATAGTTTTCGATTGGGTTCAATGACTAGACACAACATATTCACTGCATTGTTTTTACTATAAGTAATAATTTTCTATGTTATTGCTGCTGGTTGTTACAAGTTTACTCATGCTCACTTGCCCTCATATAATATATTTAAATGAGGACACGTGAAAATATTTACATACAGTACAAGAGTTTTTGATACGGATGGCCCCATGCGAGTATCTTACGCCGGTTTTCTCGCCGGGTTAGTTCCCAAACCGGCAGGCCTCATGTCGACGTTCTAAAAGTGTTAATTTTAACCGATTTAGAAATTATTTATTTTTCACTAGATGATGCCCGCAACTCCGTTGCGCTAAAATTCGTTCATCGCGCAAGAATCGTTCATTTTTCCGGGATAAAAAGTATCCTATGTCCTTTCTCGGGACTCAAAGTATTTCCATGCCAAATTTCAGCAAAATCGGTTCAGCGGTCTGGGCGTGAAGAGGTAACAGACAGACAGACAGGCAGTCAGACACTTTCGCATTTATAATCTTAGTGTGGAAGTATCATTCATTTCATTTAATATTAACGCGCAGCGGTTCACGCTGATATGTTGAAGTCGGCGCTGATGATAAGCAACCGGTCAGCGCATCACCAAATCCAGAATTCAAGGCTTAACTTACCAATGGTAAGCAAGAACAAGTCGGATTATCTAGCTGGGTGTGCGACAAGCCAAAACTCTAACAGGCTTGTCTACACGCGAGGAGTAGGTATAGTTGCCCAATATCCCTACTTACCTCGATAACCCTTTTACTCCGCTAACCCAATGTAATAGAGAAAAGGCCGTTATAGCCAAAGTTCCTTTCATCGCGGACAATTATTGCTCTTACACGCTGGGAGTACATGATATCATTTACTCCTGCTTATCCTACACTCTACAGATCCACTTACCCACAGTTAGCGAGAACAAGTCGGACTTGTCCAGCAGTAACGCTACGTGAGCCCAGCCAAACCGCTCGAAGACGCTGGTGAAGACGCGTGGCAGCCGGCACTGACAGTACGACATGCGCGTCAGCGTCGGGTACTTGCCCTTGTCGTTGAACAGGGTTTGAGGCTGAGCAAAGAAAAAAAGTTAAATATCGCATGTTAACTGATATTGACACCGATGGGATATAGCGGGAGAAGCCATAGCATAAAAAAGTAAATGAACACCTACAAACTCTGAACTTTTATTTCAGAAACATTACGAAATGGTCCATAGATAATTATTATTAAATATTAACATTATCATGTATTTGAAGTCGTTATTCAATTATCTCTCCTTATCCGATACGCTTAAAAGCCTTGACAGGGACAAAACATTGTAATTGTATAATAATAAAGAATATTACCTACATACAAAGAAGATACGCGCTAAACACATAACCCTCCTGGCAGTCGGGTAAAAATGGATTTTCAAATGTATTGTGTAAAAAAACCGTGTAAAAACGGCTGAACGGATTGGGCTGATTTTAGTCCTAAAATATTCGTAAAAGTTCAGGGAAGGTTTTAAAGTGACCTGTGATACGAAGTTCACCGGGACAGCTGGTTTATAATAAACATTGTATGACACAATCCTGTATAGCAATTAAACTATTCATGACACACAATTTGTTGAAATCGAATAGTAGTTAAGGTGTTAAATTTCTTTTAAATGACTATATTTTAGGTATCTTGAGCTCAGTTTCACCGTACTATCTCTTCTTCATGATATTCTTTATAATAGCTCAGAAGAAAAAACTCAACAACGCACTATTTCTAATAAGTTCGCCTCTTGTTGAAATAAACTGCAACCCGAACATTACGAACCATATTTTGCGCCAATAATAAAATATAAACAGGGTTCAAATATCAAAGCGTATTTCACATAAAAAGTGGCAACAAAATGAATACAAATCGCATAATTTGTGCGCGAGTGATATCTCGGCTCATGAATATTTCATACGTACCTCGGAGCCCTTCTTCAAGTTTCTGAGTCGATGCATGCGGCTGACGACGCTCGCTGGCGCGGCGAGCTCACCTTCCGAAGGTGGCTGGAGACAAAATTGCTTGTAACTCAAAGGCCAATTACTCAAATATACGCGCACCCACGCGCGCAATACGCCGCATTTTAGAATTCGTTGTATGAAATGATGTGAAACCTCGCACATTCGTCCGCACCGTACGCGCCGCATTTCGTGTACTATGCGGTGCGTTCGACGCGTACGGTGCTGACAAATGAGCAATCTAAAAACGCTACTGACAGCTAGGTATTGCACAATTGTTGCACAATATCTTAAAGTGGCTTTCGGATCTTTGCCGCGAGCGACCGCGACGGACGAAAATTCAAACGAAATACCACTTTATGACACGCTATAGGTTTCATTTTACTCTACCACTAGCTTTTACGCCGCCGCCATTGGCAGCACGGGTCGCCACGCAAATGTCAGTAAAAAATGATATTCTACATCATATAGTAGCATTTTATTTGAATTTTAAAAGATCAAAGCAAAAAGCAAAGATCCGAAAGCCACCTTTACAGAACTTTTGCATACGAAGACAACATTGTGCAATTTCTGCTATCAAACGCCTGTTGCTCACTTGTAGTAATCATCCTGCCGGCCACGTGTATCTTTCTAGTGTCACTTAGTTTACACTGAAACGCGCAACACCTTCAAGCTGCGTTTCGTCTTGTCTCAATAATATGAACAGATCTAACACGGTTGATTTCATAAGTATGTAAAGTCAAAATAATTTAAGGTGGCACCAGCGGTCATTGTCCTTTCTAGTGTAGGAGCTATGTGAAAAATGCTTGCGCTGTATTGTATATTATTTTGACATAATTGCTAAATGCTAACTAAACGTTAATGTTGTCATTTTAACCCATTTTAACCATTAATACAATGGTGCAATCCATTATTGACTAACCAGAGATTAGACGGTTGATTTGATATTTTGTTATAGCTAGGTATAGTAAGTTGGTGCATCTCACTAATAAATTCATTTGTAAGACCAAAGGTCAAGTATCGTAACCAAATGGAAACGCACAAGAGCAGAAATCCTATGAATACAAATAAAATCAAGACACAATATTGTTTTGATTGATTCCACATCTCTGTGTCAAGATGTAATTTAAATAATATACAGTAGACTATAGTTTGTCAATAAATAAAGAAATTAAAAAGTGGCAACATAGTTTAGTATCATGCCTTTTTTTCTTATTTGAAAGGGATGACACTACGATGTTGCCACTTTTTAATTTCTTCAATTTTTGACTTTAATATCTTTATACTAGTTCAACCGGAAACACATTATAGCGTGGTTTCTTCTTCTTGACTTTAAATATCTATAATGTATATACTCGTAATAAAACAGTAGAAATGACGATTCTGTACATTAAAGATATTTAAAAACTAATAAGCGGAGGGTGTCACTACATCGCTATACAAGCCAAAAATGTGGTCAGTTTTTTTGTCTGTCTGTCTGTATGTTTGTTCCACTATCACACGAAAACTACTGATCCGATTTGAATGCGGTTTTCGCAGATATATTAGTCTTCTTCCAACTTAACATATGGTGTATAAAAAATTCCCCCCACCCCTCTAAAGGGATGAAAGAGGGGGGTCAGATTTTGTATAAGACTTTTGCTTTAACACGAAAACTACTGATCTGTTTTGCATACGGTTTTCGCAGATATATTTGCCTTCTTCCAACTCAACATCTGGTGTATAAAAATCACCAGATGTTGAGTTGGAAGGAGAGGGTCAGATTTTGTATAAGTAAACTTTAATGAACTTTATATTATTAACTGTTTTTCCAACTTAACATCTGGTGTTACATAACATTTTTTCCCCCCACCAACAAAAGAGGGGGTAAGATTTTGTATGCTGATGAAGTGGAAATACTTTAAATGGCAAAACAACGTTTGCCAGGATAGCTAGTAAGTTATAAGTGCAATATCACGTTAACACGGGCAACAAAGTAAAATATATATATAGTCAAATTACTTTCCATAGATATATAGCTTTCGACATTAAAGTTAGAAATCACCATATCTTTATATCAAGTGCCATTTTACTTAGGAACGGCTTATGGTAAATTCCATATTAACATGCATTTTTGATATTCTAAATTCTAAAGTATCAGAAGCAATAGGCTCAAGTCTCTGTGTTGAAATATTTGAAAGTAGATGTTATAGTACAACTACTGAGTTACACTACTATATTATGTTATCTATATTCTGTGTGTATACCTACTGTCTTACCAGTGAACCGTGTTATCTATACTTATTGTTAAGTGCTTGTTTAAGATTAAGGTGGTCATTAATAGTAATGACGATTCCATTAAAGCAGTTAAGTTATATTATGTAATGCCTCAAAGTCATATTATTATAATCTTATTCGTAAAAAATTTGGTTCATAAATTTTATTTAATTAATTGAATAAAATATATCACTTTTTGTATCATGTCTAATTAAACAATTCCAATTTTCAGAACATAAATTTTGCTTGTGAAAAAATAAGTTTTTACAACTTATTAGAAATTAGAATAGGAATTATGTATATTAGCAGCTTTTGTGCCAAGTTGGCAACAAAAGATGCTCTTAAGAATCTGATACATTTATTCCAAATTCCAATAAAGTATTTTGCACCATGATAAATTGATTCATTCTGTCTGATCAAGTCAATATACTTGGTTACCGTGTAGGATACGTAAATCTTCTTATCTTATATATAAAAATGGATTTTCAAATGTGTTAGTCGCGCTAAAACTCGAAAACGGCTGAACGGATTAGGCTGATTTAAGTCTTAAAATATTTGTAGAAGTCCAGGGAAGGTTTCAAACATTAAAGTGACACGAAGTTCACCGGGACAGCTAGTCTTATATATAAAAATGGATTTTCAAATGTGTTAGTCGCGCTAAAACTAGAAAACGGCTGAACGGATTGGGCTGATTTTAGTCTTAAAATATTCGTAGAAGTCCAGGGAAGGTTTTAAAGTGACCTGTGACACGAAGTTCACCGAGACAGCTAGTCTTGTATATAAAAATGGATTTTCAAATGTGTTAGTCGCGCTAAAACTCGAAAACGGCTGAACGGATTGGGCTGATTTTAGTTTTAAAATATTCGTAGAAGTCCAGGGGAGGTTTTAAAGTGACACCAAGTTTCACCGGGACAGCTAGTCTTATATATGTCGCAGGGAAAAGAAGATATCAGGGATATCCCGAAATCCCTAGAGATATCACGAAATCGCGGAAGATACCGAATATTCTTGTTTCTTACGTCTTCTTACTAAACAAATCTAGTGATATGTCATTTCACTAAACTAAATCTAGTGAAATGCCAGAAAAGCGGATACTGCCGAATAAAAATCGAGCTACGCATTTCTCTCGCTCGCTCTAGTACCCACACGGGTACTAGTGGAAGTGAAACAAATGCGTCGCTCGAGCTGGCGCGGCTCGTGTGATTTTAGTCGTTGAATTATTACGCTACAGGTAGCACGCGCGCATCGCATGCCCGTTTCATATAGATTATAATATTTTGTTGACTATTTTGCGTTTATTAGTATACAAGGTGACTGTGACAATGAATGAAGAAGAATTTGTACCCAGCACCAGTAGAGAAACACGTCTAGTGCCCGTGTGGGTACTAGAGCGAGCGAGAGAAATGCGTAGCTCGATTTTTATTCGGCGGTATCCGCTTTTCTGACATTTCACTAGATTTAGTTTAGTGAAATGACATATCACTAGATTTGTTTATTAAGAAGACGTAAGAAACAAGAATATTCGGTATCTTCCGCGATTTCGTGATATCCCTAGGGATTTCGGGATATCCCTGATATCTTCTTTTCCCTGCGACATATAAAAATGGATTTTCAAATGTGTTAGTCGCGCTAAAACTCGAAAACGGCTGAACAGATTGGGCTGATTTTAGTCTTAAAATATTTGTAGAAGTCCAGGGAAGGTTTTTAAGTGACACGAAGTTCACCGGGACAGCTAGTCACATATATAAAATTCTCGTGTCACAATGTTAGTCCACGAACTCCTCCGAAACGGCTTTAAAAATCAGTGATTTTTACCAAATTTTATATGCATATTCAGTAGGTCTGAGAATCGGCTACTACGGTACGGTACTTTATATATCGATAAGTGCATTTGTAAGAATAAATAATAGTAAATGATTACAACCTGAGACTAACGGCGTCGTATTGTTTGTGCGACGAGATAGCGATCGACGTTGCCATGGCGACATAGTTATTTAGTCACTTCAATAAAATAATATGGGCGAAATACTTAATATTATGGCAAAGCAAAGTTTGCAGGGACAGCTAGTCTTCTTATATTAAAAATGGATTTTCAAATGTGTTAGTCGCGCTAAAACTCGAAAACGGCTGAACGGATTGGGCTGCTTATAGTCTTAAAATATTCGTAGAAGTCCAGAGAAGGTTTTAAAGTGACACTAAGTTCACCGGGACAGCTAGTTAATAATATAAACTTTCCGCTTCAATTAGGTATAAAAAAGTTTGAATGAAAGTCCGTCATTTCTTGAGTTAGAAACATGAAACTTTATTTTTGGGTTACTGATTAAAAATGAATGAATGCGTAATTAAGCGTTTTTGGAAATTCTACCTCCAAGGGGGTGAAATTGGGGTTGAAAGTTTGAATGAAGGTCCGTTATTTCTTAAGTCAGAAACTTGAAATTTTATGTTTGGGCTACTGATAAAAAATGATAGGATATGTGTTTAAGCGTTTTTGGAAATTCTACCCCCAAGGGGGTGAAATAGGGGTTGAAAGTTTAAATGAAAGTCCGTCATTTCTTAAGTTAGAAACATGAAAGTTTAATTTTGGACTGCTGATTAAAAATGAATGGACAGTTATTTAAGCGTTTTTGGAAATTCTACCCCCAAGTGGGTGAAATTGGTGTAGAAAGTTTCAATGAAAGTCCGTCATTTCTTGAGTTAGAAACATGAAAGTTTTTTGACGTTTGCGTTTGACGTTTGCTTAAATAGGGTCCCGTTTTTACCCTTTGTATAAGCAACCACAAAAAGGGGAAAACTATCCATCTTTGTTATTATACTATGTTAACGCGGACGAAGTTGCGGGCAACCGCTAGTATTATATTATACAATTACGATTTTGTTGTGTAGCGACCAAACCGCTCTGTCAGATACAAATCTAGCCCAATATAAGAAAACGATTTTAAGTTTAATTGTATTATTTGTAGCTAACCGTACACGCACATCAGTAATTAGTGACAGGCCGCATTACCGGGATTACGCCCCCGAGAGCGTTTAAGAGCTCCGTGATTAATTTCACATTCATTTAATCTAACTTGCGTCAAGGACTATCGGCTAACGGCCGTTCCCAACATTATTTTGATCTATCTCTGATTTTTAGGAATAGTTATCTATTTAATGTCGATTCAATGTTAGCTGCGATCGGTCGTATGTTAAACCAGAGATAGCTTATTGGGAACGGCCGTAAGTTTAGGCTTGAGCTCTTCTAATGTTGCGAGTGTCCATGGGCGACGGTATTTGCTTTCCATCAGCTGACCCGTTTGCTCGTTTGCCCCCTTATTTTATGTTTAAAAAAATGCACGGAGGAAGTCGCTTAGCAGCGATGTTGAATTTTGCACACGAACATATTACGAACACGAACATAAACGTGCTGGAACTTACACACACACACTCTCACGATATCTGTTTGTTTGTTTGTTTGAACGCGCTAATCTCAGGAACTAATGGTCCGATTTTAAAAATTATTTCAATGTTAGATAGCCAATTTATCGAGGAAGGCTATAGGGTATATTTTATCACGCTAAGACTGATAGAAGCGAAGAAATAGAGGAAAATGTGGAAAAAAGTGGGGGAAATTATTTGAAAGGGCTTATTTGAACGCGCTAATCTCAGGAACTACTAGTCATTGATATACAGGGTGTAACAAAAGAAAGTGATAATACTTAACGGTGAGTATGAGTCACCGCTATAAAGTATCAATATAAAATCACTGTGACAGTAGCAGCGCTGAAAGAATAACTTTTTAAAACTTTTCTATGGGCAAATAAACATGACATAGAAATTACAATAAATTGCTCTTTCAGCGCTAACTCTAATAAGAGAGACACATTGAATAAATTATAATCACTTTGTTTTGTTACACCTAGTAGATTTATATACAACGTGACATTTTAGTGGTTGCAGTTTTCCCGCAGAAGAACGATTTACCTATAGTAGTAACTATCGAATCATGCAAGTTATTTTTTGAAAATAAAAAATATTTTGTATGTCGTACCATGGCAACTTTATGCCGATAGGCGCGAGCGGCTATAACCCAGCCGAACTTTATTTATATTTTGAATAAAAAAAACTTCACATAAAATAAAATAAAAAAAAACAACCATTAAAATTTCGCGCAGTTTATACGATAGATTTCTTTACATATTTTTTTCGATTTCATAGGAAATTACTAGCTACTTCGTTCCGGACACTAACTTTTAAAATTTGCCTTTATCACACTCTAAAGTCTAAAGTCTAAACAATCAGGTGATGACTTGATAAGTGATGACTGATAACTGATGGCACTTCAAATACGTAGTTACAATTAATATATTATAGTTCATAGTACATTTTTGTTTTGTTGTATCTTGTTTTGGTAAACTATAGACGCAGTAGAATAATTCAATTACCAAACATTTCAAGAGCACATAACTTTTTTCTTCACGAATAATGGTCTTGTCACTATTGTCTAAGGTTAGTTGAGTAAATATGATAACCATTCCCAAAAGTATTTTCTCGTGTTGCTTCGGAGAATACAAAAATATGTGAACTTTTTTATTTGGAGCTCGCTGACTCTTTATTTTTATTTATGAAAATGTTTTATGCCCATTCAACCGTTATACCAAACTAACTAAAAATGTTTAGAAGACATCTTAAATTCTATTCGGTTAGTAAATATATATTAGAGAATAGGGACAGACCAAAATAATAATAACAACTAAGCCAAAAATCCAACCCAAATAAAGTCAACAAGTTAAGTTACTAGGCAAGTAATGAAAAAAATTTTGCTACTGTAATAACGCATCGGGGAAGGTTTAATAATATATTTTTTGAAACCCATATTATTATCTTTCTTTGTTTAAAGCAGTCTATTTTAAAATTCATAAGCTATATCAGTACTATTGTTATAATAAATTAAGCTACTAAACTGTCAATTTGGAAGCTAACGCGCGAACCTAAACTTTTCATTTTATTGTTATGTATTCATTGAGAGAGATAATAAACTATTTTCATTTCATTTTCATTAAACTGAAGTCCCAAAAAGTCTACCTCCATCCATACAAATATTATAAATACGAAAATGTGTCAGTCTGTCTGTTACCTCTTCACGCCCAAACCACTGAATCTATTTTGCTTTAATTTGGTATGTTGGTATGGAGATTGGAGATACTTTGAGTCCCGGGAAAGGGCATAGGATACTTTTTATCTTCGAAAAATGTACGGTTCCCGCGCGATAAAATAATATTAGCGCCACGAAGCTGCGGGCATCATCTAGTCCTTACCATATAATTTTAGAAACGGATCATCATTGTAATGATGGCGAATAAACAGACGAAATAAAATCAAAAGCTAACGCGCTATCCTAAATTGAAGTCTCAAAAAGTCTACCTTCATTCTTAATTTACAATGTGTTCATTAAAAATAAAATCTTTACAATTATGTATGGATGTTGACATTGTATAATTTTGAGTTACAATTGTAAATTTTATTTTAAAAAGATTTTTTTTACTTTTTTGATAAAAAGTGGGACCCGTGCGAGATTCTTACGCCGGTTCTTCTCGCCGGGACAGTTCCCGAACCGGTGGTAGGCACCAGTAGTATCAACGTTCTGAAAGCATTTGTTACAAGTCTATTCAGAAATAAAACAATTTTTTTTTAATTTATTTTATAATTTGAATTCAGATCACCATGATGATGATGGTACACATCAGCACCTGAAATTCCATCACCTCTCACCCCATTACCCCCAGGTTTAATCCCATTACCGGCTCAATGCCAAGTTCGCCCGGAGTCCCGGCTCTCGCGTGATTTGTTTGCACTCTTGACCGACGCGAGGGGATGAAACAAATCGACCGCGGTATCACTCTGTCTATACCCCGCTATTTATAGAGATATTAAATGACGCCCGCAACTCCGTTGCGCCAAAATTCGTTTATCGCGCAGGAACCGTACATTTTACCGGGATAAAAAGTATCCTATGTCCTTTCCCGGGACTCAAAGTATCCCCATACCAAATTTCAGCAAAGTCGGTTCAGGTTAGGCGCGGACATTCGATACCGTATATTTTGTATGATTTTCACGTTTACACTAGGGTTCACAGTGAGCCTGCTCACATTCAGCGGCGTATAGTCAGTTTGGTCTGAACACGGCCTAATGGTTTGGTGGACGGTCAGTATCTACGGGTTGATTTCTTTAGAGCCCCCGCACACTGAAGACTTTTAGTTTGACGATAGTTTCAACTTCGCCTATATTGTACACACACTGGCATTAACAAAAAATTAAAACCGACTTCCAAGGTAAAAACAATAATAACATTAATATGAACTAAAAAGTATTAAATAATTTTTACTATCTAATAGTGCCTTTTTCCGAATTCGGCTAAACCTCAACTATTTCTGTACTCAATCTTCATTATTTTGAAGTCGGTACCAGATAGCTGAATCTTCAGTCCTCTGACAGTATATTTAAAATTTTTGGAACTGGCACCGACTTCAAAATTATGAAGATTGAGTACAGAAATAGTTGAGGTTTAGCCGAATTCGGAAAAAGGCACTATTAGATAGTAAAAATTATTTAATACTTTTTAGTTCATATTAATGTTATTATTGTTTTTACCTTGGAAGTCGGTTTTAATTTTTTGTTAAAAATAATAATAATTTCACTCTTTTTAGTTACACTAGTAGATAAATCTTCGCGTATATTTTACGTATCTTATTACAATTTGTTAAGAGTCACAACTCACACTCACAAAATAATATAATATTATCAGTGAAGTGAACATATTGTGCTAAGTAATTTAACAATTTTAATATTTCAAGCCCGAAGCGGTCACCGGCGATTGCGATAACAATAGAAAGGCTATTGTGTCTCGTTTTTCCACGATCGAAGGATCTATCAGATAAAAAATTGTACAAACTTGCATAGGATGTAGCGTAGCATAATATTTAATATTATCATAATTATTGACAGCTGTTCTTGTTATCAAGAATTCAAATCGATAGGTACTTAGTGCACCATCTATCGATTAATAAGTATAACTTATTAAAAAGACACTTAATGACTTTGTTTTGTTTAAATGCTCTTTTTAAAATAACTTTATTTTAATTCTATTTGTCTATTAAAATTTTATAAAGTAGTAAAGTATTCGATCTGTATATTATAAAGTAGTTAGTAAAGTATTCGATATTCTGTCTTCGCGCGGCGGCGCTGGGCGGCGACCGACGCCGACCGCCGTGTATTAAAAACAAACAGGTGTTGTTAATTGTTATACAGTACATCATTATTATTATTAGTATATCCATACCTATGCCTTGTACTATTATCTATTCTGTGCCATGAGACATTCGTGGCCTTAACACGACGTGGTAATGATGATGATGACGATGACGATGATGATGATTATGATGATGAATATGAATTGCATAGTAGTTTATGCTTTCTGTTCTTAAAACAACGCCGAAACTCCCAAACGTGTATCTATAAGGAATCAGGAGTTCTCTCAGCATCATCGAAACCATGGTATACCTTGACCCAATATTTGACTTTTTGGTAGCGTATTCTTAGTACACTTCACATAAAACCAAAATCACCATATGTTTCCATATAAATTTCGAGGAGTTCCCTCGATTACTCATGGATCCCATCATCAGGTCACCACCTTTGTGAAAATGGGACCAAATTGGAGTGAAACCTAATACAACAAAACAAAAATTTCGAAAATCGGTTCACAATAGGCGGAGTAATCGTTGAACATACAAAAATAAAAAAAAAATAAAAATATCCACAGCCGAACATATAACCTCCTCGTTTTTTGGAAGTCGGTTAAAAATTAGCGGAACATAGGTAAAAACGGCCACAACTTGAATTCAAGTGGGTCGGGCTGTGTGAAATCATTTTTTATAGTTTCTAAGCTCTATATAAGCTCATTTAAAAAATTAAATATTGAACAAAACTGGCAAGTTGACAGATTTTTATTGCAATTATGCCCTAGTGTTTTTCGATGATTGACGTTGTAAGTGTTTCTGATAAGAATGGCGTTTTTAGCGGGGTGCAAGGTATGCCAGCTCATTTGATTGTTTGGTTTTTGGAAGAACATATTGCTTAGATACAAAATTAGTGATTTTCCAGCATCTACGACAGCTAGAGCTGTAACCACGATAGAGAAAGGTCACACCTACCGTTCGGTCAGTCAGGCCTAAGGTGTGTCGGCTTTCGTGGTCCATCGTAACTATCAACGCTACAGAGAGACTGGATCTTACGTTCGGACAAGGCAGATATCGGGTGGCAATGGTTCAGGATGACCGTTTTGTAAGGGTACAACGCCGTACAAGCCTTAAGAAATCGACCTCAAACTGCTTTGCAGAGACGAAACCTGTCGGAACAGGTCCGAGATGTACGTGTAAGTGATTGTACAGTAAGAAGAAGACTCAAAGAAGTTAAAATAAACTCAAAGGTGCCAGCAAGGGCACCAAAACTTGAGACAGGACAGCAAAGAGCCAGGCTAAGATTTGCGCGTGAACATCAAAATTTGACAAGTGAGTGAAATCGTGTGCTGTACAGTGATGGGAGCAAAATTGTATGTAAATTTTGTTAACAGGCGATAAAAAAGTGGATAAATCGTAAGGAACGCTATAGACCATCAAACTTAACGGAAACAGTGGCCTATCATGCAGGCTTCGTAATGGTTTGGGGTGGCATATGATTTGGAGCCCGCACAGAGCTGATGATTGTTAATGAAGGTACTTTGACAGTACAGGACTATAGCACAGACATCCTAGAACTGTATGTTTTGCCTTTTACACAGTTTTAAGCAGTAACTTCAATTTTATGCGCGTCCATAGAGTAAAAAATCGGGCATTATTACCTAAATGATGCTGACGTAGCCCAGGTGGAGAGGTCAGCACGGTCTACGGACATGGATCCGATTGAGGACGTGTGGCACATCAATGGGTGAACCGTACGAGTTAAAACTCCAGCTCCAAAATGTGTTCAGGAGCTCGAGTTGCCGCTACTGGAGGAGTAGAAGAATATCCTACAGGAAATGATTGACAATCAAAATGCAAGCATGGAATGGCGTATCCAGACTCTCTTGAGATCCATAGAAGGCATAACACGCTTTTAACATGGCATTTCTTAAGTAAAAATAAGAATTTAGCTTAAAAACTTACTACTGAAATTTCAAAGATTTTTCTTAATTTTTGATTTTTGCAGATTTTTTCTATTTAACACGTTTTTATGCCCTAAATTTATATAAGTTTTATTTTTTAATCATCAATTATTAAATTAATAATTAAATATATAAAAAACAGCGTATAATTTAAAAAAAATTGTTATGTTCCTCTAATTATGCCGGTGTGTTTAGTTTAGGTAAATACAAAGTACAGTATTATCGGTCGATACAAATCTTGTTGTGTGCACCTTCATACATCTTCAACAGGCGTAGCATGGTCACCATAGAAACGGTTTCTTTCTACGGAATAATAGACAAAGTTGTGTATATGTCGCAGGGAAAAGAGTATATCAGGGATTTCACGATATCCCTAGGGATATCACGAACTCCCGGTAGATGCCGAATATTCTTGTCTGTTACGTCGTCTTACTAAAAATATCTAGTGATATGTCATTTCACTAAACTAAATCTAGTGAAATGTCAGAAAAGTGGACACCGCCGAATAAAAATCAAGCCACGCATTTCTCTCGCTTGCTCTAGTATACACACGGGTACTTTGATAGGATCATCTAACATCTGAATCTGACAAGTAAGATGTTAGATGTTCCATGCATCGGATGGGCATGTAAAAAGTCGCTCCTACGCCTGATCTCTCGCCGGTCGTGTCAGTCTTCCGTCCCACCGGGTCAGGCGAGTAAAAGAATATAGAGATTGCTCTTGTATACTGCGCACACACTTGGGCACTATAAATCACTCTTGGCCTGGTTTCAATGAAACCGGCCACCGTGACCAAAACCAGAGTGGGAGTTATTATTATTATCACACGTGTAATGCAACTATAGCAGATCTGAGGGGACATCACCATATCTCTGAATCATACAGTTGAAACCAGCTGAGGGTTCTTCATCAGATACTTCTGACCTTTGATTTTTGACGTCAAATGAAGCGGCCGACCAAGTTGAATATTTTTATAAAGGTAGCATGTCAATCTCTAGTTTTGTTAGGCTCTTGTACAGGCACAGGTACTACAGGTACTCCAGCTCTTCGATTATCCTAGTTTTTACGGTTCCGTACCCAAAGGGTTAGTCTGTCTGTCTGTCTCCAAGCTAGACGAGTCGCGCCAGCTCGAGCGACGCATTTATTTCACTCCCACTAGTGCCCGTGTCACGTGTGGGAACTAGAGCGAGCGAGAGAAATGAGTGGCTCGATTTTTATTCGGCGGTATCAGCGTTTCTGACATTTCACTAGATTTAGTTTAGTAAAATGACATATCACTAGATATTTTTAGTAAGAAGACGTAACAAACAAGAATATTCGGCATCCACCGGGAGTTCGTGATATCCCTAGGGATATCGTGAAATCCCTGATATCCTCTTTTGCCTGCGACATATATTATATACGGCACTGCGAGCTTTCTTATTATTTTTCATATGCCTATCGATGGTAAAAATGCCGTACAGAAACATATGACCAAAATGTACTCGTACTCACCCTACATGCACTTTTGAATTCTCACCAGCACTCAGTTGGACAGCTTACAAGTGATGGCATAGTGCTAAATCTTATTATTTTATGCTCTAATATCGTCCTATATAAGTCACCAAGTGGTTCATATGACCCATTCATTTTCGATATGGGCCAGGGGCCTGTAGTCTATAATTGCATAGGTTCTATTTCCACAGACAAAAGTACGTCATGGATAGTCTGTCGTCTGCGCTGCGCCTAAACTATTACCTAACTAAATCTGCAAAGTCTGCAGTCTGCGGGAGCTCTTTAAAAACTCTTAAGCATACACGAGCAAGCTATCCGTACGTATTATGCGACATTCCGGACGGGCGTTTCGCTGCAGCCAGCAAATATTTTTCACAATATTAGTGTTACGGATACGGACACACAGAGCCATCTAGCGTCGAACCGGCAAAACTAGGGGACACACTACACATAAATCCCCTACTCGAAACTAGATGGCACTAGTTGGTACATGCTCGAATCTCCTAAAAAGTTCCGACCGTTGTTTACTTGTTTACGTGAATCGAGTAAGGAACTTTCTAGAATTCGAGTCGCCCATATAAATAGGCGCAGATGGACGGCCCGCAATTCAGTTTCGTCTGAGCGATCTTCGAGGCGACTTCGAAGTGAAAACAAGTGATCAATAGTGAGTGATTGTGATCATGATTGTGATAGTGACTCGGCTACGACCTAGGACAGTGATAGTGCTCAGTGATTTGGACTTAGTGATTTGTGTGAGCTTGTGTTTGTGAATAAAGTCTTCAAGAGAGTCACCGTCTTTCTCTCCGAATCTACGAACCCTAGCACGTAACATTATATTTGTATACATTTTTTTATAGCCAGTACAACATCTGTTGCTTACCGATCGCAAAAATTCATAGATACACCCATATACTTTGCCCAAATCATTACCCGATTCGGTAACAAATCAGAAACTATAATAACGTATTTGAATTAACCAATTCTTCCATTGACGCACTTACTCTAATGTCACCCTTGCACTATTGATAATTCATAGAAAGCGATAAGAAAACTTGCTAGTCATGATTATTATTATAATGTTATGCAACGGAACCATTCAAAACTGTTAAATAGTGTCCGCTTAATAGCTCTTATATAAATATTGATCGAACTTCCGCTCAGTATACCTCGGAATCTGTGCAGTCTAGCGTGTCATCATGTTGTACTACTATCTACTATTAGTTCTGACTATACTGTTTACAGTTTATAAATATAGAAACCGCAACAAAGATTACTGGAGAAAGAAAAACATAGTGCAGGAGGAGGGAGTCTTACAAACGTACATAACACGGCAATGCTCCTTAGGAGAAGTCTACTTGGACATTTACAAGAAGTATCCTTACGAGAAGTATATAGGAGTGTTTTTGAACGAGCCGGCCCTCATAGTGAAAGATCTGAACGACGTTCATGCCGTCCTACAGGGCGACTTCCAGAATTTCTTCAGTCGCGGCGCCGTCCAAAATCCGCGGGACGTTCTCGCGGACAACTTGCTGTTCATAGACGATTACCCGCGATGGAGGCTCATCAGACAGAAAATGACGCCCATCTTCACGAGCAGAAAGCTCAAGAACATGTTCTACATCATGGACAGAATCGCCTGCGACTTTATCAGCAATGATGCCAACGTTCAGCTCGTGAATACTGACTCGTTCCACGCTCTATCCGTGTACACCACCGCCTGCATCGCCGCAACCGTCTTTGGCCTAGACGAGAGCCCGAAGAACTACACCGACTCCCCCTTCCTCCACATGGTCAGGGATGTCATAGGACCGAGCTTCACCTCCAACTTCAAGTTCTCCGTGTCGACGATCTCGCCCCGTCTCTTCAACCTATTGAATTTGAAATTCTTCGACGCCTATAGAGACTTCTTCGTCGGTGCCTTCAAGCAGGTGATCGATCGGCGAAGACGGGACAGGGACCCTCGCCACGATTTCATCGACATCTGCATAGAGCTGCAGAATAGCGGAAGGATGCAGGACGCCATCACGGGGTACGAGCTTGATCCGTCGGACGAGGTGTTGGCCGCTCAGGCGTTCTTCTTCTTCTTGGCCGGGGTAGACACATCCGCGACGACGATGCACTTTGTTCTGCTGGAGCTGGCTAGCAACCCTAAAGTACTAGCCCGGCTTCACCAAGAAATAGACGAGACGTTTGCCAAATGCGGGGACGCTTTGACGTACGACGCCGTCGACAACATACAATACTTGGAGATGGTTTTGAACGAGTCGATGCGCAAACACTCGCCGGTCGCTCAGATTCAGAGGCAGTGCGTGAACAAGACGACACTGCCGGGAGGACTCCGAATCGAGAAGGGTGAAATTATAGTGATACCTATACACGCGTTGCACAGGGACGAGAACAATTTTCCGAAGGCTGACGTATTCGACCCCGAAAGGTTCTCACCGGAGAATATCAAAAACATCAAGAGAGCCAGTTTCCTACCCTTCGGGGGCGGAAATCGTGTTTGCATAGGTAAGTGTTTTACTATATTTTTATTGCGGTTTTAGGTGCCTTGACAGTAGCAATGGTGTAATGTTAGTACATATTAGTTCTCAAAACGTAATAATTTACCTACATTTTTGTGTCACCTATCTACTTGCTGATGCCCAAAAATAAGAAACATATTCCTCATGCTTAAAAAGAATCCAGATAAGACAAGTTAAAAATGGCTGCCCTTAAAAACTTTCTGAGTCAAAAGTACGCGGTTATAACAGTATAAAAAAGAACAAGCCTAAGTCGATAAATTATTTTTGTTTTACAATTCAAATTCCTTGTTATTTATTTCAGGTGAACGATTAGCCCGCCTCCAAGTAAAATCTGGCGTCGCATGGTTCCTACGGAACCACACGCTAAAGGAACAAGCATTCAACCCGAAAAAGTACGACCAGATCACATTCGCTAACAAAGATACCAATGCTGGTATTAAACTGATACCAAGGAACCAAGACTCATTTATATGTGTCGGCCCGAAAGTTTAGTAATAACATTATTTAAGAATTTTAGATGTGTGTGATAATGATGATCTGATGCCTGATGAAAAGTGCTGATGATGAATATAAAGTTTTTCAACTTAAATGTTTTTATTATCATATTTTATCACCTTAAGGCTTATTGGTTCCTACTTTTAGAATTTAGATGTAGTGTATATTATGTACTGTTATAATAATTAGTTTATGTATACTGTTCCGTTAATTAAAATCCTAATACCACACTACTTATGTATCTACAATATTAATTAATTTAAAAGTAAATATTTGCAACATTTATCACAAAAACGATAATACATCTATAATTATATATCTGAACGTAAGCAGTTACTTAATTGCACTGAGATACTAGATGGTTGTAAAATTCCACTCAAGCATCTATAATAATCTATACTCATAAAATTACATGTCCTGACTGACTGACTGACTCACTGATTCATCATCGCTGAGCAAAAACTGTTAAAGTTACAGCCACGAAATTTGGTGAGTAGGGTTGTTTTATTAAGTAGACACCCACTAAGGAAGGAATTTTGAAAATTTTGCGTATTTACGTATTTAAGCGTTTTTGGAAATTCTACCCCCAAGAGGGTGAAATTGGGGTTGAAAGTTTTAATGGAAGTCCGTTATTTCTTGAGTTAGAAACATGACATTTTATGTTTGGGCTACTGATTAAAAATGATTGGATTCATGTTTAAGCGTTTTTGAAAATTCTACCCCCAAGGGGGTGAAATAGGGGTTAAAAGTTTAAATGAAAGTCTATATAGATATACCATGTTAACGCGGACGAAGTCGCGGGCAACAGCTAGTCAGTTATAATAATCAAGCATAATGACAACTAAAACGATGTTATAATCTGACTAGTCGATATAGCCCGCTGCCCGCATCATGGTTGTGCGTTTATCGCTTGGGATAAAATCTATCCGATGATTTTTCTTTGGACTCAGAGTATTTTCAGATAATAATTTCTTCAAAATGAGTTTAACGAGACGAGGTCAATGACAGACTTTCGCATAATGTACAGTGTGAGCAACGAAGTGATAATACTTTAGGGTGTGTATGAGTTCCTCAGTTCACTGTGAAAGTAGCAGCAATGAAAGAGCAAATTTTTTGTGGTTTGTATGGGCAATCGCACGAGTGTCATGTATTTTCTCAGTTCTTTCAGCGCTGCTACTTTTAAAGTGAACTGTGAACTATATTATAAGGGACACTTACACATCCTAAAGTATTATTAGTTAACTGAACTGTGAACTCTATATTATAAGGGACACCTACACACTCTAAAGTATTATTACTTAGTAAACACTGTATAAAATTAATACTACCACAGCCTCACCTGATCTCCCATGCCGGTTATGATGGGTGTGTTCCAATACGCAGCCAGTCTCGCTACGGGCTCCAGGGCGAAGGCGCACGCCGGTCCGATGAAGGCTATGACGTCATCCTTGAAGTGCATATCAGCGGCCAGGCCGGGAGCGATCGCGCCAGAGCAGGACGGATAGCTGGAAATTATTCTGTATCAGTATTTAGCCAAGTTGCATTCAAAAAAATTTAAGCAAAGGATAAGTTACACCGTGCGAGCATGATGAAGTAACAGCAGCCAGCTACTGTGCCTGTGTACTGGCACGAGAACAGCTCGACTCGCCTCCCTGGGTCACACTATGCACGCTGCTGACGTCACAGTATATATGAAATGTCCCAGTGACATCGCCTAGTAAAGTTGTATCTGTGATGGCCGATGGGGGAAGGCGAGTGGCAAGTAAAAACAAAAAATGTTATTAGTAACTCGCACCCGAGCAACTGACCCACTGGCACATGAAAGTAATTATAGGTCTACCAGAATCTGATGGCAAAAAGTGAGAAAATAAATTGACTCTAGCAGTACCAGGGTAATTGGAATTTTGATTCTTTGATTTTGATCCTTTTTTATTTATTCTTATAGCGGCTGATTCTGTGTGTTAAACATGCAAATATAAAAAAAACTAGATGACGCCCGCAACTCCGTTGCGCCAAAATTCGTTTATCGCGTGGGAACCGTACATTTTTCCGGGATAAAAAGTATCCTATGTCCTTTCCCGAGACTCAAAGTATCTCCATGTCAAATTTCAGCCAAATCGGTTCAGCGGTTTGAGCGTGAAGAGGTAACAGACAGACAGACACACTTTCGCATTTATAATATTAGTATGGATTGTCCAATGATCAAGGATATTTATTGAAAATCTGCTGTCAAAAATTGCCATCTGATTCTGGTAGACATATAGTTTGACGCGGTCTCACAGAGCAAGTAGCTGCACTACAGTAACTGACTAGGCCAGCTCGCATGTCAGCTTGCACCGTGTAACCCACGCATAACAGTCGCACTCCGAAATAGTTATTGATTACTCAAATGAAGAAATGAAAAGTTTGACAGAAAATGTATGGAGCTAATATCAAAATCCCTATTAAAAAATCATTAAAATATGTCTCTGATAGCAGCCGTTAGCGAAGCACTATTGATATTACCTGATATTACCATTTTATATTTTTAATTTCTAGCTTCGCACTTCACTGTCGAAATTTTCCAACACAACAGTACTAATGAAATAAAGACTATAAGTACTGAAAGATAAATTTCATTTATTAGTCTTCGCTGATACACTTAAGCCTGCTTTCGTTGAGGCCTTGTTATTTATACGTACTACTACGTACGCATAGGCATGCGTACAGCACCTCCCTCCTCCCACACTGCCTATGCGTACACTCGCATGCAAGAACTTGCAAACACCACCACCACACAAGCAATAATGTTGGCAAATCCGTGCAAGGCCCCTCACCACCATGCAGGTTGAAAACCTGCATGACGTTGAACGTCCGTCATGTCGGCACTACATATAGGCGAACGCGTTAGCCAACGCATTGGCCAACGCGTCGGCCAACGCGTTCGCCTATATGTAGTGCCGACAAAACGCGTCGGCCAACGTCTAAATACCTACCGCCAACGCGCGAGTCGCCCGTTCTACACATTGGGCCGACACGTTGGCCAACGCGTTGGCCAACGCGTTCGCCTATATGTAGTGCCGACTATAAGTGACGGACGTTGTTCGTAGAGTCCACATCCTGACGATGCTCCGGTGTTGGAGCGAAACGCGCGTCGAGGTTTTCAACTATTTCTTTAAGGTGAGAAAGTTTAGTTTGTCCCATTTTAAGGGCCTGCTTCTTATCACTTACCGTATATCACTGTTTAGTGTTTACGAATGTTTTATAGTTATTACAAAATAATTATTATGTTTTCTTCTACAAAGGGTGAAGTATAAGTAACATTTTTTTTTTTGCCTTCAAAAGAATTCTGATATGCTTTTTTTTTTTTTTTTTTTATTGAATAAGGGGGCAAACGAGCAAACGGGTCACCTGATGGTAAGCAACTACCGTCGCCCATGGATACTCGCAACATCGGAAGAGCTGCAGGTGCGTTGCCGGCCTTTTAAGAGGGAATACGCTCTTTTCTTGAAGGTTTGCAGGTCGTATAGGTCCGGAAAAACTGCTGGTGACAGTTCGTTCCAGAGTTTTACAGTGCGCGGCAGAAAGTTACACGAAAAACGCACTGTGGAAGACTGCCACTCATCAAGGTGATGAGGATGATATGTTTTTCGCGTGGGTCGATGGCGAAAAGTTGCAGGTGGTATGATTCCGAACAATTCCTCAGAGCACTCCCCGTGATATAACCGATAGAGGATGCAGAGTGAAGCTACATCTCGGCGTAATTGCAAGGGGTCCAAGCTGTTTGAGACACTATGGCAGTCAACAATTCGAGCGGCCCTTCGTTGGATACGATCCAGAGGGAGCAGTTGGTATTTTGGCGCCCCTGCCCAGAGATGAAAACAATATTCCATATGAGGCCGAACCTGCGCCTTGTAGAGTTGTAGGCGTTGGTCCGGACTGAAGTACTGTCTCGCTCTGTTAAGAACACCAAGCTTCTTCGAGGCCAATTTGGCCTTACCCTCTAGATGGTATCGGAACTGGACTTCGCTCGATATGTTGACGCCAAGTATCTCAATGCTAGGGGAGATGGTTAAAGATGTGCCCTCGAAACGAGGATATACGACCATTGGTGACTTTTAAGTGGTGAACGCGCAGACTTGTGTCTTGGCGGGGTTGAATTGGACCAAGTTACGTCTACCCCATTCAGAGACCGTCTCCAATGAATTCTCAACCTTAGACACAAGTTCGTTTCGACTCTCAGTGACATTTTGCCGAGAAATATTGGGGGAGTCGGTATATACAGCATCACCTGTACTGTCATCAGCATAGCAATGAATGCCGCTAGTCTGCAACATGTCATTGATATGCAGTAAGAATAGAGTAGGCGATAGCACACAGCCCTGAGGGACACCAGCATCAACAGAGTGAGTCTCCGAGCATTCGCCGTCAACTACGACCTTTATGCTTCTGTCTGCTAAGAAACTAGCGACCCACTTACATAATTTATTTTATACATAATTTATTTTATACACTTACATAATATACTTATTTTTACTCGCTACCGTAATTTCTATATAACACTTCTTAGAAGGCTTAAAACCGATTACGAAAAGAGTGAACTGCTAAAAAACAAAGAATGTCCTAAAAAGCTCTGGGACACCATTAATAACATATCTCACCGCAAAAGTAAAACTTCTTCGGCATCGGAAAATGAACTGACTAAGATAAAAAATTCCATCTCAGAGTCACTTGACCATTGCAATCATTATTTCTCAACCGTGGGCCAGGTCTTGGCAGATGAAATATGTTCTAAAACTAATGAAAATCAGGAGCGCCTTGCATCTAAATTTCGTGTTAGAGGACCATCCACTTCAAACTCCATCTATTTATCTCCCACTGACACTTCTGAAGTTAAATCATTAATCAAAGGCCTTCCCAATAACAGCTCCCCTGGTCTAGACGGAATTAACAATAGAATACTAAAATCTATCGCTGATTCTATAGTAGATCCCATCACGACAATTTTCAATAAGAGCCTCGAAACTGGAATTTTCCCAAAAACTTGGAAAACCTGTGTTGTGATTCCAATTCACAAAGGTGGCCCCAAGGATAACCCTGCAAATTATCGTCCTATCTCGCTATTGGGAACAATTTCCAAACTACTCGAACGCATCATTCACCGTAGACTAGTATCATTTCTTAACAAAAATTCTATAATTAATTGCCGACAATTCGGTTTTCAAAAAGGAAAATCAACAGAGGATGCTGTCTCCGCTCTCACAAATAAAATTATTGACTACCTGGATAAAGGTCAACGCTGCTTGGGCGTGTTTCTGGATCTAGCAAGGGCGTTTGACACTGTTTCAATACCTATTCTATTAAAGAAACTAGAAGCATATGGTGTTCGGGGTATAGCTTTAAAATGGTTTACCAGCTACTTGACGGGACGACAACAGTACATTAAAATAGGTGACAAATTGAGTGCTGCTAGATCTATCTCTTACGGCGTCCCACAGGGCAGTATTCTTGGACCGACTCTCTTTCTTATTTATATGAACGATATTGCCTTTCTGCCCTTATCATGTGCTGAAGTCTACTGTTACGCGGATGACACTGCTATCATTTTTCACGGTCCATCAGTGGAATCAGTTTGTCGCGAGACAGAAGGTGGAATGTCACTCGTCACAAACTGGCTAAGTGCCAACTTACTAACCCTAAATACAACTAAAACTAAATTCATGTTTTTCCATAAAACATCTGCTTCAAACTCAACATCCTTAACTACCCTAAAGGTGCATACCCACTCTTGCCTAGCAGCGAAGCCTGTCTGCTGCGACTGTCCCCAAATACAAAGATCACCTGACATTAAATATCTAGGCATAATTCTAGACGAAAAGCTGTCTTTCAAGCAGCACGTTAGCTTGTTGTGCTCCCGTATTAGGAAAATAATTCCAATAATGAAAAACATCCGTAACTCAGTAGATTTTAGTTTACTCAGAATAATTTATCAAGCATTAGGCCAATCAATAATCAACTATTGTATACTGGTTTGGGGAGGTATAGCCTCGTCCACCCTAATCTCCGCTGAAAGAGCTCAGAGGGCCGTACTCAAGGTAGGATTACACAAACGTCGCAGATACTCCACCACTGCCATTTACCGCGACTACCAGATTTTAAGCATTCGTAAACTATACATATTGAGGGTAGCGCTTGCTGTCCACAAATCGGTTCTTGGATCTACACAATATGTCTCCTTGCTTAAAAAGAGAAACTTTAGATTACCTGGTAGCACTGTCAAAACTTCCTTTGCCCAGCGCTTCGCGACTTTTCTTTTCCCGCTTATCTACAATAAGTTGATTAAATCATGCCAACTGGAAAGGCTCCCCCTGCGTAAATCTAAGGAAATAATTACAAAGATGCTCCTCAGTACTTCTTACGAAGAAGCTGAAAACATACTAAAGGTTACTGTATAAGATCCCAATTTGTTCAACGTCCGCATATATTACAACAAAAGCACAACACACACACACACTCACACTCACACACACATTCACGCGCACGTATACATGCACACACCCACCCTCACTCACACTACACATAATAAATAATTAATATACCTACTCTTACCTTAATCTTACGTTGTTAACCTACTTGTAAACGTTTTAATAACTACTTATGTATCCTAGTGTCAATGTTCTCAAGAATGTTCCTACTGGCCCCACAGGACAGGCTATGCCTAGTGTGGGGATATGTCTTAATCTTAACTTGAATATTGTATTTTTTTTGGAAATAAATTATTTGTATTTTGTAATTTCTCGGGCAGCCCGTATGATGGAAGCTTTGATAGCAGCGCTTTATGCCAAACCCGATCAAAGGCCTTCGCAATGTCCAAACTAACAATGCCTCTCCCTTCGACTCAATTGCCTGAGCCCAACGACGAGTCAGGTACGCCAAGAGATTTAGAGCTTAAGTAGATAAGTGAAATTCCTAGAAGTTCATAAGTCGTTAATATTGACTTGTAAATTTTTAAACATGCTCTAGAGTTAAAACTATTATAGAGAAGTTAAACGTAATATTTAACCCAATTATATATCTGCGATAATATGACAAACACTCACTAAGCACGACGGGGCCTATTATAACCTGTTTAATATTTTATAACACGTCGGTTTATCCAACTTGGTTTTCCCTTACTCTTGTAAACTTGAACATAAGGTTCGGTCGCACACAAAGACATTGAACGATTACTTAACTTTAATTACATGAAAAGTTGGCAGAATAATGGAGCTTATATTGTAAGAATCTACAAAATCTTTATTCGATTAAAATTAAAATAACATTAATAAGTTTCTCTGTGTGCGGGCGTTAATATAATAATTGAGCATTAATTTTGTAACTTTTGTTAGATGACAGTAATTTAATAGGCTTTTATTAGTTTTGATTGACGTTAAGTACGAGGACTTTCTCTTCAGTTTGAATAACTTTATTTTTCGAATGCCTACTCGAGACGTTTCAGTTTTAAGTTGTCATGTGCCGTCTGTCCAATAAAAGAAGGGATTTTTATCCCCACGCAATTTATTACATTTTTCCTTTCGTCTACTATATCCATACTAATATTATAAATGCGAAAGTGTGTCTGTCTGTCTGTTACCTCTTCACGCCCAAACCGCTGAACTGATTTTGCTGAAATTTGGCATGGATATACGTTCAGTCCCGGGAAAGGACAATAGGATACTTTTTATCCCGTCAAAATGTACGGTTCCCGCGCGATAAACTAATTTTGGCGCAACGGAGTTACGGGCATCATCTAGTCACTAAAAATTCACTAAATATTTCACTAAAAATCGGCTTAGTAATTTTAGAGCCTATTTTAAACAAAGTACAATTACTTTCTTACCGATTTCTTATAATTATACTTTGAATTTTCTCTTTTTAACCGATTTCTTAAAATAATAGTTTAAATTTTAACAAATACGCTTATTAATATTCTGTTATACTTACAAATCTTAAAAAATTAAGGAAGCTAACCAAATACTTAATACCTTTAATGCATTTTGCAATTCACTTAAAGCACGTTTACTGGAGAGGTAATTGTTTTATAGGCACCTCACGCCTCGGGGCGACAAACCTTTACTTTAAACTTTACAACCGTCGTAAAATGTACAGCGCTCATCGTGCACTTAAATATGGCCGCATTTTATTACATGACTATACCTGTACTCAGATATGTTACTACCGCGCGCGTTGTGAAGCCATTAAATACGGGCCAATTGACCCGTCTTTTGTATAGTCTGTCTCTTTTATGTAAATGTCATTTCGTATCTTTTGTTTCACTTATCTGTCAAATTTGACAATTGAATTTGAAAATTGTTCGGAAGCAATTTAAACCGGAAAATAGTATGAACGTAACAGATCTGTATTTAGTTGAATATCATTGACGGGAACCATAATTTTTTCTGGAATGAGAAGTATCTTACACCATCTCCGCTATTCGTCTCTGGAACTCTTTACCTGATTCTATACAAAACTCTGAATCCATAAATATATTTAAGAAACGTGTCAAAAAACACTACCTAGACCTATTTCCTTGACTATGAAAATTTTGGTGTACTAATATTAATTATCCTAAAATTGTTATCTCCTGTAAATTTTTCATATTTTTGCCTTATTAAATCTATGTAAAGTTTATGTAGTTTATTTTATCTCACATTATTGTAAGTAACAGTTTTTATACTATTTATCGTTATTATTGTATTTTCATTGTTTTGTGTCTCTTGTGTTGTGTTCTTCATTTTGTATGTTTATGTGCAAATAAAGGATTTATTATTATTATTATTATCTTAATGTCCTTTCCCGGGACTTAAAGTATCTCCTTAACAAATTTCAGTAAAATGGGTCAGCGGTTTGGGCGTAAAAAGGAAACAGACAGACAGACAGACAGACAGACGGATAGACAGACAGACGGACAGACAGACAGACATACACACTTTCGCATTCATAATATTAGTATGGACTATGTATTTTATAAAGATTCGAGTAATGAATTGTTTCATTTTATATATTGAGGTAAATTAATATGGATGTCTATACCGTAATATTAAAAACATCTACATATTGCTCGCGACTACACGCACGCAAGTGGATATATCCCACTAGAAATTAGAATACGTAAATTTTACCGCTGCAAAAATTACCTTCCATCAAAATGACAAACAAATAGCCGTACAAATAATGAAATCTCAACCTACTGAAATTAAATTTGCAGCTACCCCATAAAATTTTCTTTAAACAGAGATAGGTATCTTTTGTAGTACTTAATAGGTAATATTAGGCCAATTTGCACTAGCCTGATTTAAATAATATGATCGAATCTATCCCAATATTCATTTATAAAACGAAAGAGAAGAAATATTTTAGCAAACGATCAGCTATTGCCTATTAGATACACAAACTACTTTGTAGAAATTGCAGGCGTTGGAAATTGGTATAACACAGATTAGTAGAAATAGGTTGGCCAGGCATTCTATAGCATTCTATGATAAAAATTACCTTCCCTGAACCTTCTGGAGCTCAACATTGTGGTGCGCGAGGAACTTCTCATTGATCTTGTCCAAAGCAAGGTCCACAGCTGGGCCGCAGCGCTCCAGGTCGAATGGCGAGTCCAGGCGAGACGCCATCAGGACTCCAACCTTGTACACCGTCAGCTCAGACAGACACAGCCTACACAGATATAGCAAACAAAACAAACGCGATAGTTTTACTAGTTTCATTGTTATTTTATTTTCCAAAAGTCTGTTAAAAGTTGGGCTTGCAAAACTAATTAAATTTTCGAAATTCGAACGTCGCGCCGGAGGCGAAACTTTTTAAATTGTGGAATTCTATTTTTTAATTTTTTTTACGATATAAAGTTTCGTGCATGGACAACAGCGAAACGTCCTTTCGCGAGAGTGTGGATGATAAACTGAGTGAAAGTGGGATGGGGCGCAACAAGTCGCGTCGGTTCCCGCCTTTTCCCTCCATTAACCCTTGATGAGGAATCATGAAATTAATGCCCTTAGACCCATTAAACGAGAATCTTCATTGTCCATATTGAAATGTAAGCCCGCGTTCAAGTAATGTCCAAATATCGTTGGGAAATTACAGCTATCAATTGTTTTTCCCATTCCAAGGATTGATGTTAGATGGATGTTTATATTTCAGGTTTTTTTTATCAGAAATCTTTAAAGCTATAGGTAATGCTAACATAATATTATAATATCTCCGTAATAAAATAAGTATTGAAAACAAAAAATATATTTAAGAGGCCCATAAAATTATTCGGACACGGGTTCTATATTATATATATATATATATTTTAAAAAGCTACGAGATTACCAAAAAGCAACCTACGAAGTTTCCACTAAGCTACTACTATGTAGCTAAGAAAGAAGCTACAAAGTTTCTACAAAAGAAGCTACGAAATTACGACGAAGCGTGATACGAATTTGCTACCAAACTGCTACGACGTAGCTACAAAGAAGCTAAGAAGCTACTACGAAGGATAATACAAAGTAGCTACGAATTCACTACGAAGTAAGTGTCGCCGCACACGGGCCGCACGCGACCACCACAAACGCCGTTTTAAGCTTGTCTATTGGTGGTTTTGTGGTTGTGGCCAGTGGCCCGTGTGCGGGAGCCCTAAGACGAAGTTACTACTAAACTGCTACGACGCGCGCGACGTAGCTACAATGAAGCTACGCATTTACTACGAAGGGATAAAAAGTAGCTGGGCTTTGTAGCTTCGAAGTTGCTTTGAAAGGAGTTACGAACTTACTACGACGTTACTACCAGTGACGAGTTTATATTTTTTATGAGTCTAGCCCACTTTATATTCGTCGCACCATGTACGAAATCTGTAGGGCCTCTATATAGACGCTGCCGCCCCCTAGGCCGTTGCCGCCCCTAGGCCGTGGCCTATTAGCGGCCTATTTTCGACGACCTCTGTGGCTCAGTGGTGAGCGCGTTGGTAGCTCAAGCCGGGGGTCGCGGGTTCGAATCCCGCCGACGGAACAAAAAGTTTTTCAATGTTCCCGGGTCTGGATGTGTATTATATAATACAAATCTTAAATATAGGTTTGTATAGTATCAAAGTATTAAATATATTTCCGTTTACCTCAGGTAACACAAGTCCTTTAGGTATTTAGCACGGGGCCAGACTGATGTGGTGTGAAGCGTTCATAGACATTATTATTATTATTATTTATAAATCCGGGGCTGGTTACTACAAAGCTACGGCGAATCTAGCTTTTAAGTTGCTGCGAAACGATCTACGACGTTGCTACGCAGCAATAGATTAATAAACCATCATTCCGTGCCACACACATAAACACAATGTGCGTGCGTTTTATATGTTCGTATTAATGGCGAAGGTTATATTAATTTGGGAGACTGTGGACCATAAAGTTAATATACCTATCGGAATAGAGCAACAATCTCGAGCTGTCAAACGTAACCAAAATTGGTTTTCATCTGTGTGAAAAATATGTGTACGTATACACTTACACAAGCATGATTGAACATGAATTCTATGAGATTATATTGACAACGTGCGGCACGTGCCGACTGGACGTCAAAAAAAGAGTGCTGCTGTCATGTATCACACGTCTCTTTTTACCACGCAGTATTACTGATAGTGGCATCTCGCTTGCTCAGGCCTTTGTTTCTCTATTCCGCTAGGTATATTAACTTTATGCTGTGGACAGCGTTGATGTACAGCTTTTGTGCTTAAATATAAATGCACTACATGATGCCCGCAACTCTGTTGCGCCTTTAACGTTGTTAGTGGCGGCCGAAAAGGAAGATCTTCCGACCGAGCGAGATAGCATGCTCGGTCAGGCCAAAGCCCACTGACGTCATTTCAGACGTTGTATATAATATCTTGCCGTTCTCCGAAACTTCGATAGCGCGATGTAGGATTGTTAGGCGAATTGTGGGTACCGCCACACGCCAAAACTCGTTAACCGGTACATTTTTCCGGGATAAAAAGTATCCTATGTCCTTTCGCGGGACTCAAGGTATTAGCATACCAAATTTCAGCAAAATCGGTTCAGCGGTTGGGATGTGAAGAGGTAACAGACAGACAGACAGACAGACAGACAGACAGAGAGACAGACACACTTTCGCATTTATACTTAACTAGATGACGCCCGCAACTTGGTTGCGCCAAAACTCGTTTATCGCGCGAGAACCGTACATTTTTCCGGGTTTTAAAAAGTATCCTTTCCCGGGACTCAAAGTATCTAGGCGTGAAGAGGTAACAGACAGACAGACAGACACACTTTCGCATTTATAATATTAGCATGGATATTAAGTATTAAGTATGGTTAATACAAGGTTTTGGATATACCATCGAAGAAATTACCGTAATTCGTAGGCAGTTCACAGACCCACGCGCCACGTCATTTGGTCGGATCATGTCAATTCAATATTTATAAAGAACCTACATCTTTTTTTAATTTTTTTCCCCACCCTACCACTCCCACACCCACCGCCCACGGCCTGCCAGCACGCAGATTATCAGTAAGGGTTGTTCAGGGAAGTAGCTAACGGAGTTTTAATACAGCTGAAGCTACATGACCGATTTGTTCGCCAGATCTCCGAACGATCTACGTACTGATATGCAGCCTACAGTTAAACATAGTACGAATATTTTTTTATCTCGTTAATTATTGTAGTACGACATAGCTACGAGTACATAATATGTAACTCTACAACTGCAAAGTGTGGCTGTCTATTACCCCTTCACGCCCAAACCGCTAAACCGATTTTGCTGAAATTCGGTATAGAGATACTTTGAGTTCTGGGAAACGATATAGGATAATTTTTCTCCTAGTAAAATGTACGGTTCCGCACGATAAACTAATTTTTGCGCAACGGAGTAACGGGCGTCATGTAGTATTTTATATCTGGTTCAAATTAAACAATGCATTGTTAACTTGCTGCTTGTCAGTGCGAAAGGCGCCACAGTTCCCACTAGTCGACGCAATGCACACAATATCTTCTGCACCAGTTGTCCTAAGTACTTATATGCTCCATACTACTTAAGGGCGTTCCGTCCGGAGATTCCGTAATTGACCGTATTTAAAACCTTATAAACTCTTAACCCATTCCATGCGGCAATAAAAACTACACTTATTACCCAGGTGCGGGGACGATTTTCGTCGTGACGCCGATGGGCGTCTTCCGCACCTCAAAGGGTAACAATAAGACGCCGATCGGCGTTTTCAGCACACTAATAAGAAATTAATCATTATTACGTTAAATTCATTGGAAAATCTTCAGTTACGTCAAACGTGTGGTGTGTTCAAGAGCGTATTTGGCGTAAAAATTAATCTTACGGCATAAATTATTATTTGTGTGCAGTTATTGGCCTTCAATTGTTATATGGTGAAAATTGGTTGAATATGGCGAGAAATGGTAAGTAAATTGTATTAATTAAATAAATTATGCCCCCTTTCGACTAACATCTCATATATTTTAGTTTTTAGTGATAATAATAGCAAAATTATCAGTATAAATTAATAACAAATTAATAACAGGGGTGGCAAACCTTTTCGTAATTTCCGTAAACGTATTATGCATATTTTCAAGAATATTTTTAATAAGTAACCTGAAAATAAACTATGATAACATTATGATATTTTTTTTGGAGATTTGAGATAGTAGGGAATATATATGCATATTTTTTGTTTCTATCTTTTATAAACATATCGTATAACATCATCATATTAATTAATTTAGAGATAATTTTATTATTTACTTACCTACATATATAATTTTTTTTGTTACAAGTTTGTTAAAATAAAAAAAAAACAAAATCAAAATTGTTTTATTTTGATTTGGTTAATCTGAAAGCTACAAAATTATAATAAAAATACAGAAATAATCTTCAGTATATCAACATTCCTTTTGTCGTCTTAAACTCATGATATCAGCTTCCAAAGTAATACCAATTTGTTAAAATTCAAGCATACATTCAGCATCTCCTTAGGATTTACAAATTACTTTTATTTGAAACTCACGCCAATAGATCGACAACTAAACTACATATTTGCCGTTATAAATTTTTTTTAGGACAATTTTGAACTCAGATAAGTAAAAATAATAGGGTTTTGGCGCGATCTCGGCAACGCGGCAAATGTATGGCCAAGGTCGTTTGCTCGGGGGACGGCCTTAACTACATCCTAATTACGTAAAATATATACTTCGATCCTCTTTATATCTTTGGAGTTTCAGCATTATCACTAATCACTATTGACTATCCACACAGTAACAAATATTTATTATTACAAGTAACCCGGTGAATATAATTTATTTCCACCTATAAACCTTCCCTGGAATTTCTCGAATAACTAAACTAAAATTATCCAAATTAGTTCAGCCGTTCTCGAGTTTTAGAGAGACTTACTGCCGCACTCAGAGGGGAACATTAATAATTACTTAATTGCAGTGCTTAATTGTAATTAATTCAAAATTTTAACATAAGACCCATACATTATCTGTTCAAACTCTTCATTAATCCTTCAGGCCCCGCGCGAGCACCGGTGATCGCGAGAACAAAATAATACAAGGGGAATTCCTAGAACCTCCGATCGAAGGATTAATTTGAAGGTTAATCGTAATTAAATATCTCTGAGTACGGCGGCAACAAAATGTAAAAATCATTTCAATCAATCAATTAAAGTTAATCCAATGATTCAAGTTATTGTCACTACTACTAAAAGTTTTCATTTTAGTTGAACAAGAAGGGCGTTGTTTACAATATAAATTGGGACTTTTTGTCGACTAACATCTTGCTATTAAACCGAATAATAAGTGCTTAAAAATCTTTATTTTATAACTAGAGGACGCCCGCAGCTCCATTGCGCTAAAATTTGTTTATCTCGCCGGAACCGTATATTTTTCGGTAAATGACTATCCAATGTCCTTTCCCGGGACTCAAGACAGCTCCATGACAAATTTGAGCAAAACCGGTTCAGCGGTTTGAGCGTGAAGAGGTAACAGACAGACAGACAGACAGTGGACAGACTGACACACTTTAGCATTTATAAGCATGGAAGTATGGATATTGCTATGTAGCTACCAAAATACTTAAAGCTGATAAAAATCGCAAAATAGGTCCCTCTCCCTGTCGTCTCATCTTGAGAGAACTCTTCGGTCGGTCAAGAACTTCTACCTCAGGCAATAAAAATCACATATCAACACTTTTAAACATGACATTTATTCAACAAAACGACTACACACTTCGCACAATTGTAATAAAATATATTCTACAAACTGGGTAGGTACGATTTGGTGTTACAAAACTTCATAACAAAATATAAAATATTGAAATACAATAGGTATGTACAGAAAACAATATATTTTATATTTAAACAAATCACAGAACATTAATATTTTACTATAAATACTTAATTAACTTAAAAACATACAGAGCTCTAGTTAAGTTAGAAAGAACATTGTATAATTTCTTGCAACTGACATTTTTATTAATATTAAAATTAAATAATATTAAGTAATGTACCTAAAATAAATAACCCTAAAATTTTAAACGGCCTTTCTAACGCACAAGTTAAAAATATGGAATTCCGCTTTAAAATTCTTAACCCATTGTTAACATTAAAAAATAATTTTAATTCAAAACAAAAAAATAGTGTTGCACAAAAGTTTATCGATAAAATTTTAAGTGTAAGTAATTGATGAGACGGAATTAAAAAAAACAACATAATATTTAAATACATCATTAAACGATTGTACGTAAAATACACTCACTATTTGATAATATTTTGTATTGTTTTGTGAAATACTTAAAACTTATTGATGACACAAAAAAGTTACATTTTTGTTTTGATAAAAAATCATCAACAGAATTTGACTGAACGAATTTTATCAATATTAGTAATTGTTTTAAATGATATAACGTTCATAAAAACAATGCAATTTGATATAAAAACTTGATATTTTATAAATAATAAGGATAATTTACACGTTATGCAGTGATTTAGTAAAGAAAAAATATTTTGTAGTATGCGTGGTAATTCAATATTATAAATTTATAATCTTCCATACCTCTGGACGATTAATTAATCAAGAACAAATCAAGAAAAACGAATAGCATATCAGCCACGACACGAATTTCGCGTTATGGTCTTTTTGTGATTGCGAGAACGCGTCGTGGCCGTTTTCATTAGAGCTGTGTTTCACTGTGACCACAACGCGTTGTGAGCTATTTTTTCGCTCACTGAGCGATTTCGGTCTTTGAGCGTAACATATACATTAGTGTTGGTTAAACCTGAAAAATTAAATTATGTAGTTTGGATCTTTGAAAAAAAAATGTGCGTATTTCATTTTTTCTGGCGTTTGGTGAATCAAAAACGTAATAAAAATACATCATTACATTCTACATTTAAAATACTTTCAAATCCATTAGAACACATCACATCAGTACTATACTAAACGATACGCTAACAGATAACGAGGATTGGTTCCATGTTCACATTTCAAAAAGTCTGCCAAAAAACCCGGTAACCACATTTTTGTTTAGATGTTTCCATTTAATGTCTCTTGAAATGTTTTGGTCAGACTTGTCAATTACAGTAATTTTAGTGACACGAAAGCCTTTCTTATTTTATACCCTTCACTGCAGTTTAAAATATCATAAATGGTATAGACACTGTTTATTTTATGTCTTTTTAATATGAAAAGCTTTCGTTCACCAATTACCTGTATAAAAACAACATCTAAAAACGATAATGACTAGATAGAACCTAAGTGGAAATCCTTAAACGTAATAAAATTATAATATTTTTAACACAAAAACACTTATAAATACTCTACCAAACATATTACGGGGAAAAATCTTGTCTAATTTGGAACATTTTTATATATTATAGCATTGGATCTTATAGTATTTAAGCCATTAAATGCATGACAGGCCTTATTTAGGCGTCTTACAACGTGGCAAAAGAGTATGACGAGGTGTCAGAAGGAATTAAAACAGTTTCGACTGTATCTGATCTTTATCTGTGTTAGATCGGCCTGGCATATTCAATTTAAATATATTAAAATATAGCAAATACACAATACTGTCGATATTTTTTGTTCCTGCTTGCATTGTGCCATACACTTCTTGCCCAGCTGTACTTAAAAATAGCCCTTAAGTCTATTAGGTACCAAAATTTTAGGTCTTTTCGGACTATCACTTATTCGGCTAATATACACGAAATAGAAACATTACAGTTAAAAAGTTTCATGTTGAAAGAAATTCGTAATATACAATTCTTATGTGCGTTTGACTTCGAGACGTTTAATTTACGTTATTTTTCATATAATATTTTTTATTGAACTTTCAACTAAAACAGCGGCAAATACTTAATTCGGTTACAACCTTTGACAATTATTATGTAAGTTTTAGTCGACAAAATTAGGGTCAAATCACAGCAAAAAGTGACACAATACTGTGTAAAAGTATATTTAGTTTTTTTGGCAAACAATTAAGAGATGGCGTAAAATTAAACGTTTCTTGTACATCATTACGAAGATGCGGAGAGAGGCCGCGAAGCTCATTTTTATTAAGAATATTATTATATTTACTCTATTTTGACACCAGGTATTGCCTCGATGGTCAAATCACTCGACTACTTACATTACATGACATAAATATTAAATATTGAATATATAATTTGGCGCACACATCTTTATGTAAAATAATAAAAATATTTGCCTCTTTTAAATACATATAAACATAATCATTATTATGATTTTTAACAAAATTTCAGAAACGATAACATACTCACTAATATTGTTATAAAAAAAACAAAGGTTTTATCGATAGTAGTAAGAATGCATTGGACATCACTATGACGTCAAACACTATACCTAAAACTTATAGGGAATGTGAGCAGTGAAGGCGCTGCGAAGTGATGTCACCAATTCAAAATTTTAATTCTTACTTGACTTGCTCTGCCACATATTCCTGCACGTTCTTGTATACAAAGAAAGTGCTTCCTTCTGATGTCAGAAATCCGAAACTTGTGTATTATTTACTTGGCATGTCCTGCACCTAGTTCCTGCACGTTCCTTATAAGGTTATATTCACAATTTTTTAAAACTGCGCCAAATTTTACACATAAACACGACTCACGTCACATTATATTCAACTACACTAAAATTTGTGCGTATCGACCTAACATTATACAATATCCACACTGTTCACAACACTAATAGAACAACACACCGACTATTTTTAATTATAATATAAATATTTTTTTTATTTATCTTTATTGCTGTCTCTGTCACACAGATTTCACGAAGAGCTCGTTAGATCTCACTTTTACTTAAATTGTACTTTAAGGTAATAGTTGCGTGTGTACGGTGAATTATACGGCTATTAATGAACCAAAGATTTCCTTTGGTAGGATTGGTCCTTATGGTCCAAGGATGGATTTAAGATGTGGAGCCACCGCGATTTTTTATGTTAGTTTTTTTTTTAATTTTAGCAGCTTCTGCTCTGGAGGAAAATAGAGTCTCTATCTGTATAGAGGCATTAATTATGGTACTGTTCCAAGTTCGGTACCATATTCGGATGACTTAAGAATGCTAAATTCATTTTAGGACTCATATTTGCACGATAAAGATGTTAAACGACGTAAAAAGAAGAAGTAGAAGCATTATTTAAACGCGCTAATATTAGTATGAGTCAGTAATTACTGGTCCGATTTGAAAAATTCTTTCAGTGTTAGATAGCCCATTTATTGAGGAAGGCTAAAGGCTAAATTTTATCACGCTAAGACTAGTATAAGCGAGGAAATAGAGGAAAATGTGAAAAAACGGAGGAAATTATTTGAAAGGGCTTATTTCACGATTTTTTCAGCAATTTTTCTGTTATTTGGCACAGATAAAAAGTAAGAGCGTGAAGAATCATAGGCTATTTATTGTGGACTATTTTGTCTATCTAATTTACGCGGGCGAAGCAGCACGGAAAGTCTAGTAATATTATAAATCTGAAGAGTTTGTTTTTTTGAACGCGCTAATCTCAGGAGCTACTCATCCGATTTAAAAGAATCTTTCAGTGTTTAATAGCCTATTTATCGAGGAAGGCTATAGCCTATATTTATCACGCTAAGACCAATAGGAGCAAAGATACAGAGGAATATGTGAAAATAAAGCTGAAGAGTTTGTTTGTTTGTTTGAACGCGCTAATCTCAAGAACTACTGGTCCGATTTGAAAAAATATTTCAGTGTTTGATAGCCTATTTATCGAAGAAGGCTATAAGCTATATTTTATCACACTAATACCAATAAGAGCAAAGATACAGAGGAAAATGTAAAAAACGGGGAAAATTATTTGAAAGGGCTAATCTCACACACTACTGGAGCAATTTTTATGTTATTTGACACGAATATATAGTAGACTACGTGAGATATGGGTTATTAATTTGTGAAAAATATACGGTTTCCGTGAAATTTCAGATTTACGCGGACGAAGCCGCGCGGTACGTCTAGTAATATTAATATGTTTATTGCTCCATTCATCACCATGTCTTTGGCATGCAGAATAATGCGTCTATCAGCCTCCGTATATTAATTAAGCCTTGTCAACAGCGTTTTCGTTGGTTGAAAATCATATTTTCTAAATTTTTTATTTAATTTTATTTTTACTATATTTTATTTAAATATTATTCAAAAACTGGCATTTAAACATTCGATCCAATCGAAAATGATACCAAACTCGCCTAAATACCTAAATCCCACACAGTTATTGACCTCAAATCTTGTTAAAGCTAAAAAAAAACCCCTCCCCCACCTGCATGAAATATTCAGGTGGCTCCACATCGTAAACCCATCTTAGGGATATAAAGATCAATCCTACCAAAGGAAATCTTTGGTTCAGCAAAAGCCGTATTCCTCGTTTTTTTGTCTTGTACGCACACGACTATAAGGGTATACGTAGAAGAAAGTGTATATTATGAAAACTTCGTTGAGAAATATTGGTAAAATATTATCGGTAATTTTATGGATCGAGTAAATACTAAATAGTTGTGCTCCTTTAAAACAACTTATCTAACGGGTATGTTGTACATGGGACGAATTCTATTACTTTTTAACTAATAAAAAAATTCTAACTCTAACTCTAATCATGGTGCATATTCCTATTGATTCTAAAATAAAAATGTAAATGCAACATTTCTATATCATAAACTAAAATGGAAAAAGAATGGCACGAAAACCTTAAGGGCTAAAGTAATAATAATATTTGAATTGTACAGAACATTTATGAATTTAACATTTAATTCATATTTAAAATTTTCATAAACTGTGGTTCGTCGGATCTCCAAAATTTTAAAATAGGAACATTTCATTTAAATTGGTAGTAAAAAAGAAATGCATATTATCGATACGTACGTAGGTATGGCATCACTAATAACTTATAATGAAATTTTGTACATTTCTGTCACAGACATAAAAACATGGACGCTTCTTTTTTGCAAAACGTTGTAATGTTTTTGTGCAGTCTGCAGAATATATTTTATTGTAAGAGATTATTATTTTATTGCAAGAGCTAACAAACAGCTTACAACATTTTTGCTCTACTTTAAAACCTTTTTATTCTCAACATATTTGTCGCTGTCGCACAGCACGAAAAAGAAGGAGATAGCAATATAATGTTAGTGCCATTAAAATGTAACCTAATAAGCACTCTCCTGAAAGATTTGTCATAAAATGTATTGTTTTTTAACTTTAAAAACGTCCATATTTTTAATGTCCATGATATTTGCCATTAATTGAATTCAATTAAAAATAATTACTTTTTAATACTTATTTAGAATATTTTGAGGGGCGATAGTTTATATTTTAGAATTAAGTAATAGTTTAGAACGCGTGGCATTTTATATCTATTGTTTTTTAATCTAAGACCCAATTCTCGTACTCGCTCCCGCACGTGCGACATCGTACGTGTGCGAGCAGGACAGGCGATGCCTTGTGCCATCTTAATTATTTAGACACGAATGTCCGCAATGTCTATTAGGTAACAATTACACATATTATTGCTTTGACGAATTCCTTAGCGGAAGACACTTTGAGGCCGGTTACTCGTGCAAACACTACACTCTAAACAGATTAATTTTGATCTGAATGAAAAAATAAATTGAAATGACCAAATTAACGTGCTACAGTATTGCGCTACAGTATCTTTATTTAACGACATATAAATTGGTAACAATATATATATATATATATATATATATATATATATTGTTATTACTCAGCTTAAGCGTCTTAATTTAGTCACTAAATCATTTAGATATCTAAATTTAGTGAAATGGAATAAGCGCTTTACATTTAGACCAAAAAAAATCAGAATAGAGTGTATACTGGTCAGAATCAATTTAGTCCAATTAAGTAAAAACATAATAGGTCTATAATGCGGTCACGGAACAGATAGAAATTATCTCGCACGCCAATACATTGCTATCTTGTTTCCACAGGTACAAAGAGCATCGCGATAATCATGACCCATTAAAATGTTTTTGACATGACAACGTCTGATAACTCGATCCTATGGGCTGCATGCACGAAAAATATGACGTCATTGTCCCGTTTCGCAAGCGAGAGCGCGGCACGAACGAGAGAGGCATGATCAGCTCGAGCGATCGGCTTAGTCCGTAGCATAAAGTTAATATACTTACCTATCGGAATAGAGCAACAATCACAAGCTGTCAAACAAAACCAAAATTGGTTTTCATCTGTGTGAAAAATATGTGTACGTATCACTTACACAAGCTTGATTGTACATGAATTCTATGAGATTAAATTGTCAACGTGCGGCACGTGCCGACTGGACGTCAAAAAAAGAGTGCTGCTGTCATGTATCACACGTCTCTTTTTACCACGCAGTGTTACTGATAGTGGCATCTCTCTTGCTCAGGCCTTAGTTTCTCTATTCCGCTAGGTATATTAACTTTATGGTCCGTAGTCACCTCAAACTACCATCCGTAAACCTACTTTCATGACAACCAATTTCTTTTGACCAACTTCCAAAAAGGAGGAGGTAATACGTTCGGCTGTATGTATCTTTTTTTACATTTAGATTAATTTGATTCTGAACAGAGAATAAAATATTGTTTGAACACTTATTCATTGCGTACGACATTTTATATCTCATTAATAAATAATCGTTCTTATAATATTATGTTTAGTTACATCTAAAATCGCTTGGGGTAAACGGGGGTATGTCATATATATTAATGAGAAAATCAAAGCTACAATACAATACTAATAAGTAATTATAGTACAGCTTGGCAAAAAGGAGGGCGTTCTAAATGACGCCTTTTTTTGTTACAGGCAACCCCACGCTACGCTTGAACGCACTTTTGACACATTATGTACTAGAGTTGACAAGACGTATGTTGCCATAAATAGTAACTTTTAGTTCCAACTGTCACCTCGCCAGACTCCTTTTTGTCAAGCTGTAATACCACTTTACTATAGTTAAAACCAGGAGTCACAAATATTTTAACTTTTAATATGATAACATGTGACTAGCTTCGTGGTTGGAGGTGGTACTTTTGTGGAAATGAAAAATCGGCCAAGTGCGAGTCGGACTCGCACACGAAGGGTTCCGTACCGGTATGGAGTGAAAGTAGACAAAAAATTGTGTTATTTGTAATGGAGCCCTCTTAAGTATTTACTTTATTTTAATTTTATTATTTATTATTGAAGTACAAATAATAAATTTAAGGATTTTGTGAAAATTTCAAGTGCCTAACTATTACCATTATTGATTACGAGCAAAAAAGGCCAAAATAATCACGTTTCTTGTATGGGAGCCCCCTTGGTATATAACCCGAAAAAAATGAGTATCGTATTACCCACAAGCAAACTTCATCATTAGGGCTTTACAAATAAAGTTCAAAATGGCCGCGGCCGGCAGAATACGGCGGTTACCTGCGAACTTTTAACTCTTTGTTTTAGAAACGTAAAAAATACTATCGCTATAAATCGTCTTGTAGACGTTGTGTAATTACTTTTAAAAGCGTTTCACGTAATTAATTTACAAATATATGAAGCGATTTGCGTTCAAATCACATAAAACACAACTTTTTTGTCAACTTTAACAAGTTATTACGATGTATTTCTTGCAAATGATTATCTAAAAGTGTCCATTATTAGTAAATTAAACTATTTTACTACTTACATTCGTTAAATCCATCAATTATTTCACACAAATTACACAAATGTTACACAACATGGCAGAACACACACGAAAAAATTCACGATTTTCTAATCACTGAAAAATATCCGTCGACCACAGATTGTATAATATTTTGCATTCAGAATGTGGCAAATGTATCATAGATCGTAAGCAACAAAACTAGTCTTCTACAAAACTCTTCTTCATACAAAAGTAGTCTCTAAGCGCTTTATACGATATATAAAGCGCGATCACAGCCAGAGCACTGGTGCCCACGCGGGGTTTTTATGGAAGTTTGCTGTGTCACGTGACCCCGAGCACCGGTGCTCGGCCGGGGAATGAGGGGTTAAATATTAACTTTATTTTATTTTTAGTATTTGTTGTTATAGCGGCAACAGATATACATAATCTGTGAAAATGTCAGAAGTCTAGCTATAGCGGTTCTTGAGTTACAGCCTGGAGACAGTCAGACGGACAGACAGATATCGAAGTCTCATGAATAGGGTCCCGTTTTCACCCTTTGGGTACGAAACCCTAAAAATGCTGATTATGAGATTGTACCATTAATGAAATTAATTTACAGGCAGTTGACTGAACTACGTCATTTGGTCTGATTATTATGACAATTGAATGTAAGCTATAATCTGATGGATGAGTTTGACATAACGCAACCAAACTACGTAGATCCGCCGCCATCTGTCTATGATTAAACTTCTCTAATCTTATTTATTAAATTATTACTATATTAACTGGGCTGCAACATTTCTAAGTAAAATACCTACACTCCTAGTATTTACAGCTTGTCAGCTATAATATCTACCTTACCCGCAAACGAAATATGTATCAGTTAATATTATGTAGCTTTGATTTTATCATTGTACTGATATATCTCCCCATATAACTTTGGAATAAATTAATAAATATAACCTTTATAAATTAAAATTGTTAGTAAATAAATTCATATATACATAAAATATAATATTATTCACTTATTAGGCCTACTCTATTTGTGGGGTTTTTAATAACTTTTGGTGTCGACAACTGTTTTAGATTATTTTCTATTAATATTTTGACACCATTTTACTAATTTCCAACGTTAAAACCAACTCGACAATTTTAAGTTCTCATAGGCTTTATATCTTACATCTACTTAGGTTCGCCGGTATATAAAGTTACTGTTTAAACAATAATTAACTTTCAAACATAACTAAAATGTTCAACGGTGGACTTACATACTTTTTGGCAATGAGAGAATTAAATTAACTTATAACGTATGAGGTAGTGCGACCTTAGCCGTTGTGCGGTTCTGTGAAAAAGTAGATCTGTCAACGTCATGTCACGGGGTGGAGTGATGGCGCCTGCGGCGGCGGAACACGAGCGCGAATATGCTGCGGAGACGCCGCCAACGCCGCCGCCCACCGCCCGTCGCGATGCTCGTGCCCAGTATGGATGACTGATGATGCAATTTAACATGTCAATCAAAAGATAACAAGGTCTACTTCTTCTTCAAAAATGACATCCCTCGAGGAAAAGCCAGTGACAATGTCGTAAGGTCTACTTGCGCGAGTCTGAGTTATTGCAAAATATCGTGCGTTTGTGCAAATATCATGACAGCTCTTTGATAAGAACACACACACGACAGGTATTGTATTAAAGATTCATGAAGGTTTCGACGATTACAGTCATGTGAATAAGCTATTCATATAAAGGTGATTGCCTATTTGTCAGCACCATATGGTGCTCCCAGACAGAAGTTATATAACGTTATAAAACATTGTGTAACACGATAACATTTTATAACATCGTATAACATACGCTACAACATGTCAAAAAATAAACGAGTATTTTGTTTTAAATTGTTACAAAATGTTATACAAAAATGTTATAAGTTTTTATACTTATAACATTTTGTTTTAAATTGTTACAAAATGTTATACAAAAATGTTATAAGTTTTTATACTTATAACATTTTTGTATAACATTTTGTAACAATTTAAAACAAAATACTCGTTTATTTTTTGACATGTTGTAGCGTATGTTATACGATTCAGATTTTAGATGATCCTATCAAAGTACCCGTGTGTATACTAGAGCGAGCGAGAGAAATGAGTGGCTCGATTTTTATTCGGCGGTATCCGCGTTTCTGACATTTCACTAGATTTAGTTTAGTGAAATGACATATCACTAGATATTTTTAGTAAGAAGACGTAACAAACAAGAATATTCGGCATCTTCCGGGAGTTCGTGATATCCCTAGGGATATCGTGAAATCCCTGATATCCTCTTTTCCCTGCGACATATATAACTTCTATCTGGGAGCACCCATACGCGCCTCATTTTAGGATTCGTTTCATGAAATGACCGCACGAAATGCGGCGCGCACCGATACATTCATCCGCACCGTACAAAGTATAAAGAACAGAAATATACCTGTCTCTGTCTCTCGAGTCGTCGTATCTCCCTCACGAGCGCGTGGAAGGCGTCGTCAACGTAATGTCGGAGAGCCGCCGACGTCTCGAAGAACGGACAGCCCAGTTGCGTCGCCAACGCCTTGCCCTCCTCTATCGTCACCTGAAATTATTCAATTATGACGGTTATACAGGGTGCAATTAAACCTTCGTGACGCGCGCACCTCATCCCGCGTCACCCATCGCTCATTCCCCCGCGCCGCTAGTGACCGTTCTGCAACGATTTTTGATGGGGTAAAATGTAAACATAAAAAAACACCCAATTTTTGTTGGCTAAATGGACTCTCCTAATGACACATAAGCCCTGGAAAAAATTTGGCAGGAAGGTTTAATTGCACCCTGTATAAAGCACACAATTAGAATGGTTTTGATAGTTTTCATCTTACTAAAATTCTACGCACTTGCACTCTAGAACTCTCCTTGATAGGAGAGAGCCAGCCTTTCCCAGTATCACATGGATGATACTGATGTGTTTGCAAACCAATAGGTACGATTCCTTGCTAGAGGAAATGATTTTTCGAGCTTAGAAACATCATATATGACAAAGACAGCGGATCTTGTATATATTTACGGTTTTTTTTTAAATAAGGGGGCAAACGGGTCACCTGATGGAAAGCAACTACCGTCGCCCGTGGACACTCGCAACATCAGAAGAGCTGCAGGTGCGTTGCCGGCCTTTTAAGAGGGAATACGCTCTTTTCTTGAAGGTTTGCAGGTCATATTGGTCCGGAAATACTGCTGGTGACAGTTCGTTCCAGAGTTTTACAGTGCGCGGCAGAAAGTTACGCGAGAAACGCACGATGCAACACTGCCACTCATCAAGGTGATGAGGATGGTATATTTTTCGCATGGGATGATTCCGAACAATTCCTCAGAGCACTCCAAAACAGTAAATATTTTAATTAGTGCATATTCTCACTTAGTTTTGTTACACCTTGTAGATACTTACTTGGCGGAACCTCACAGCCAGATCCAGCTTGTTACCGACGAGGACCAGCGGCAGCCTCTCCGTGGGCCTCGCCTGCGCCAGCAGCCGGCGGTACTCGGCGGCCGCGCGGAACGACCGGCGGTCCGTCACCGAGTAGCATATCATGAAGCCCTCCCCGCACCGCATGTACTGCTCCCGCATGGCCGTGAACTCCACCTGGTGTTATGGGCGTATTTTCATTAGTCGTTAACTCGTACGGTATACAGAATGCGAGGAGTCTATGACAACTAATGGCGCATTGTCATTGGTCGTGGCATGCGTTTCAGAAATCTCCCGCAACCCGCATGCGGGCCCTATCGACCAGTGAAAATACGCCATAAATAACAGTATAAGGCTGCGTTTCCACTAGAGATGTGTTGCGAGGAATGTGTTTTTCAGAACCAATAGAATCGCTTCATTGACGTTGCTTGCAGTGATTTATTAGTTAGTTGCTTCAAATCTTAAAAACGCATTCCTTGCAACACATCTCTGGTGGAAACACAGCCATAGAGAGCTATAGCTATATATAACAAGCATGACAGGCCATGCTTGTTATCACTTAGGCGTGGATCTGGTCCACATGCATAAAAATATCTAAGAAATTATATGATGTGGTCAACTTGTATGCGGACCAATTATTATTACGAAAATAAATTACTATTACAACACGTTATTTGCTTTTGAGAGACACAAATTAGGCATCGTCCACATTTGTATCATTTGCGCAATCAGATCTCCGATCAGTAGGTCTACTACGAAACAATTTTGAGACTCACACAATCGGACGAGAATGCCGCGTCCTACTCTAACAACGTCATTTCACGTTTGTAAGAGCAGGACGCGGCATTTTCGTACGAATGTTTGAGTCTCAAAACAGTTACGTGGTACGACCCCAGATCTCTGTCGCGTATCATCGAAGCGTATCAAAATGATACGCGTATCATGATACGCCCCGATCGCTATTAACCGCGTATCTGATACGCGTCGTATCAAATACGCGCATGATCGGCAGAATGATCTAATAGGCGTCCACACTATGATACGGCGCAATGATCGCGACGGAGATCTGATCGCGCAAATGATACAAATGTGGATGAGCCTTTAGGTAGTACGTGTGAAGAGACAACAGACAGATAATAGACAGATGTGTAAAATGATATTCTAACCTGTCCAGCAGTATCCAGTATATCCAACAAGGCAGGCTCTCCATCAATCACGGCTTGCTGCTGGTATGAATCTTCTGTAAATGATAACATAGTAATGAATACTTTCTGTACTAAAAACAAATTTTGTAACCAACTTTTGATATAATATGTTTATAACTTTATTTAATAAAGACTAGATTGAATTGAAAATATGTACACAACTAAATGAAACCAAAAAAAATCGGTTACAGTCGAAAAAGTTTGGTTCTATTTATAGAGATTCGGAAGCGAGGGTTAAGAACGTGACGACGTCACACGTTGTCACGTTCAACTATCGTCAGTAAGCCGACTTTACAGACAACCGATTTTTTACTGCTATTGGACCTCTACATTTTATAAAAAAAAAAAAAAAAAAAATGTTACGTAAAAACAATAGTTACTACAAGTGTCACCTCACTACCAACTTCGAGTAGCAAGATATCGACAATTGCAGCACTTACGTCAGCATCTTGTTGGCCCAGCGGTTGTCCCGCTGGGACACAGCGCCAAGTTCCAGGATCGCGTCCACGCGGCGGCAATACTTACTTTTCGCTTTCTTTAAAATATAAGCATCGCTCACTCAAGTAGGACTTAGGAGACAGACGGATGTCGAACGCTGCCGAACGCAAAGGCCGATTGTGCTTCCTTGTCGCTTGTTCCGCGCTCTCGCTTGCACTTCAAGCCTTATATGGAACGCCTCAGAGCGAGGTAACGACACATGAACTGTCATGTTTTTTGGCTGGCACCCCATATCGAATTATAAGACGTTATCACGTCAAAAACATCAAAAGTTGTATGACCTTGTAATGGATAGTTAAGTGTATTATGTTGTTATACTAATTAACTGTTACAACAATAACACAAAACTTGCAATGAAGGGCCTATGACATACACAGAAATTAACTTAGCTTTCATAGGATTTGCTTTGAACGAGGTTACTTCATGTTATGGTGACTAGCTAAAAAATTGATTAATTTAAAACACCTCGATCACAGATTCTTGGAAATCTTTTGTTCTCGCGGTCACATGCGACCGCTTGCATTGTTTGAATAAGTTAAAATAGCTGTGAGGGGAGACCTGGGGCACCAATATACAGGCTTAGAATAGAATAGTAATTTCTTTATTTGTACAACTCAAAACTTAACTTAACACATTGACGGACAGTACTGCCCATAAACATAAATATTTAAAAAATATTAAAAAGTGATACGACAGTACGCCTGTCGACGTACCAGTTTAGGTCGAGCCACAGCTCGTACGCTTCAAGACGATCAATTTCTCATACAAGCATTAGGTGCGGCGTTTTGTACTGTCACCGTAGAGGTATCTTAGACCTTTATACTGTCACCATGTCATGAATTACACACACTTAAAGGTCACGCACACATTGAAAATTTTTCGTCCCCCCCACGCCGCACACTACGCCTCTAGACGTCGCCTTTTCATAGATTTAGCCCAGTACTGAGCGGCGGCAGTGCATCATGGGTTGCTAAATGGTATATGGTCAGATTTTGTATATGGCAGGTAGGAATTCTTATGAATAGCAGCAAAAAAGACTTATAGGACTTATTTGATGCGGCTTCGTCTCCCGGATCAAGCGAAAACCCTTTTGCTGATGATAACTGATTGACGGATAACGCCTATGGACGTATAACTGTCGTACTACATAATATATAAATTTCCTACGTGTTGCGACACTATGTCTATAGGCAATGTATGAAAAAAAGTACTATCAAACTACGAACTACATGCCAAAAGTAGTGTCCATCAACGTGTTAAACTTAAAAACACAATATAGGAAAACTATGTACAAATAGACGGTCTTACTGCTAATAACAGTTTCTGCCAGACAACCTTAGGCTTAGTTTGGGGTCCAAGTCTCTTACAAATTACTACATTGTCATTTTGGGAGAAACAAATAAATGTTATTATTATTATACAAACATACCTATAGTCGGGTCATGGTAGTCGAGGAAGCTGTGACTGACGAACTGTAGTGTGACCGCGGACTTGCCGACCCCGCCGTCGCCGAGCACCACGATCTTGTACACACGGAGGCCCCGCGACGTGCCCTCCGCCATACCGCCGCATGCCTGCGCGATCGGTGACCCAGCGGTGCCGCGCCCGCTGCGGTCACTCGCACTGCCCCGCGCCCGCCATCCGCACAGACCGCCTCCCAACACTACCACCGTGACCGATTTGCACGCGACCGACTCAGAAACCACTCCATTTGTCACACATGTTCCTGGTAGGTGAACCCAAACGCAAAATATGGTTTATCAAAAATCAAAATCGACACGACAGCTGATCGAATGCGAATCGTTTGATAATTTTGACAGCTACATATTGACATTTCTGATTCGGTCCACAGATAAGAAATGTAGGCCAAAACCACAGATGTATTTTATCACAATTTTTATTTTTCATCTACGAATAATAAGGTAAATGACCAGTAGATTGGACAGTACCAGTCATTGGAAAGAGCACAAAAACACAATATTTATGAATGTTGCTTTAAAAGTTTCCTGTTTTTAAAGTAAAATAACGCCTGTTTTTTAAGAAAAACAGTCAGTTTTTAAAGCAACATTAATAAATATGGTGTTTTTGTGCTTTTTCCAATTACTAGTACTATCCAATCTACTAGTCATTTACCGTATATAATTTTCATGAAATAACTGGAAATATTCAAAGTTTGCTCATTTGTTATATTTGGATTCATTCTAAAATATTAATTTTCTTAATTTTTTTAAAGATATAGCAGTCAATGTATAAAAATTTTAGGTAAAATTTAAAGGGCAGAATAATAATACTTCAATCTGAGACATTTCTATATTTTAATGTTTTTAAATTAATATAATATAAAACAGTTCTTAATTATTTAAATAAAAATGATAGCCATTCATACCCTTATGGCATTACATACCCAATAAATAAAGTGTAGGGTTAAACTGTCACTCTATATTGAGTATGAAGTATTTTTATTTAATATTCTATAATAATACAATACAAACATAGTGCTTGGTACTTAAGCTAAAATTAATTAATAAAAAAAAATACAGTTAATTTTGGCTCTGAGATCTTCCAGTTTTCTTTCCCATGACAGGGCTACCACCCATCTGTCTCAATAGTCCTCTTAGTCCTCTAGCCTCTCTTAACCCATGATCCAAATGTTCTGATGGTATAGCAGAAAAATCATCCACCAGAGGAAGTGGTCCACTTAGTTTTTCAGAGTACTGGGCCAATCTGGACTGATGACCACAAGGTGATGTCTTCTCAGTTGTAGGCTGTTGGGACTGAAACAAGAAATGCTATTGTTTAATAAAAAATAAATAAAATAGATATGTTGTGTTTATTTCATCTGATACTATAGGTCTACCAGGATCTAATGACAAAATATGATGATAGGCAAGATATACTTCAACATTCTGAAAACTTGCTTCTTTATTCAGAAAATAAATAATTCAAATAAATAATAATATAAATAATTAATTGGAATAATAAAATAAATAATTATAAATTATAAAATAAATAATAATAAAAATTATTAATAATAAAATAAATAATTAATTGGAATAAAATATTTTGATCCCTTTTTTCCTTATAGCAGCTGATTACCTAATGTGTGTGGAACATATGCAAATATAAAAATTTATCCAATGATCAAGGATATTTTTTGAAAATCTGCCATCCATTGCCATTAGATTCTGGCGGACCTATAATAATTTGTATCCTTATATAATTTAGATACAAAATAACAGTAGGTGTTTTTTGCATTCCTAGTTTGAAAAATATATTGAAAGAATTTTAAATCAATAGCAATCAATTAGCTTTAAAGTTGTTACTATATTTTTTAAGTAATGTAATTGCCAAAAGAGGCAGTTTAATATATTTTACCTTCAGCTTTAAAGCATTGATCTCTTCTTGAAGACGTTTTAGGAGAGCTGCATCGCTTTCGTAACTAGTGAGAGTTGGATGTGGCATACACTGGAATACTGTTGCCAATAAATTATGAAGAGACACCAAAACACTGTCCTGCCAAGCCCTTGTAAAGTACAAGCTGAATGAAGGATTTTCATCGGGTTTTTGTACATATGGTAACACTGTAAAAGAAAAACAGTAGACTGAGACTAAATAAAACCTTTTCCCACCTCTGGGGGGAAAACATCAACTTTCTTCCCGCTGCGCTTACCAATGTTACCATTTTCCACCTGCGTCGATGAGAAAAATAGAATACGCACCATGGGCAGTAAATAAGAAAGCCTCAGATCACATGTTTGTTGACCTCGGCTTTGCCTCGGCTAACAATTACATGTGATCTGAGACATTTCTTATTTTCCTGCCCTAGGTGCGTAATGTACTATTTTATTTGGTCTGAGTATGGAGGTATTCTATTCTATTTCTTTAATGTATTAATTCGGTAATATTAAAAATCTATAATCATATTATTATTATTGCCAGTCTGTCTGTTTTTACTTCTTCACTATTTTATTTGAATGTTTGGTATGGAGATAATTTTTATCCAGGAGAAATGGTTGATTACTAACCTATCAAAAAAGTTGTGGAAAATGTCTACTATTTAATATTATAACAATACATTCAAGTAACTCTGAAGATATTAAACAAACACTCATATTAATCCTTCGATCGGAGGTTCTAGGAATTCCCATTGTATTCTCGTGTTCTTGCGATCACCGGTGTTCGCACGGGGCCTGAAGGATTAAATAAAAATGTTATTGAGTATAAATAGGCTAACTATATAAATAGTACTGATAAAATATAGGCTTACTAAACCACTCCTTCCATTCACTTTGTCCTTGCAATTCGGGAAGCATTTTGGCCAAGAATTCTGATACTTTCTCATTACGTACACCTCCAGCATTCTGAGTGGCAGTTACCAAATACAACTTGTACAGACTGTACTCTATTTTCCTGATAGCTGAAAACTTAATAACAATAGTACAAGAAAATCCAAAATTAGTACAAAAATCAATTTTTAGCTATTGTAAGAATTGGTGTTTACAAACCTGGCTGAACATGTACCTCTAACTTGGAAAAGACCAGCGTCTCTAAATGATTCCAATAATCCTTAAGACCATTAAGATCTGAATAATTTATATAATGCATAATTTGGTCGACCATTTTATCGACACGGAAGCCTTTGTCTTTATCCGTCTTTAAGTCATTATCAAATGCTTTAACAGTAGACGTGAATCCTCTAAATAGTAAATATTCTCTAACGATTTCATCGACGAGTTGAACATGGGCCATCTTTCTCCACAACGTGTTTCTAATTTTCTGTCAATTATCGGTTAACAAGTTTCAATTTTTACGATAGTGGAAAATAAGTTAAGTAAAAACAAATAACAAAATTAACTATAGCAATAAATAATATACAACAATAAACATAAATCATCACTTTGTTTGACTTTGTTTATTTACACTTTTCACAATACACTTTTCCTTCATTTTTTTTTTTTGACGTGTTCCAAAACTCAATAATGTACCGCCAATATATTGTATTTAAATGCAATTTGACGAGATTTATTTGGCTCCCAATATTATGTCAGGCTGTCATCGGTATACTATTTAAGCATATGTAAAGCATATGAACACATCTGAACTAAAGCGCTTAAGCGCTTATTCCATTTCACTAAATTTAGATATCTTAATGATTTAGTGACTAAATTTAGTCAAGTGGAATAACATTTAGTAACTTTCTAAATGTTATTCCACTTGACTAAATTTAGTCACTAAATCATTTAGATATCTAAATTTAGTGAAATGGAATAAGCGCTTTAAGGATAAAAGGGAACGAAAATCAGAAGGACGAGGGATATTAGGGGGTAGTGAATGTTAAAAATATAATTATTATGTCACTGTCATGTTCACAGTATTATTTTTTAGCCGACTTCCAAAAAGGAGCAGGGGCCCTAGACAAGATCCAAAAGTTTTCCGTGCAAGCGTTTTCCGCTCACGCTAAAGCGCTTGAAGGCATAGATTACACGGTCAATATTATCACGATTCTAGTATCACGGGATTCACAAATAGTACTGCGATACTGCGATTCGGCCTATTACACCATCAATATTATCACGGAATCGTGATAATATTGATGCGTGTAATCTATGTCATTCCACTTATCCTAGCTAGGATCCTAGCTTTCTAAATGTTATTCCACTTGACTAAATCGGAAGCGATTTAGGATCCTAGCTAGGATCCTAAATCGTTTCCGCAATTATTATAAAGCGCTTATTCCATTTCACTAAATTTAGATATCTAAATGATTTAGTGACTAAATTTAGTCAAGTGGAATAACATTTAGAAAGTTTCTAAATGTTATTCATCATCATAAATCATTTAGATATCTAAATTTAGTGAAATGGAATAAGCGCTTAACGCGCTACTGACGCGTACTCTATAATACTTTCTAGAGCTGTAAAAGTAACGAAAAAAAGCGTACCCGTATGTATTCGTTACTTTAGCTGTTCGTACTCGTTACTATTGTATCGTTACTCGTTACTCGATAGTTTTAAATTTTGAGACCTCATACAAGTCATAACAACCAAGTTTTGTTGATTATTGGATTCCGTACCCAAAGGTTAAAAACGGGACCCTATTACTGAGATGACGATGGCTGTCCGTCAACATCTGTCTGTCTCCAGGCTGTATCTCAAGAACCGTTATAGTTAAACTTCTGAAAATTTCACAGATTGTGTGTTTCTGGTGCCGCTATAACAAATACTAAAAACAAAATAAAGATAATATTTAGGTGGGGTTCCCAATTCCCATACAACAAACATGTTTTTTTTGGCCTTTTTGATCGTAGCCCATAATGGCAACATGTAGTATAGGTAGACATTTGAAATTTTCACAAAATCCTGAGATATAATATAATACACGTATTTTTTTTAAGTCCGTGATATAAATGATACTTTAATAAATGTATTTAATTATAAAATTAGAATTAAATAAATAATTAACACTATTTTTCCCTACTTTTACTCTATCACAGTACGGAACCCTTCATGCGCGAGTCCGACTCGCACTAAGCCGATTTTTATTTATTCTTATTTCTTAAATTCTTCTAGCAGACTATAAAATCTTTTTTCTAAAAAATTAAAATAACCTATCAACCCCCTTATAGACAGAGACACCAGCGACCGCGACTACATTAGAATAACAATAGATTTCCAAGAATCCGCGATCGAAGGATTAAACCTAGAATACTGCAGTCTGCAAGCATATCAAGCTGCCATCATACAAAAACGTCATTTTTGACAGTTCTCGTTTACCAGCAGCGAAAGCAATTATGCAATATGAACATGGGCCATGTTCATATTGCATAATTTATATGGCAAATTGGCAACTACGAAAAATGTGAGTAACGAAACGGATTCGTGAGTAACGTTTCGTTATTCGGTACTAGATGGCGTACCCGTTACTCAGTAGTCAGTAGGTACCGAATACATACGTCTACAAATATATAATAGTAATCTGTGACATACGGTTTGCTACAGCTCTGGTACTCTGTGCTTTCGCCTTTCGCCTTTCGGAATTAAAAAAAAACCACGTTTACCGGTGGTTTGCTGTCGTCGATTACGTTTTTCCAAGTTTTTTCTTGTTTTAACTCAAAATTAACTCTATAATGTGATTTCTCTACACTATCTATTGTTATTGTGTCTTACACGAGCGGCGGAAACTATTTCAACTACAAGGTATATTATAAAAATCTTCAAACATGACGGGGTAAGTTTACATTATTCATAAAATTATAGTAAAAGCGCTTAGTATGCGAAGTAACAGGATAATCTTAATGTACACCGTTCCAGCAGCCTCTTGATTTTATTCATAATGTCATGCATAGTTTTACGACTGTAACGAGGATTGGATTGAAATTTTTGTACCTACAACCTACCTTCAAAATATAAAAAATCTTGAAGGTATATTGTATTGTATATGTTACTGTAAAAAAGCTCGGACTGCAGTAAATCCTAAGATTTTCTAGTAAAACCTAAGATCTACCTATCCCTAATGGTAAATGTCCGAAAGGGTTTGCGATACAAAGCCACCATATAGTTGGTAAATCTTAGGATTTACAGTAATGGCTAGAGCTGTAGCAAACCGTATGTATTCGGTACTAAGTAATGGGTACACCATCTAGTACCGAGTAACGAATGTGTTTCGTTACTCGCATTTTTCGTGATGGTCCTAAAATATGGATTGTTCTTCTTGTAGGACAATGTTATTCTTTTTTTGTATGCCTTAATTATTTATTTTATTCTAATATTATTTCACAAGTCTAGCTAAAGCAGTTCTTGAGATAAGTACAGCCTGGAGACAGACAGACAGACGGACAGACATCAACGTCTGAGTAATAGCTTAGGGTTCCCTTTTTAACCTTTGGGTACGGAACCTAATAATCAACAAAACTACTTAATTGGTTGTCATGTTACATGAGGTCTCAAAATTTAAAACTATCGAGTAACGATACAATAGTAACGGGTACAAACGGTTAAAGTAACGATTGCATACGGGTACGCTTTTTTCGTTACTTTTACAGCTCTAGTAATGGCATGGCTTACGTTGAAAAACAATGGCCAAGTGAGAGTCGGACTCGCGCACAAAGGGTTCTGTACTGTTATAGAGCAAAAACATTTAAATCTTTATTTTATTTTAATATTATTATAAATTATTAAAGTGGTATAATTAACCGTGGGAGAGAGAGAGAGATGGGCCGGCTCGACCAGAGAAATACCACGGACTCAAAGAAAACCGGCGTGAAACAGTTGTGCTGTATTTTGCTGAGTGAGTAAGTTTACCGGAGGCCCAATCCCCCTCCCCTACCCCTAATACCCCATTCCTCTTAATCCTTTGATCGGAGGTAGTAGGAATTCCTATTGTATTCTTTTGTTCTCGCGATCACCGGTGCTCGCGCGGGGCCTGAAGGATTAAAGGCTGACAGACCTGCAGCTCTTCTGAACCTTACCTATTAATTAATAACATATTTTGATTGCCTTTTTACTTTTTTAAAACCAAATATAAGAAAAATACTGATTGAATTATAGTAGCTTAGGTAAGCATTATGTTAACTATATGTACCTACTTTTGTCTTATAGTTTATTGAGGTAAATAATTTAGAATAATTACTCTTTGTTTTATTCCTAAAACCAACATTTACCAGTTGACAGTGGTAAAACCTAGCATATACCGAATTTTAATGGTAAATGTTCGAAAAAATCGTCGTATTATTAAAAATATTTACATTTACCAACTCGTGTCGGTAAATCCTAAGATTGACACTTAAATCTTGAGATTTACCGAATTTCGAGCTTTTACAATAACATACTTAGCATAAAATTATGTTAAAAAAATACATTCCAGTGATCTTCCTGCTGTTAATTTTTATGAAATACTAGCTGTCCCGGAAAACGTTTCTTTACCATAATATTATATAAAGTATATCGCCCATATTATTTTATTGAATTAGTGACTATAAATCCATCACTATCCCGTGACCCACGTCGCATAAACAATCAGGGCCGTGCCTGGGTATATGGCCGCCTGCGTGCCAGTCTGTATGGCCGCCCCCAGGATAACATTAAAAAAAACTACTTTAATTTTTAATGTTTATTATTATACACAGGGCATCAAACCGGGAAAAAAATCAGTTTTTGGTTAAACGAAATCGAGAACGAAAAAAAATATTGGTTTTGTTCCCAAAACCGGTTTCTGAAAAGAAAAACCGGCTAAAAACCGGTTTATGAGATTTATATGTTTGGATGAAATTTAAGAAAAAAAAATGCACAAAATAAACATTTTTTTATTTAAAATTTAAACAAAAATAATAACATGAAAAAAATTATGGTATTGGTTTTATAATCACAGACAAAATAAACTATTGATTTTTAAATTTTAGATTTTGCTTTAAAATAATTGAATGAAATTTTTGTAATTTTGATAATATTTTCGTAATAATATGAAGGCCCCGCGTTACTCTACGTTAAGAGTACACTCTTGAGGCTCTGGAGGCTTGTAGGTATCGCGCGGAAGTGAGAACGTAAGGGGGTGGTGGGAGGCGGAGCTTTTCGAAAATCAGCTCGATCGTGCACGGTCGCGCCGACCCCTGCGTTAAATTAAAGACTTTAATAATATCGGATCACACACAGGACACAAATAACGATTTATCCTCGCTAGTCTATAGACTAATACGACTAATAAGACGAATAAGACCGCTTACGCGACGCCGGTCAATTGAAAAAACTATTTCGGCTCTTCGCTCGTGCAATGTTCGAAAAAATTCGGATTCGCTGCATGACTAGGTATATAAATACTACAACGACATAATCAGTTTTTATACATTTCTTATTTCTGAGAAACTCTTTTTAGATAGATTAGATTAGAGAAACTGTTTTTACTTCGTATCTTAATGAAAACAAACCGATTGTATTTTTGCCCAGTAAACAACTTGTAACGATTTGGCCGCCTCTTAATTTCGGCCGCCTGCGTGCGGTGCACGCAATGAACGCCCGTCAGGCACGGCCCTGTAAACAATGGTCGCTCTTTATAGACAAATAATTTGCAATAAAATAAAATTGCGACTGTAATTAAAGATCTAAGCTATCCTATCTCTCAAGTTGGAAAAAAGCACACATAAAAAAATAAAACATTAAAATCGGTTAAGTAGTTTATAGTACAAGAGCCCACGACCAAAATTTTTGTCTCATAGCAATACGGCCAAAACCGCATCAAATCGATAGATACGATTATCCTGTACTCGAAAATACCAATATCAGACATTTTCCGCGTAGCGTTTGATCTGACCGAATTTTCAAAATTGTCAAAGAATTTTACCAAATGCAGTTTGGTCATAGCAATATGTCTGATTTGCAGACTGTAGTTGAATGATAGTTCTGAGATACCGGAAACATATTTCAGACGTTAGTGGTGTAGCGCAAACCCGTAAAATCACTTAAAAAAATTAAAAATGAGACAAAAAAAATGTCTCATAGCAATATGTCTGAAAATCTTTTTTATTAGTAAATTTTGGTTATTTGATGCGAACAAAACAATTTTCAGACGGAAATGTGAACGCATTAAATTTTGAGACCGTTTTGAAAATGTTAACAAATTTTACCGATCGGTATCATAGCAATATGTCTGAAAATTGTTGGACATGATAAAATAAGTTGTCCACATGTGCAAAAAATTTATATTAGACAAATTAAATGTAGCACCTTCTATATCAGACAACTTTTCGATACTCAGATATCATTTAAAAATCGTATTGAGGCATCTTGAATTTTCTGTTACAAACCAATGAATACGTTGCGACCCTGAATTTATTAGATGATAATTAACAAAGAATTTACCCGAAACCGTTGAAGTTGAAGGACTGAAATAAATCGCACAAAAGGAAACTGGGATGAAGTTGAAAAAAAAAACGGTTTATTCAAAGTTACAAAATATTCTCGTATTTAATCGCTGTCGGATTCGGAATCGTCGTCTTCGAATTCACTCTCGACGTCGCTCGGGAGATCTTCAACGTCCTCTTCTGTAAAATAAACATCGTTAGTGAAAATCAAGAACTTATTTATGAAATTAACAGCAAAAGCCATGTAAACTGTACTTGTTGTGGATGATGATTTGTCGTCCAAAATAACGTTGCTCAACTCAGTTAGTTGCCAGAGAACCACGAAAACTGAAATCGTCCCTCGTCTTCATACCATCCGCAATCTGCAGGGTTCAGTTCGGTTGGCGTTTTGGTTCGTAATAAACGTTATTTTCGTTTTTGGGAGTATATGCTACACTTAAAGTGTCTGAAAACAGGTTTTTGGTAATCATGGCAGCAATACGAAAAGTTGAAAAAAATATATTATCCGTATTGCTATGATATATAAAATTAGAGTAAAACACTAAAAAATATATAAATAAATAGTTAATTTACTACAAAATATTTAAACTCTAAAAAATATTTTTTATTATTTAAATATTTTGTAGTAAATTTACTATTTATTTATATATTTTTAGTGTTTTACTCTATTTTTTAGTGTTTAAATATTTAGTAGTAAATTTACTAAAAAAAAATTTAAAACAATTTTTTTTTAATGTTTAAATATTTTGAAGTAAATTTTTGTGCAGGAACCTAGATAATTACTATTTTAAACTGAAAAACAACTCAAACATGTTAAATAATAAATATTGTCGTATGAGAAAATGATTTTGGAATTACGTATGTATGAAAAATTCCAAGTGTATTCGGCCTCTTAAACAGTAGAAACCCATAAAAATGTTGATTGAAAAATATGCTTTTTATATGGCGCCGAAAACACTGTCCGCCATTGTACCGCCATAGTGTGAAGTCCACGCGGACGAAGTCGCGGGCAACAGCTAGTAAGAAAATAAATCAAAATAACTACGGGATAACATTTTAAGGCTTTTATTATTCTTTTTCTTGAAAACTTTGTATTGTGTAACTTAATCAATTGTATTGTGCAATATCACGCTTCAATTTTATTGAACAGTTTATTTGACAATTATTAGATTGAAAGCGCGCGATGTTCAATATCAACCCTAGACCGTCAATATATTACGCAATACGTGATATGGCGCAATAAAATTATTTGCTCGTCTAGTACGGGCCGGTAAGGTTATATTATGATTATAGCGTTCATCACCGGTATTACTATAATTACAGTCGCGATAGATTTTTTCTGAAATTAATAATTATAGAAAGCTTTTTTTTGCGCTAGTGTTTAGAAGAGGTCATACATAGCTCAAATTCAAAAACTCGACCAAATCCAACGGGTGCGTTAGCTGCCATACCTATTGGTTTGAAGGTGCCTATTTTTGACCACATCTTCTTTATTTTTCATTTTTTTTTTACAAAAAATGATAAGATTGTTGCAAAATATTTAATTCTCTACAAGTTTGATTCTTATACAATTTTGCGGAAGTAATTGCAAATAATCGGCCAAGTGCGAGTTGGACTCGCGCACGAAGGGTTCCATACCGTTATAGAGCAAAAATAGGCCAAAAATTGTGTTTTTTGTTTGGGAATTTTTTATTTTATTTTAACATTAATATTAATTATTAAAGTACAATTAAATTTAAGGCCTTCGTGAAAATTTTAAGTGCCTACCTCTTATCAGTTATCATTATTGATAACAAGCAAAAAAGGCCAAAAAAATCACGTTTGTTGTATGGGAGCCCCCCTTAAATATTAATTTTATTTTTATTTTAGTTTTTGTTGTTATAGCGGCACCGGAAATACACAACCTGTAAAAATTTCAGAACTCTAGCTATAGCGGTTCTTGAGATACAGCCTGGAGACAGACAGACGGACAGACAGACATCGAAGTCTCATGAATAGGGTCCCGTTTTTACCCTTCGGGTACGGAACCCTAAAAACAAGTCAAAGTATAATTTCGCCTAGCTATGACCTGTATCTCGATTATTAGGTAAGTATCAAAAGAAAAAATTACATAATCATTATCACAATCAATATCCGCCAACTTTGATTCTTATGATTTTTTACAGTAATCAATATATTTTAAGTCCCTTTTTCGCACTAACGCTGGGTTACACCTCCAGGCGCCTTTCTTTTACGTGGTATCCCCAGTTATAGATCTGAGTAGCGCCTTCGTCATATATAACTCTGGAAGTTCGAAATATTTTTCGCGAGAATGACCTACAATTTTGACAAATAACAGAAACTTTCAGTTTCGCGAGGTTTTGCGATATCAAGATCAATATCATCATACTACAATAATTGTCCTTGCATTTACAAGAAATCATTTCATACCCAAAAAGTTAATAATTGGCCAAGTGCGAGTCGGACTCGCGCACAGAGAGTTCCGTACCATTTATAAGCAAAATTAGCCAAAAAGAAATGTATATTTATATGTACTTATTTTGATAAGTGATAACTGATAACCCTCTTAATAGCTCTTCAAATGTGCAAGAATGTGATATACTATATTTTTATAAACAACAAGTAAATTCTCTTATTAATTTATTTTTTTGTTTTAGAAAAGCATATACAATGCAGGAAATGAAGCAGATAGTCGACTACATATCGGAACATCGAGCCTACAATGAAGTAAAAGGAAGGAAAATGTGGATGGACTTTGCAAACACAAAAGTATGTTTTAAAATAAATTTTTTATCCCATCATTATTATTATGTTAGTGTTTAGTTTTTTTTCTGTGTGCCCCATTTTTATTTCTTGCCGTTTTTCTCTATTTCTTGCTTGTTTTATCTAAGTTTTACTGATCAACTCCACCAGCAGCCTTAGCATGGCCACAGTAGTACGAAAGTATAGAAACACTGCGTAGATAAACTGTAGGTATTATTATTTTCTCCGCATTGTTTCTATACTTTCGCATTTCCACTGTGGCCATGCTAGGACTGCTGGCCATCATCCCATCTTAAAAATATTAATAATTCATATTTATGTTCGGATGATTGTACATGACACACATATTTTTATATTTAGTACTTGGCATTTTTTAAATAAAATGTCAGCACTATATACAGTGGCACTCAACCTCTTTTCTATACAGGCCACAATATTGTGATTTTGGTGTCACGGGCAAGCAACATTTTTTTAACCAATGTTTCAAAAATTTACGACTCAATCACGACAGTGGCCGTGAATTTCAAAATCCGCATGTTGAGTATAAAGCATTTACAATTTTTTTCAGATGACTAACAGATCATGGCAAAGTATGAAGGAAACATTCTTGAAGCGTATACTCCCGGATATAACTAATCCTTACTACAAGTTAACTATGCTTCAAATCGCCAGTTTTAGAGAAGGGTATGTATAATTTCCACATTCTTAATTTAAAATTATGAAAACATTTCAAATTCCATCAGAAAACAAAAAAAAAAATTTGAAGTTTTATCCTTTTTGCATTTTACGCCTTTAGTCCACCGACGCTGCTATTTTGTTTTTAGTATTTGTTGTTATAGAGGGAACAAAAATAAACAGTCTGAAAATTTCAGAAGTCTAGCTGTAACAGTTTTTGAGATACAGCCTGGAGACAGACAAACGGACAGACATCGAAGTCTCAGTAATAGGGTCCCGTTCTTACCCTTTGGGTACGGAACCCTAAAAATGATAATAGCTTAAGTCACAAAGATAAATAGATACAGCACTATTGTCGCGTGAGTATTTAGTTTAAATATTAGGACTAGTGTGTACAGGCATGCCCTCGATGAAATCATTCTCGGCCGAGGCTCACGGCGAGTGGCTCTCGTGGAGTGTATATGTTACGCTCAAAGACCGAAATCGCTCAGTGAGCGAAAAAATAGCTCACAACGCGTTGTGGTCACAGTGAAACAGCCACGACGCGAAATTCGCGTCGTGGCTCTAATGAAAACGGCCACGACGCGTTCTGGCAATCACAAAAAGACCATAACGCGAAATTCGTGTCGTGGCTGATATGCTATTCGTTTTTCTTGATTAGTTAATCGTCCATAGGTATGGAAGATTATAAATTTATAATATTTGAATTACCACGCGTGCTACAAAATATTTTTTCTTTTACTAAATCACTGCATAACGTGTTTATCATTATTATTTATAAAATATCTATAGTTCCGTACTATCCGTACTAATATTATTACTGTCTGTCTGTCTGTACGGATAGTTATATGGAACTTGATATTTTATAAATAATAATGATAATTTACACGTTTTGCAGTGATTTAGTAAATGAAAAAATATTTTGTAGTACGCGTGATAATTCAATATTATAAATTTATAATCTTCCATACCTCTGGACGATTAATTAATCAAGAACAAATCAAGAAAAACGAATGCCATATCAGCCACGACACGAATTTCGCGTTATGGTCTTTTTGTGATTGCCAGAACGCGTCGTGGCCGTTTTCATTAGAGCCACGACGCGAATTTCGCGTCGTGGCTGTTTCACTGTGACCACAACTCGTTGTGAGCTATTTTTTCGCTCACTGAGCGATTTCGATCTTTGAGCGTAACATATACACTATACAGCTGCCATTAAGTATATTATGTTAAGTATCAATTTTAAAGCAGCTCCTTTTTTTCAGACACGATGTAGAGAAGAGACTAAAAAATAAACTAGAAGTTCGGGAAGCAGATACTGAAAACATTTCAAATGGTATCAATTTATTTTTACTGTTTTAATCACCGGTGATCGCCACAACAATAGAATAACAATAGATTTCCAAAAATCCACTATCGAAGGATTAGTAAAGAAATCATTGAATCAATAACTTTTAGTACAACTTTGGCAAAACATGATTTTTGTTACTACTTATTAGTGTTACTAATAAGTAATAACAATAATGATTATCTACTCATTTTTCAGGGAATACTAATAATGACGGACATAGCAGTTCAGATAAGAATACAGAAGCCAAAGACAAAGGTGAGGGCCATACAAATTCCAAAGCTGATAGAGATTCCACAGAGACAATAGTTCTTACTAACTGCTACGAAACAGCAGAAGACATAAAAAGAGACTTGATGACTCCGGATGAAGAATCAAATGACGCTACTAAAAAGATGCGGGATTTATTAGAATTTGAGCCCATGACACCAGATGTCCAGCGACTGATAGACGATTTTGTGTCAGAAGATGAGGGCTCAGATGGAGAACCAAGGATGCAAATTGATCTCGAAGACAGAAGCAAAGGGAATGCAGAAGAAACAATAACAGTCTCCGACACGGACGAAAACAACATTGATCAATCAAATACTGGTAACAAATCAGAAAAAGAACCAGCAAATAAGCCAGATAATACTATTGAAAATACAGATAACGCACAAGTTGAAAAGGTTGATAGTAGTAGTAAAGAACCAGAAAAAGATATACCAAATGTTGCTACAACTGAACCTGTTAAAGATAAAAGTAAAAGCATTTTAAATGCGTCTGATTCTATTACATCAACACATTCAACAATGCCAGATTCAATACTACCCAATAATCAAGAAGAACTGAACAATACAGAAAAAACAAACAAAAAACAACTGTCACCTAACAAGAATGATAAGAATTTAAAATTGTTAATATCAAATGAAAATCAAGATAAAAAATCTCCAGCGAAACGTAAGAATGATCGTATAAATTCAATTTCAAGCACTAACAGCGAAAAAAGAGAACACAGAAATCCATCGAAAAAATCCAAAACGGCAGATGAGGAGGTAAACATGGTCGTAGACGTACCATCAGTACCAGAGGTATCTAAAGAAGATAATATTCAAGAAGATGACTCAGCTCAATCCCAAAATCCCTGTCTGCAAAGTGTTAACTTGTATAATGAAACAATTGATGATGCTAAACACAGTGAATCAGACGATACTATAAAGTTGGTAAATGAACAACCCAGCACAAGCAAAGAAGCCGACACCACAAGGCCACCACCCAAAATTGATGTTGTCGTTCTAAAATCTCATTCGTCTAGCTCGAGTCCTTCTGAACCGGAACGGAAGAAGTTCCTAATAGATTCTAAACGGTACAAAGATCATACTTTAGCAAATGTTTTTGGATTTAAATCTGGTAAGTTGATGAAGAGAGAAATGCATGGTTTGTTGGTTCCAAATGGTTTTACTTTTTAAAGAACGATGTTGGTTCTTAGTTTACAACACTATGTGCTAAAAATTTATCTCTGGTCACTGGTTTTCAGAACATTGTAAATTTATTATAAGTTTTTGCACCTTTCCATATAGTAAATTGTATGCTGCTCAATGCTCATATAAAAAGCAGTATTTAATTTGACACAACCTTAAGGTCTATGTTATAGAAAAACCAATTTTGCTAACGAGTTTCACAATCTTCAATGAAAAAGGGTGTATAAATTATTATAACAACAACAATAACCACTACAAACATTGTCAGTAATTAATTGTATTTTTATGGGCTATTAACAAAATAAGATTATGTCGTGTAACTTAGTGGTTGTAATAAGTTTTCTTTTTTTATAGGTGCCATTCGTCGACGCAGCAGTCATAGAAAAAGGTCAATCTCCCAGAGAACATAGTGAGTATAATGTGTCATTTTTAGGTATATTTGTGCTGTTACGAGCACTTCTAAAAAATATGCCGCACTACATCGCCCTGAGCAAGAACTAATATTATAACGGTGAAGCCAAACGAGCGTAATTTGTAAGTTGTGAGTCGCAGAATTTCGGTCGCATAAATATCTTTTCATACAAATCATGATTCACGAAATTACGCTCGTGTGAATCAAACAGGACTTTTGTATGAAACTGAATGCAGCAGAATTTCTGCCAGCCGAAATTCTGCGACTCACAAATTACGCTCGTTTGGCTTCACCCTTATGTGTCCATACAAATATTATAAAAGCGGGAGTGTGTGTGTGAAACACCCAAATTTCAGAACATTTTTTTTAAATTTTGGTATGGAGATACTTTGATTTCCTTGAAAGATTGTAGGATACTTTTTATCCCGAAAATATATTATGTACGGTTCCCGCGCGGTAAACGAATTTTGGCGCAGCGGAGTTGCGGGCGTCATCAATTCAAATATATTTCCGTTGTCTGGTACCCGTAACCCAAGTCCTTCAAGTACTTACCACACGTCAACGCCCCCTCCAGCTTCGTCTCGGGGGCTGCTGTCCGTAATGTGTGCGTTGCGACGACGCAGCGCACCGTGTGAATACCTTGGTTATTTGTATATAAAACAACGCAACGGCAGCGCTGCGTCGATGCAACGCGCGGTGTGGACTGGCTCTAACGTGGGGTGTAAGGTCCATACATAATATATCTAATATATATATAAATCTCCTGTCACGATGTTTGTCCGCGATGGACTACTTTTTTGTTAAAAACGATTTTAATGTTTTTTTTTAATGTGTGCTTTTTTCCAACTTGAGAGATAGGATAGCTTAGATCTTTAATTATAGTCGCAATTTTATTTTATTGCAAATTATTTGTCTATAAAGAGCGACCATTGTTTATGCGACGCGGGTTACGGGATAGCGATGGACGTTGCCACGGTGACATACTTATTTAGTCACTAATTCAATAAAATAATACGAGCGATATACTTTATATATAATATGGCAAAGAAACGTTTGCCAGGACAGCTAGTTGTATATAGATATTTAGTGATAAAGGATAATGAATAGATTTATAATGAAATGAATTTATTTCAGCAACATAAGTTCGGGGTCGAGCGACTGGACATCGGAGTCGGAGTCAGAGTACGTGACGCCGCCAAGGGGCCGCCGGAATAAACACACCAAGAAGTATATTCTGTAAGTTTATAATCCATACTTATTATTATAAATGCGGAAGTGTGTCTGTCTGTCTGTTACCTAACCAATTTTGCTGGGTATGGAAATAGCCCCAATACCATGTAAGAACTGAGAATACTTATATTATTCCATACTAATATTATAAATGCGAATGTGTGTCTGTCTGTTACCTCTTCACGTCCAAACCGCTGAACCAATTTTGCTGAAATTTGTATGGAGATACTTTGAGTCCCGGGAAAGGACATGGGATACTTTTTATCCCGGTAAAATGTACGGCTTCTGCGCAATAAACTGAGATGCGGGTGTCATCTTATATTCATAAAATCATAACAATAATATGCTTGACGCTTGTATATTTTATCTAACTGCACCAGCAGGCGTAGCATTGTCACCACAGAAACGGTTTCATTCTACGGAAGAATAGACAAAGTGATAGACAATGGAAATCCGCCATTTTGTCGATAAATCTGTCAGTATGTCGATTCTTTCCCATGTCTACTGTTGTTATGCTAGCCCCGCAGGAGAGTATTTCTTTACCATTATGTTACCTTTTGGTATTTCTTTACCCCGCTCTAGATTCTAAGTCCAAAGATAAGGGAAAGTAATAGCGACGGATGTGAATAAAAAAATAATAGTTATAATTTACCCGACACGCTACAGTCCGGCATAATGGGTGTAAAATATTCCCGGTGAACTCATGTCACTTATAAACCTTCCCTGGACATTCACTAATTTGAGACTAAAATCAGCAAAATTGGTTCATTCTCGAGTTATAGCGAGACTAACAAGATTAAGGCTGTCTTTCCACCAGAGCTGAGCGGAGCTGTGTTGCAACTTGCGAGGAATGTGTTTTTGAAAACCAATAGAATCGCTTCATTGACATGACTTTGCCATGACATCGCTCAGCGCAACAATGCAAATGCCTATTGGTTATCAAAAACACATCCTCGCAACACAGCTCCTCTCAGCTCTGGTGGAAACGCAACCTAAGGGCCCGTTTCACCACTTCTGATAACTGATAAGTCACGAATAGCCTATCCTCCATTTAATTTGACAGATCAAGTATGGTTAATGGAATCAGGCGTTACTTTGCGGAAATCCATAACTTAAAATTTAGTTTGTTATTGTTTTTAGCAATATTTCGCGGAATATTGCTAAAAACAATAACAAACTTAATTTTAAGATCAAGTATGGACAATCTGTCAATCTGTTAATTGGTGGATAGCCAATCTAGCACATCAGGAAGTGATAAAACAGGCCCTAAGAATTCATTTTTATTTATATAGATTATTTTAAATTTTAATAATCTTTATAAATAATAATCGGCCAAGTGCGAGTCGGACTCGCGCACTAAGGGTTCCGTACCATTATAGAACAAATTTAGCCCAAAAGTTGTGTTTTTTGTATGGGAGCCCCCCTTAATTTTTCATTTTATTTTAATATTATTATTGAATATTAAAGTGCACATAAAACTAAGGATCTTGAGTAAAATTCAAGTACCTACCTGTTGCCATTATTGATATAGAGCCAAAAAGGTCAAAAAAATCACGTTTGTTGTATGGGAGCTCGCCTTAAATATTTATTTTATTTTGTTTTTAGTATTTGTTGTTATAGCGGCAAAAGATATACACAATCTGTGAAAATTTCAACTTTCTAGCTATTACCGTTCTTGAGTTACAGCCTGGAGACAGACAGACGGACAGACATCGAAGTCTCACTAATAGGGTCCCGTTTTTACCCTTTTGGTACGGAACCCTAAAAATGATTATTAACAAACAGGAAACCGAAATCGAGTCGCGTGAGGTCACTGGAGAAGAATGGCGGACTGTTCGTGGTGTATAACAACAGGATCTACCCGCTGGTCAAGGATGGGAAAGTCGTCAAAAACTATCTCAACTATGCGTCCGATGGTAAGAGCGCTTACAGACGAACGGCACGTGTCGGCGGCACGTGTCGGCTGACGTCGACTGCCGCCGATATGTGCCGTCAACTGCCGTCGACTGCCGCTAACACGTGTCGCCGACTGCCGTCGACTGCCGCCGACACGTGCCGTTTGTCTGTAAGAAGCCTTAGGCTGTGTTTCCACTGAAGCGGAGCGGAGCTTAGCGGAGTCCAAATTGACCAATCAATTGAATGACAGCGAAGCGGAGCGAATATTTCGAGCATGGAGATTGGCCAATTTGGCACCGCTAAACTCCGCTCCGCTTCAGTGGAACGCAGCCTAAGACTTCTCTAGCCACCACTGCGAAGTCAGTCATCAATCTTCATACATATAAAATACTAGCGACCCGCCCCTGCGTCGCACGGGTATAAAATATATAGCCACTGAAAACATGATTAATATCGATAGCCTATCACGATCCTTTATGTGGTCTACTTCTTATCTGTACATAAAAATTGCTCCAGTAGTTCGCGAGATAAACCCTTTCAAATAATTTCCCCCGTTTTTTCCACATTCTCCTATTAGTCTTAGCGTAATAAAATATAGCTTATAGCCTTCCTCAATAAATGGGCTATCTAACACTGAAAGAATTTTTCAAATCGGACCAGTAGTTCCTGAGATTAGCGCGTTCAAGTTAGCCCTTTCAAATAATTTTCCCCGTTTTTTCCACATTTTCCTCTATTTCTTCGCTTCTATTAATCTAAGCGTGATAAAAATATAGCCATATAACCTTCCTCGATAAATGGGCTATCTAAAACTGAAAGATTCATCAAAATACGTTGCGTAGTTTTAAAAATTAAAGGGAACAAAGGGACATAAGGGAAAAAAGCGAATTTGTTTTAAGTATAATAAGTAAAGATTAGACTTTCTGCGCCCGAGTATACAGGGTGCAACAAAACGAAGTAATAATAATTTAGAGCGTGAAGAAGTCTCATGTATAGTTTACTATGAAAATAGCAGCGCTGAAAGAACACATTTTTGACGTGACAACGTCTTATAATTCGATATGGGGTGCGCGCCTGAAAAACATGACAGTTCATGCGGCGTTACCTCCCTCTGAGGCGTTCAATTTAAGGCTTGAAGTGCAAGCGAGAGCGCGGAACGAGCGACAAGGAAGCACAATGAACAATCGGTCTTTGCGTTCGGCAGCGTTCGAAATCCGTCTCTCTCCTAAGTCCTACTTGAGTGACGTCATAGGGTCCGATCCGTTCTGTAGGGTTACCCTGGGACGCAAATCCCTCTGGCGTAATAATAAATTATTCAACCAGTGAGTGTCAGCGAAAAGACAAGAATTTATTCCATTGAATTACATATACGAAATTTTGTCGAGTAAACGGGCCTAACAGCGACATCTGTTATCAAATCGCGGAACTAAATTTACTTATAAAATATTATGAAGTTTAACTCAACAAAGGTAGTTGTCACGTTCAACTATCGTCAGTAAACCGACTTTACAGACAACCGATTTTTTGTTATTTGTATGGGCCCAGGGTAAGCGCCCTAGTGTCATGAATTTTCCCATAAAAAGTTTTAAAAAGTGTTAAGTGTATCTTTTAGCGCTGCCACTTTCACAGCGAATTCTATACGGGGGACCCATGCACACCCTAAAGTGATCTTATCTTATCACTTAGAGCGCCTTCACATTATGTCGCAAGCAGTGCGGCAGCAGCGCTGCAGACGCGCGACTTCATACAAAAGAGAGTCGCGCGGCTGCAGCGCGGCTGCCGCGAGGCTCGTTTTAGTATGGAAGTCGCGCGGCTGCCGCAACACTCGCGACGTAATGTGAAGGCAGCCTTAGGGCCTGTTTCACCACTTTCTGATAAAGTGCCGAATAGGCTTTTCACAATTTTTTTGACAGATTCTCCATACTTGATCTGTCAAGTTAAGTGGTGAATAGCCTATTCGGCACTTATCAGGAAGTGGTGAAACAGGCCTTGTACCATGAAACTGTTTTGATACTCAAACAATCGGACGAGAATGCCGCGTCCTACTCTAACAAACGTGAAATGACTTTGTTAGAGCAGGACGCAGCATTCTCCTCCGATTGTTTGAGTCTCAAAACAGTTTCGTAGTACGCCTACAGACCCTTAGTGTAGTTACACCCTGTATAGTCTATTCGTTTTGGGAAGTCAGTGATCATGCATATCCCCATTATTCATACTACTCCATACTAATAGCCTGTTTCACCACTTCCTGATAAAGTGCCGGATAGGCTATCCACAACTTATTTGACATATTCTCCATACTTCATCTGTAAGTGGGGAATAGTCTATCCAGCACTTTATTAGGAAGTGGTGAAACAGGCCCTTAATATTGTAAATGCTAAAGTATGTTTGTCTGTTACCTCTTCACGTCCAAACAGCTAAATCGATTTTACTGAAATTTTATATGGAGATACTTTAAGTCCCGGGAAAGGAGATAAGATACTTTTTATCCCGGTAAAATGTACAGGTTGTGTCGCAAAAGAGCTGTAGGCGTCATCAAAAACTTGTCAGTCAAGCTTTGTTCACACTAGCTAATTTAAAATAGTTCACTGTAATTTAAAATAGTTTACTGTAAAAAACCTAGTAGGTCTAGTCTTGATCTTTTTTATTTCAGACGAATCTGACGGTGATAGGAAAGCGTGGAAAAGAAAATATTTGGAGGAAAAGAAGAGGTCTGAGGAACTAGAAAGGTAAAAATAATATTCTTTGGAGACTTAGGGCCCGTTTCACCACTTCCTGATAAAGTGCCGGATAGGCTATCCACAACTATTTTGACAGATTCTCCATACTCTATCTGTCAAGTTTAGTGGTGAATAGCCAATCCTGCACTTATCAGGAAGTGGTGAAACAGGCCCTTAATTTCTTTGATTTGATAGATGACTGTAAAAAAATGTATTTTAGGTTACTAAGTCACGTGCAGGAGAAGAACAGAAAAGAAGAAAGAGCGCCAGAAATAGCTGCATGCTCTTCGACGTAAGTTTTTTAAATTATTTTCTTAATAAAAAAGTTGTAAAAATTAAAATTTATTGTATATCTACTAATTGCAGATGTAGCACACTATCGAAAACAAAGGAAAATAAAGGACAGCATTCTCCACAAGGTAAGAGTAATACTTTAAATATAAAATGTATATTAATGTAGATTCATTAAGAGGGCGACTAACCCAAAAAATCAAACATCGTCCTTCTCTCTTCACACTCACGCCCGTCTCAAAAAGGACGACGCGGATTCATCGCCAAATTAGTTTTTTCTCAATAACTCGATAAATATACAACATTTTATAAATCCGCTAGGTCGGTTTCTCAATGATAGAATTTTATACAATGTGTTAAAATATTAACTTAGATGACTTATGGCAATAAATGAAAAATTCGTGAAATTTTAAGATATCGTTTTTTCTCAGATTGAATTCTTAAAAATATAATGTAGTATCAGAGTAAGAGTCGCCTACATCTCGCTATCGCTTGCTCATAAGTCTTTCTATAAGAGGTGGCACCATATTGAATAAGTTTTTTCGATTCTTTCGATTGTTATACACGTTAATAGCCGCGTACTGACAAAGCGAGCCGCCTCGCCGCGGCAGCCTCGTGCGCAGTTGCTCGGTCGGTCAGTACCTGTTAGGCTGGTTTTAGAGTCACGCTGACTGCGCGCGCACCGTCGGCGCTGACGGCCCGAGATGTATAAAATTGTAGGAAACGTTTTTGAATAACGCGTAGCGGTCAGCGCTGATATTTCATACATTTCGATGTCGGCGCTGACGGTCAGCGAGCGGTCAGCGTGACTCTAAAACCAGCCTTAGTGCGCGGCAAACGTCCGAGGCGCCTTTGAGCATCGACCAAAAACCGACAACTTTTGGCTCGGCCGCGGCACGCTCGGGCCAGGCTGCTCGCTTGGTCAGTACGCGGCTATTAAATAACTCATTATTCACTACTCACTACTTTATCTATGCAGTGACGTAATCTTAAACCTACCAATGATAAATAGTTTATGGGTAAAGGCTAAAGCTAAAGTTGTGTAATGGGGGGGCTAAATAATCTTTAAATGTGGTATAAATAAAGTTTACTTAATTAAAAAAATGAAATATTATGTGCACACTGCACTGCTGTTTTTGGATAATTTAAGGCCTGGCCTTGGCCATACATTTGCCGCGTTGCCGAGATCGCACCAAAACCCTATTATTTTTACTTATCTTAGTTCAAAATTGTCCTAAAAAAAATTAAACGGGGAAAATGTAGTTTATGATATTGGTGTGAGTTTCAAATAAAAGTAATTTGTAAATGCTAAGTAGATGCTAAATGTATGGTTGAATTTTAATAAATTGGCATTAATTTGGAAGCTGATATCATGAGTATAATAAACAAAAATAGAAAATTTAAAACGGGGAAAGGAATGTTGATATACTGAAGATTATTGCTGTATTTTTATTATAACTTTGTAGCGTTCAGATTATGAGTTTATAAGGCTTTAAATACGGTCAATTACGGAATCTCCGGAGAGAACGCCCTTAAGGGGTACCAGGGTTTTAAAAAGCTTTTAAATTTGACACCAATTTTGTTGACACCGCGCGCTATAAACTGAAGTCCACGCGGACGAAGTCGCGGGCAACAGCTAGTGAATTATAAAATCGAAAATTTTGGGTTAGTCGCCCCTGGGTTAAGGCTATATTGTGCTCTACTATACTACAAATAACAGTCAAACATTTGAGTCATATAGAAGCGAAGGCAGCAACATCCACTTTATTTGAAATGTAGGTAAAACTTTTTTGTTTAGGTTGCATGTTACAATATTATTGTGCATTGTTTACGTTTGTCTATAGTTGTGAAATTATCTTAGAAACTTTAAACTTACTTTAAATTTTAAACTTACAGGCTAAGCGCACCTCTTAAAGTTATCTGCATGAATATATGTGTAAAATTTTTATCAGGCCGTATACAGAACTTCACTTGTTTACATTGTAATTCACACGTAAATGCTTAGTTAGCAGTTTACTTTTGGCGCCAAGGATTCATAATAGTAATTGTAACGCAACTTACCCATTCAGTAAGCATACATAATATTATCATACTTCATAAAACAATTTTGCTTTTGCACCAATAATCATAAGGATGTTGCTATTTTTGCAGTAACTTATTTTTGACAGCCAATCACTGCCAATTGAATCACGCGTAATGCGAGCACCTGATTGGTCAAGAGGGAAGATGCTGTTCTTGCTACTAACCCATAACAGCTAAAATGATGATTATAATATAGGGTTTATTTCTGGTTTTACAGGGAACTATTAAATCGATTGTATGCAGATGACATTAGACTGTTAGACTGCATTCAAAGTTGCAATTCTAAAAAAAATGATGTTGCCGCCTTTGCTTCTATATGACTCAATTGTTTTACTATTACAACTAATTAAAGCAATCGATACAAATCGCTGTTATTATTTGGATTTAGATCCATACTAATATTATAAAAGCGAAAGTATGTCTGTCTGTTACTTCTTCACGCCCAAACCGCTGAACCGATTATGCTGGAATTTGGTATGAATATATGTATTTTGAGTTCCATGAAAGGACATAGGGTACTTTTTATCGCGGAAAAATGTACGCGCGATAATTTGGCGCAGCGGAGTTACGGGCGCTGTCTAGTTAATTATAAAGTTTATAATAAATTAAATTGTATTACAGATCCAAACAGTAAAGAGGAAGCCAAACAAGAGGCAGAAAGCAAAACTGTAAAAATTAAGTTTACCAAAAACAATGAGGTATGTATATTTACAGTTTTATTAATAATCCTATACATTATTTACAGTCTTTATTTTGCGTAAGACCGCCAGAATTGTCAAATAGTAACACAAACGATTTTGTGTTACCGTTACACAAAAGTGACAAATTTTTTGGATAAAGGTGGTTTCATAATGGTGAAATAAATAACCTACAATTTTTATTTTTTTATTTCTATAAGACGATTTAATACAAGATAAAATGTGTGTCTGGGTTGGTTGGTTGACACAGGTGTACAACATGTAAGTAATTACTCACAACTTGAAAACCATGACTAGGGCTCATCATTACGAATAACTTTTTGTATGGAACTAACAGTGAAATAGCGAAAAAATTAATCAGCTGTTCGATACTTTTCAAGTGAAGTCACTTGAAATAAATTACCAATTTGTTATTCACATTTTCAGTGTTGTCATTTCGGTTATTTATTGCAACTGGGCGATTTATGATTTATACCTTTGACCTCATCGCTAGTAAATATAATACAATAACATTAAAATATTTGTTTATTACCTTAGAATTCACATTTACTTTTATTTTTTTCGACATAAACAAAAACGTAACGACCAGTTTAGACTCATTTACTCCTGAAACAATAAACCTAGCATTTTTTGACGTGACAACGTCTTATAATTCGATATGGGCTGCGCGCACGAAAAAACATGACGCAATATGCGGCGTTACCTCGCTCTGAGGCGTTCCATTTAAGGCTATGACGTTGTCACGTTCAACTATCGTCAGTAAACCGACTTTACAGACAACCGAGTTCGAGTCGAGTTCGAGTTCGACACAAAACACTACTCTCCAACCGTTTTTTTTTTCTGAATTTTGTCGATGACAATGCTGCCGTTTTAACACTGCATTTGCACTTTGACTCTTTTAATAGTAGCTTTGGGATAAAAATTCGTCACAAATAATACGTAACATATTTTATTTTAAACTATCGATAAAACAAGTCAGTTGAAGGGTTTTCCCAACAATATTAATATTAGAGCAAGGAACTATCATCTAATTCTTCGACGGTATACTTATTATTCAGATATTCTCTACAATTTAATGGATATACCAACCATAAGATACTGCAGAAAAAAATGTATTTGAGTAATTGTTTTTTTTTTTATTTCAGGAAGTGCAACTTGAAGGTCCTCTATCTGACATTACCCCGGCACTGGCGCAAGTTATGCAGTTGCTACAGAAATCCGAGTCAGACCGGCCCAGTCCCAAGTCCAACGTGTTGGAACCCAAGAGAGATATCACTCCGTCACCGGTTGCGGTCAGCCTTGAGGATGGTAAGATGACTTTCTGTGTTAGCGGGCCCCTAGATGATCAATATTATTGACGTCTAGGGTTAATATTGAACGCAACCGCCTTTCAATCTTATTATCAAGTAAGCTGTTCGATAAATATTGTGAGTGACATTGCGCAATAATATTGATCCGTCTAGACTCTAGACTACAGAAATAAATCAAGATAGAACGGTGACGTTTGAGTTATAATAAAAAATATATAAATAAATACTAAATTTACTACTAAATATTTAAATACTAAAAAATATTTTTTAGAGTTTAAATATTTTGTAGTAAATTTACTATTTATTTATATATATTTTTAGTGTTTTACTCTATTTTTTAGTGTTTCAATATTTAGTAGTAAATTTACTAAAAAAAAATTTAAAACAAAAATTTTTTTTTTGTGTTTAAATATTTTGAAGTAAATTTTTGTGTAGGAACCTAGGTAATTACTATTCTAAACTGAAAAATAACTCAAACATGTTAAATATTTTCGTATGTGAAAATGATTTTGGTATTACGTTTGTATGAGAAATTCCAAGGGTACCCGGCCCCTTAAGAAGGCATAAAGCAAGAAATAAAACATCGTCTCTTCACACTTACGCCCGTCATTACCCGCGTACTGACCAAGCGAGCCGCCTCGCCGCGGCAGCCTCGTGCGCATTTGCTCGGTCGGTCAGTACGTGCTAGTGCGCGGCAAACGTCCGAGGCGCCTTCGAGCATCGACCAAAAACCGACAACTTTTGGCTCGGCCGCGGCACGCTCGGGCGAGGCAGCGAGGCGGCTCGCTTGGTCAGTACGCGGCTATTGCATGCTAGGTGTAAAAGTGTGACGCGGAATCGGCTCAAAAGTAGTTCTTTTTGCTAATAACTCGACGAGTATATAATTTTGTAATATGTTTTAAAAAATTTAATGCACAGTTTTGAAGTATATAATTTAAAAATCATGCTAAACTTGCATGCTACGACCACGGCCGATTAAAAAGATCCCTACTACATAATATTATATTTTATTAAAGTTTCTTAAAAGAGCCTTTTGCTTAAAAATAATTTTATTATATTTGTTACAGTACATGAAAAAGTTAACAAAATCGAGAATGAAATATTCAAGGAAATAGAGGAGCACGACAAAAATGAAAGTTTAGCCAACACAGAAGACAAATCGTTTGATAGTAATGTTACAAAAAGGTAAGTTGAAATAAAAAAAAATTGACATTCGCTCTTTACCGAACGGAAAACGCTCATGAAAAACGAACACTTTTGCGATAGTCTCATGATATTTGGAATACAAAATAAGAATTCGGAAATTGAATGCGGAAAACGTGCGGATGCGGCCAGCCTTATATTATGAAGTTTTGTCTAGATTCTGAATAAATCAAACCATTTCCACTTAATTAACCGACTTAAAAAAAGGAGATTATCAATTCGACGCGTATGTATGTAGTTATTGTGGACTGTATGACTTTTGTTGATATTTGAGTTTTGATGACTTTAAAATAAATCACTGTTACTATTCACTTCGATTTATTAAGTTTTTATTAAAATTAAACTATGTGCACTGTACCAAGGCAAAGAACAGGCTACTTTAACTCGTTACACCCGGAGCAATTCATACCCGTCCGATAAAATGGTGTTCTCTGACCAAGATCCGTCAGAGTTTCTCGAGTCGTAGTTTCCGTATGAGTCCTATGCCCAATTGCTATTCTATCACAACGTGTCGCGGCCAGCGCTGACCGGCCTATTTATGCGTCTGCCTCACCCCCGCCATGCGTTAGCGCAGAGAGAGAGAAGACCCCGCCCACTTACCCCGGTGCGGGGTTATCCGCCTTATTTCTATCGCGCGGATATAACGTTTCAGCGTACATCTGTCTCTTTCCTACCCATTGCGATGGCACTGTACACTATACACATGCATAATATTTAATACATACGACCATTTCTATACTTAATGTTATGTTCTTACTTCTTACTCTACACAATTCACATAACTTACTTGGCACATATTTATAATTATGTACAAGTTCAATAATATATAATCTATTTTCAAAGACACATGACCAAATATAAATCCTTACTCGTATTTCTTGCCCTTATCTCAAACATATGGATTACACTATTATAATTATATCATGGCAAGGAATACTTGTGTCAACAACTGTAGCGGAAATGAAAACGCAATAATCATCAAGTTTTATTAGACTCAAACCTAAAGTTAGCTGCTATATTAACACTTATAATTTATAACCATATTCTTATCTAACCCTTAAAGTTGTTACATAATATTATATAGCATAGACTTTATTTATTTATCGTTTACACGTACATATTCTAAACACATAATCAAGTACATAGACCTACCGTAGACAATGTGCCAAGCTGCAAGCATCTGCTAGCTTTCTCCAAACCCATTCTCACGCTAGTTTCTTATTCATTATTCTGACGGTCCATTGAAATCTTAAAACAAAACCTTATTACTTTTTAGAAAGAAACATCTCAATACTAATTTTCGAGGAACACAATAATTTCTTATTTTAACTAAACAGTCCTAATACAGTTAAAGGGACTTTACAGTTAAAGGGAAGAGCTTTCACTTTAACAATGTCTTAGAAATACGCTACTAAATAACTTTCTGAAATGTGTTCGCCACCCTTGTCATCGTTGTGTCCACAACAGTAGTATTTCCAGAACTGCCCAGTTTTTGTATATAATGTTGATGTATGACAGCTTCTGAACAAATGTGCCAAATTTCAAAAGTGTATGTATGTATGTTTTTATGTTTGTGCACGCATATCTCCGGAACCACAAGTCCGATTTTAGTGATTCTTTTTTTATTGTACTAGGTATTGTTCAACTTAGGGAATACCGCAAGTTTCATCAAAATTGGTTCAGTAGTTTTTGAGATAGGGAATTTTAATTCTTAATTACGTACAAAAATTTGAAGTCGGTTTTATCTTTTTAAAGTACTATTATTATAATTTTTTTTTATTTCAGAAGCGCTTTAAGACGACGAGCTCCATCCTCAGCAAGTATCAGAAGCGTTACAAAAAAGCCAAAATTGGATAAAGAAGAAAAGACACCCAACAAACAAGTGACACCACAGACTGACACAGAGACTGTTAGAAAGACTAGGAGCAGCTCTAGAACACCGATAAAAATTGCTAATGGTAAATATCTACATATATAAAAATGGATTTTCAAATGTGTTAGTCGCGCTAAAACTCGAAAACGGCTGAACGGATTGGGCTGATTTTAGTCTCAGAATATTCTTAGAAGGTTTTAAAGTGACACGAAGTTCACCGGAACAGCTAGTAAATTATATAAATACTGCTGTTGCTATACCTGATCTAAACAAACACAACTCAAAACACTCGTCAGCCAAATAGTTGTCGGTCAGATCCATACTAATATTATAAATGCGAATGTCTATCTGCCTGTCTGCTACCTCTTGACGCCCACACCTCTGAACCGAATTTGCTGAAAAGTATGAAGATTCAAATTCTTTACTGAGGATACATTAGTATAAAAAATAGTATATAATATAATATATAATAGTATATAAAGGATACATTAATATACAATAGTATAAAAGCTACTTCGGCTTTTGAGTCCTGGGAAAGGACATCTCTTTTGTAAGGTTTAATGCACACTGCACACACTTGTTTTCGACGTTAAAAATGTTGAAAACAGGTGTGTGCGTTTGTGATTTCGTGTGTGTGCGTTACATTAATAAGAAGAAGTTTTAATTTTTGAGACTGCAGTCTATAAAATACTTCTAACATCTATTTTATTCGTTTCTATTACAGAGATTTCGAAAACGGAGAGTAATATTAACAAAAAGTCAAGCAAAGCTAAAACAACTGAAGCGCCGGAAGATACTGCAATAGAAACTCAAGAAACTAGCGACGATTCTAACGTAAAATATAAATTCCCCTCGCCCCTGCCGACTGAGAAAAATACTAAAGTCAGAAACACTAGAAAAAAATCTATTAGGTAATAAGTAGTATAGTTTACTTAAAAAATGTCATATCGATTTATTTTTTACATACAACTAATATATATATGTCGCAGCCAGCTGGTTTAAATAGCCGTTCAATCAAACAGCTAGCCCTTTGACTGAACAACGCCATTCAATCTCACGGCTAGCTTTTTAATTGAATATTTCAGTCGCTCGAAACGTTCAACACTACAGCTGATTCAAGCCGCCGCCGTTTGATTGAATTAGTTCAGCGCTCACCACCGCGGCGCTAGGTGCGTTTTGTTTACAATATGGCGTCAACCAGCCGGTGTTTTGTGATTGTATTATGATATTCGGGGCTAAAATGGTCACATTTAGCAATTCCTCTCAATCAATTCAGCAAATGAATTGTCAAAACTGTCAAACTGACAAATGTCAAATCAGTACAAAAATACAGAAATGAATTGCAAGCAGAGTTGCATTTTGCGATTTTAGAAAAATGAATCATATTATGATTCATATCATGATTCTTCAAAGCGACCATTTTAGCCCCGCTGCACTCAGCACTACACTACTTAAAACTTTAAATATTTTGATGGTTTCTTTATTACAACTTACAAGTAACTCTTCACGGGGCTAAAATGGTCGCATAGCAATTCCTCTCAATCAATTCACAAAATGAATTGTCAAAACTGTCAAACTCACGAATGTTAAATTTAGACCAATTCAATTGGTCTAAATTCGTACTAATTTGACATTCGTGACTTTGACAGTTTTGATAATTCATTTTGTGAATTGATTGAGAGGAATTGCTATGCGACCATTTTAGCCCCGCAGGACTTTTGTATGAAACTGAATGCAACAGAATTGTGCCCGGCAGAAATTCTGCGGCTCACGACTCACGACTCACAAATTACGCTCGTTTCGTTTGTCTTCACCCTAAAGCGACACACCACATTCCATAGAACTGACGTCGTTAAAACGTCAGGCAATCTTGATCGGCGAAGCGATAATAAAGAAAATGTCTTGGCTAAAGGGAAAGATTCACGTTTGCAAAAATTCAGTTCTATGGATAATGGTCTGTCAAACTGTCGCGTCGTATTCATGTCGTGTCGCGTAGTGTGTTCTAACTTTTAGCATGGTATAAATATTTTTAATAACATTATGTGGTCTATAATTGATAATGCATGTAAGTCTCGATCTTAAAGGTTCCTTAGCAAAGTAAACTTGTAGCTTAACAAAGAGATTACCGTTTATTTTATCTATATAATATATAATTTTTACGCTACCAAAATCAAGGAATAAAAACTTAATTTAATATTATAGAATATAGTCATCAAGTATAAAATAAAATTATAGATGATTGATAGTCTGAAATAGGTCACATGATTATGTTAAGATTTGCTATAGTATCGAAGGGCAAAGAGAAATTCGTTCCTTGACCTCTAGCTGCTTGTTTCTTTCACTCACACACGGAAATATAATCATCTCGCTTATTTCCATGCACACATGTAAGCCGGATACCAACGTTTAGGCTGCATTTCCATCAGAGATGTTTTTTTTATATAAAATAAGGGGGGCAAACAAGCAAACGGGTCACCTGATGGAAAGCAACTACCGTCGCACATGGACAGTCGCAACACCAGAAGAGCTGCAGGTGCGTTGCCGGCATTTAAGAGGAAATACGCTCTCTTCTTGAAGGTTTGCAGGTCGTATAGGTCCGGAAATACTGCTGGTGACAGTTCGTTCCAGAGTTTTACAGTGCGCGGCAGAAAGTTACGCGAGAAACGCACCGTGGAATACTGCCACTTATGATGATGTGTTGCAAAGAATGTGTTTTTAAGATTCAATAGAATCGCTGCGCTGAGCGATGTCATGGCAAGGTCATGTTAATGTTCTCGCAACACATCTCTGGTGGAAACGCAGCCTAAAGCCCGATTTATATGCGTCTGCGCAAACGAGCGGTTTGTCCGCAACACCGTGAGACCACAAGCAATGGGGGCTACCGTTTTTTGCTCACTAGATGGCGCAACTGTTGACTAAGGTAAGTATAGCTATAAGTCGACATAATAATCTAGAATCCCATTTATTTCATTAAATTTAAATAATATCTCCTTTACTTTTGCTAAATTTTTTTAATAACCGAATATTTTTAATACGATTATTATTTCTTTTCTTAATTTCGCTCTCAAAGCATTTACATAGATCGCTAAATAATACTTTTTAGGATAATTTTACGAAGGAGATCGCTTTTGAACAGGTAAATTGCATAAATAATAATTTATATCACGAAAACTGCTAATACTAGTAAAAAATAGACGTTTTTGACCTCGCGCGACACTAGCGCCTCTACCGGAAAATTCTCACGCGGTAGCCCCATTATACGTAACGCACTTCAACTTGTAAACCTTGGTACTATGATAATATTTGGACCGATTTATTTAAACGCCGTCGCGACACTACTTACACACGCGCGGGCGCATTTAAATAGAGTCTTATAACGCGTGTGAAAGAAACAAGCAACTATAGGTCATTGGCCTAATATCTTTCTATCTAGGACTTTAGCATCAAAATCATGAAGAAAAATGCAATAGCAGACACCAAATAAAATCATTTGTTTTGCTGTATTTTAATTCTAATTGACAAATCTATCCATTTTGGTAAATCTAAATTTTTATAGGCTCGTGTGTTTTACAGTTTTACCCCATTTTTAACTACCGACAAAAAAGAGGGGTGTTATTTGACGTGTTTATAAAATCAAACGCATGCATTTTAAATACTATGATTACTATTTTTGTATGTACACTTGGATATTGACCGAGTAAAATTATTGTGATGTATGAATCTTTTTTTAGACCATATTAAATATTTTTAAATTATAAAAAAAAAACCTTGGCCATAATTGTGGAAATGTCAGATAAAGAAATCAAATATTTTTACTGCAGCAAAACTGAAATTCTGAGATTTAAATTGGTCGAATATTATGAAGTCGTTTTATAATTAAGTTGAACTACAGCATGGTATGTTCAGGCAGTATATTCTATGTGTTCACGGTTGTGTTATATATTATACTAAATAGTTGTATACTTTATTTGAGAACTTTTACAGAAGAATTGAAAATTGTAGTATCAGATATGTTGTAATTTCAAAGACAGTAGCAACGGAAGTCGGAACGGAAAAATAACGGAAGCAACAAGGCTATGATGAAATAGTGCTTTCATACATTTGTTACTCCGATTGTCCATAACTTAGAGATTTTTACCTATTTCTGTTTTAAGCAGTAGTTTTAAGAAAACCGATTCATGTAAATGGGAGCAGGTGTAATAAATAAATTCGATGTGATACATTTGTGTATTATTTATAGCGAGTAAGACTTGTAGTTAGCTTTAGTCGGGGGAAACTTGTAGCTAAGTTCACTTGTGTCGAAACGGTGAGTGAAAATAGTTAACCTGCTTCCATTGCTTGCATGATGGCTATTGCTTAAAATTGCTTTCCTCGCTCCCTGCTCTATTGCTGTCGCTTTAAACGCATAATTCGAATGACTAATAATTAATATATTTCTGTTTTAGCTCAAAAACAATGGGAAGTAATATATCGTGCTCGTCTGAAAGCCTGCAAAGTTATCAATCAGAGGCGAGTCCACCGAAAATTATCGTGAGGATAAAACCGGGCTGTCCAACCTCAATACAAAATCAGAATAAGATCGCACCGATAAATTATATGACTGATGAAACGGAATCCAGCAGCAGCTTCCCAGATGTGAAACAGACAATCACCTTTCATAACTCAACATTGTCTGAAGCATATAAATCTGATTCCTACCAGCTCCTAATGCCTATAAATACTTCGAAGACTAACAAACGATTGGATGTTTCTAAGCGAGATATGAGCTTCGCTCGCAAAATGAACGAAACGCACCGTGATCTTGAAAACGATGATGGTCGGAGTTCGAGTAACATATCTCCACCCACGTCACCGATACTGTCTATAGTAGAGAACTTATCGATAAGCAGATCTCTGTTGACCAGTGCGGACGACCTGCTAACCGATGAGATGGGCCAACTAGAATCTGACCATATAACACTCAACAAACTGATGAAATCGGACGAAAACTCGCCCAAACCGCTCATGGAGCAGGACTGCAGATTCGATTCCGAGCACAACGACGGAATCAACTACCATTATAATATACAAGTCGAAAATAGCACACTAACGCCTACTTCTCAGTCGCTTGTGAAAAAACTGAACACGATTAGTCTTAGAGATTTTAATGTTACAGACTCGGTTTATGTGCGACTAGAGAAGTTGAAACTCGATAGCACAAAGAAAGGTGATAAAAAAACTACCAAAGAAAAAGAAAACAAAGCAAACGCGCAAGAAACGAAGACTGAAAAAGCTAAAACGAAGAAACGTAGCTCCACGCCCCGGAGAAAGGATGGTACGCGTAAAACTAAACAAAGCGAAGAAGCGACTATTGAAGAAGAACATGTTGAAAGAAATTCGTGCGTATCACGGAATTCCTGTCCGGCTATGTTGCAAAGTACCGATGTCGATTTTAATGAAGATACTAATGCAACAGTAGCGACAAAACCGAGAACATCTAAGGAGTTGAAGAAATTAAATATCATCAAAGTTAAAATAACGAAACCGAAGCACAAAATAAAAGGTAAAACAGACAAAGCTAGTACTAGTAAAATAGAAATTAACAGTACGCAGACAAGTTCACAAACGGATAATAGTATTGATCTGATACATAACCACACTGAAACATGTCTTCAAGCGCACGAATGTATAGATAATAGTGTGGAATTAGTAGAACAATCTTCTTCCATTATATCTGTAAACTCTGAAAGGTCCAATAGTGCTTCCATTTTCAATATAGAAGAGTTCTTACTTGAAGGATTATACAATACCAATGCGAGAGACGGAATAGAAGAAACTCCAGGTATATTATTAATTATTGTTTTACTATTTTTGGCTCATAAAAAAGCACATTTGCGATCTACAGTTTATATGAGCTGTTATTATAATAACACATTATTATATTTTATAGGTCCTTTTTATTAACAATTAATGTATTTACTATTTAGTAATACATAATGATCTACAAATCTGTTTCGGCGCGTGGCCAAAATCAGAACTAACGCCGCCACGTGCCAAAACGACCTAGTGAGTCTGTATTTAAGGGCCGACCCACACCGGAGTGGCAGTTCAGCGGGGAGCATTTTCAGTGTCATATGATTTTAAACTTTCCAAGTTTCTCCAGCGATACTATATTACAATAATGATGATAAAGTTTAAAATCATATGATACTGAAAATGCTCGCCGGTTTGCTGCCATTCCGATGTGAATCGGCCCTAATGCACTTGTGTCTGACATATTTTTTTTTTAGAAACACAAACGACCGCGGAATGTCCAGACTTATTTTACACGCCACTTGGCCCACTTTCTTCAGCAAATAGTCTCATGACTGAGGACCTGTCCATCGATATACCTGAGAAGACCACAGCTCCAGGCAAATGGTACCTGCTTTCAGAAGACGAAACTTCGACTAATTTCGATTTAAATCAGAATGTAGTAACAAAAGACGTTGGTTACGGTGCGAATTTAAACGATATTTTCCCTGTTACTTGCGCCGTGCCAGATTTATCTACTATAACGGAAATGTCAAAAGAAAATGACGCTGATACCAGGAGCAATCTAAACGTATCTTTGCCTATTTCTAAAATTTAATTATTAATGTTAAAATGAGAATTAGATGCTGTGTTAATTGTAATTTATTTAGAGTTTATTTAAAAAAAAGTTTATGATTATTATAAAAATACAGTGAATGCGAATTATTACAAGTTTTTTTACGATACGATTGTGAGCAAATGTGCCACCAATTACCAATATCTTCATATCTGATGGAGGCACTTCACATGGCTATTTCTATTTGCTAATGGCTATTTGTTGCATTTATCAAAATTATTGACGTATACACAAGCAAATAAAGGCAAATATGGCCTTCCACACATGGATGTCAAATACCAAACTTTTACTTGATTTTGTTTACAAGTTTACAGCCTTGGTGCACCCGATCCCCAAAAAAGCTCAAATCCTTCCAACTACAGACCAATCGCTATAACCTCTCTCTTCTCGAAGATAATGGAATCCATTAAGTATCAATAGCCAGCTTCTTCGTCACTTGGATGGCCAGGGATTGCTAAGCTACAAACAATACGGGTTCCATAAGGGTCGCTCGGCTGGTGATCTCTTGGCGTACCTGACTCATCGTTGGGCTCAGGCAATTGAGTCGAAGGGAGAGGCATTGGCTGTTAGTTTGGACATTGCGAAGGCCTTTGATCGGGTTTGGCATAAAGCGCTGCTATCAAAGCTTCCATCATACGGGCTGCCCGAGAAATTATGTAAGCGGGTCACTGGTTTCTTAGCAGACAGAAGGTCGTAGTTGACTGCGAATGCTCAGAGACTCACTCTATTGATGCTGCTGTCCCTCAGGGCTGTGTGCTATCGCCTACTCTATTATTATTGCATATCAATGACATGTTGCAGACCAGCGGCATTCATTGCTATGCAGATGACAGTACAGGTGATGCTGTATATACCGGCTCCCCCAATATTTCTCGGCAAAATGTCACAGAGTCAAAACGAACTTGTGTCTAAGGTGGAGAATTCATTGGAGGAGATCTCTGAATGGGGTAGACGTAACTTGGTCCAATTCAACCCGGCCAAGACACAAGTCTGCGCGTTCACCACTAAAAAGTCACCAATGGTCGTATATCCTCGTTTCGAGGGCACATCTTTAACCATCTCCCCTGGCATTGAGATACTTGGCGTCAACATATCGAGCGAAGTCCAGTTCCGATATCATTTAGAGGGTAAGGCCAAATTAGCCTCGAAGAAGCTTGGTGTTCTTAACAGAGCGAGACAGTACTTCAGTCCGGACCAACGCCTACAACTCTACAAGGCGCAGGTTCGGCCTCATATGGAATATTGTTCTCATCTCTGAGCAGGGGCGCCAAAATACCAACTGCTCCCTCTGGATCGTATCCAACGAAGGGCCGCTCGAGTTGTTGACTGCCATAGTGTTTCAAACAGCTTGGACCCCTTGGAATTACGCCGAGATGTAGCTTCACTCTGCGTCCTCTATCGGTTGTATCACGGGGAGTGCTCTGAGGAATTGTTCGGATTCATACCATCTGCAACTTTTCGCCATCGACCCACGCGAAAAACATACCACCCTCATCACCTTGATGAGTGGCAGTCTTCCACAGTGCGTTTTTCGCGTAACTTTCTGCCGCGCACTGTAAAACTCTGAAACGAACTGTCACCAGCAGTTTTTCCGGACCTATACGACCTGCAAACCTTCAAGAAAAGAGCGTAACCTCTTAAAAGGCCGGCAACGCACCTGCAGCTCTTCTGATGCTGCGAGTGTCCATGGGCGACGGTAGTTGATTACCATCAGGTGACCCGTTTGCTCGTTTGCCCCCTTATTCAATAAAAAAGTGCGACAAGACTTTAAAATTTAGATGAACGTGGGTGGTGACTGGTGGCGCTGCTCGTAAAGGAGAACTGTCAAAAATGACGTTTTTGTATGATGGCAGCATTAGCTGTTGCACAGAAATAAATCAAGATAGAACGGCGACACGCGTGCGTTGCTAAGGAATCGCGCGTGTCAATTTTTGCTTTGCTTTTAGTTAGAACCAATAACTTACACGTGGAAAGAAATGCCTCTTTTTGACCGATTAACTTTCGTGCTTCTGTTTTTACTATTAGACACTGCACAATGAGGCATTTTTGCACAACCACTCCGGTGTAATCAAGTCGAGAAGTGCGCGGTGACTGAATGAGCGTTCAACGAATCTTGCCCACTTGTGCAAGATTAAAACACGCGTACTCCACCCGCTTAGGCGTTCTATCTTGATTTATTTCTGTGGTTAGTTCCTTTTTTCGTCACGTTCATATAAAGCAAAAATCTCTAAACCTAATTTAAAGCCTTGTCGAGCTGTACTATACGTAGAATATCTTATTAGTCTGTGGCTGTACTTGCCTATTTGACTCTTTTGATGTGCGTCAAAAACTGAGGTACGGAAAAAAGGTACGGATACGTGTATTTGTTACGTTGACTTTTATAGAGTGGACTCGGCATAATGGTCTATATCCAGTATATTCTATATCTATGGTATTCACTATTCGTGCCCTTTCATTCGCGTCCAAAAAACCGCTCTCAACGCGAATGCCACGAATCGCGAGGCGAATAGCGAGCGCCTGTTTACACATTCGTGATCGTTATTCGCCTCGTGATTCGCCTAGCTATTCGTGCGAATGTATAAATGCGGTATTATAATATATTATATAAAAATAACATTAAAAAAAATGTGCAAACATTGGTGCCAACTTTGCAGTTTGCAGTGGGTTATTATGACATCTTATTTCCAGCCAGTTTACGCCCGAAAACGGTACATTTTGGGCGTAAGCTGGCTGGAAATAAGAGGTCATAATAGCCCACCAATCATAATAGGTTTGCACCATTGAGATGTATGGAGGTGCTATTGCCAACAAAAAACATGTCACACTTCAAGAATGAGCGGGGTGAGAGGCGGGGCGGTGATGGCTATAGATCAGTACCGCAGAAGTGACAAAGTTTTGTGCCTACACTCGAATGAACGCAGACTCTATTTGAAAGTGGATAAAATAAAACAAAGATTTTTACTAAACATTATTAAAAGCTTTTATTTAACTTGCTCTGTATAATATTATTATTTACATTATTATGTAAGTTCGGGTGGAATATTTGAACTCAATTTCGAAGTAAGTATGTATGTACATATAATATTTCAATCGATTGAGCTGAAATTTTGTGTACACGTTTGGTTTGAATGACAATGCACGATACAGTATGTGACATCACTAATAAATATAAAATGGCCGACCATCCAAGATAGCGGAATAGATATATTTTCTATGCCGTCCTATAATAACAGTATGGATATTAAATGAAAGAACTTTTTGAGAATAACTCGAAAACGAATGTAATGTCATTCTACATCCAATATGGCGGCTCACCTAAGATAGGGGAATACAAACAAAGTTTCGTTTATTTCTGCATGACTAAAGAATTGGATTTCAGTTAAAAATAGTTAAGTGAAATCCAACTTTTTAGTCATGCAGAAATAAACGAAATAAAAATAAAAATATATAGACACCGTTTTTTCACTAATCAACATCAAGTACGATTTCTCAAGGACATAGAAGTTAATTAGATTTCTATGATATTATAAAACAAAGTCGCTTTTTTCCCTCATGTCCCTTTGTTCCCTTTAATCTTTAAAACTACGCAACGGATTTTGATGATTCTTTCAGTGTTAGATAGCCCATTTATCGAGGAAGGTTATAGGCTATATTTTATCACTCTAAGACTAATAGGAGCGAAGAAATAGAGGAAAATGTGGAAAAAACGGGGGAAATTATTTGAAAGGGCTAACTTGAATGCGCTAATCTCAGGAACTACTGGTCCGATTTGAAAAATTCTTTCAGTGTTAGATAGCCCATTTATTGAGGAAGGCTATAGGCATATTTTTTGTGGCTATATATTTTATACCCGTACGACGCCGGGGCGGGTCGCTAGTTTTATATAAAATAACGAGGCAAACGAGCAAACGGGTCACCTGATGGAAAGCAACAACCGTCGCCCATGGGCACTCGTAACGTCAGAAGAGCTGCGGAAGCGTGGGAATATGCCTTGTTCTTAAAATGCTTCTGGTGATAGTTCGTTCCATAGTTTTGGTGATGACACTTATCAAGGTGATGGGATGATCCTCAGAGCACTCCCCGTGATACAATTTATAGAGGATGCAGAGCGAAGCTACATCTCGGCACAATTCCAAGAGGTCCAGCCTGTTTAAAACACTATGGCAGTCAACAATTTGAGCGGCCCTTCGTTCAAATTCAATACTCGTACAATAATACACAATAGCACTTATTAGGCAGCGTACATCGTTGGATACGATACAGAGGGAGTAGTTGGTATTTTGGCGCACCATATGAGGCCGAACCTGCGCCTTGTAGAGTTGTAGGCGTTGGTCCGGACTGAAATCCCTACTGTCGCGCTCTATTAAGAACACCAAAATTCTTCGAGGCTAACTTGGCCTTACTTTTAAGCTAGTATATTAATAAGTGCATTTGTTGAATAAATAATAGAAAATTATTACAACCTGAGACTGACGGCGACCATTAATTTTGTGCGACGGGATAGCGGTCGACGTTGCCATGGTGACATACTTATTTATAGTCACTTCAATAAAATAATATGGGCGAAATACTTTATATTATGGCAAAGCAACGTTTGCCGGGACAGCTAGTTATAATAAGTATGGATCCAAAGTCCACTACATACTTACCTTATTTAAATTACTTAAATATTTATAAATACAATTATAATGTACGCATGTATAATGTACACGTAAAAACGTATTTATATTACCAAAATACAAACTCGTCTCCGTGAATACTTCATTCATCGTCGTCTCATCATAGATATCTGTATTCTGCCTACATTCCCCTCTGAATCTACTACTCTATGACAATGCGAAATGGCGCGTGTCTTCGCCTAGTTATTGAATGTTCGTATTTTAATTGAAAATAATTAAATAAGAAAACTAACCGATGAAATGCTATGCCGTCGCATTTGGAAGTATTTTTGGAATTATTTTTGCAATATCTTAGGACACACCAAGGCATTTTTGTGACTTTTATTTTGTTTGTTTATAATTGTCATACGTCAAGTGCGCAGAAGAGCTCGCGGCCGACTAAGTGCGCTGCGGCTATATAGCGTCTCTTGAATGTGACCAAGCATTGCGTTGCGGTGTCAACTCCTTACATCTCAATGGTTTGCACCAGTTTTTTGCAAAGTGCTTTTGTATATATCCTTAATCTGTGGCTTTTGTGGTTCTTTTTTATCTGTATTTCATTTAAATTACTGGCAACATTATCTGGTTCAAATATTTTGACTTTTCATTAAATCTGTCAACACCGTTCCCTCCAAGCAGAAATGTCAAAATGGCGTCAACGCAGGACGCTTGGTATATTTCTTTACTGGGTTTAGCGGAACATTTCCGTACATCTAATCCTCCTGACATAAAAAGTTGTATTCAGTGTCTACAAGCAGTATTTAATTTCAAACCTCCGCAAAGAGTCGAGGCCCGTACCCACTTACAACTCGGTAATATCCTTTTGACACACACTAAAAACATCGACTTGGCGAGAAACCACTTGGAACAGAGCGTAAGTTTTTTATTTGTTATTAATTAAAAATCTATTCGTGAGTAGGCAGTCGTGTGACACGAGCGTTCGTCTTTGCCTGTGTAATTATATTCTCGGGGGTTTAATGAGATGCAGTGCATGTAAAAAGTTTCCTTTCGAATGTAAACAATGATTCGAAGTGGGTCAATCTGTGTTGGTGTTGCAGTGGTGCCTGTCGCAGACGATCAATGGGTTCGATGATGTTAAGTTCGAGGCGGCGAGTGTCCTGGCAGAGCTATTCGAGCAGCAGGGCCAGCCGACACACTCCAAACCCATACTCAGAAAGGCGATTGAGTTATCACAACACAGCGTTTATTGGCATTGTAGATTAATATTCCAATTGGCAGTAAGTATAATTTAATCCTTATCATTATTATTTATTGCGAATGAAAGTATTTTACAGTGATTTCACTCATTGTATGCAAATGTCATAGATGTTTGAATCATTTGTTATTGCTTCTATAATAGTGATTCATAGCAAATAATCCGTTTTATTAACAGTAGACAAATTAGCTCACAGGTGTATCCTTAAAGACATGCAGAGGAATATCTTCATTTAATTAACACCATTTTTTTTAGCAAATTCATGCAACGGAAAGAGAATATGAGGTAGCCAGCAGTCTACTTGGTGTAGGTGTTGACTACGCACAGATATCCAATGCAGCTTACACAAGGGTGTTGTTTTTACTAAGTAGGGTTATGGTAAGTTGAAACATGAAAAAATATTTTGCATTTATTATCCATACTTCGGTACAAATATTATAAAAGCGAAAGTACTTGTGTTATATCTACAGCTGGACCTGTAAATAAAATTAAGTATGGAGATTCTATGAGATTGATGAGTCGTGGAAAAGGACACACAATATTTTTTATGTATGCTTATATGATTTTACACCCAAAAGTATGGTTCCTAAAAAGTATTCCCAGTTCTTGCAAGGTATTGGACTAGAAATGACAGCACTATAGTTCGGTTTAAAGATCTTCATTATTCTCAATAAGACAATTTATGTCACTTACATGAGAAACAATATTATAACCTTAACATTATACTTATTACGAAAGTTCACAATACATCAAAAATTACAGTTTTCTAAGTATTACAAAATAACGTTGACCCGATTTTGTTGGTAGTCTGAAAATATTTTTTATAATGAGACGAGTGCGAGAATGCAAGTTCGCCAATATAAGCCGGTGGTCCAAGTGATTAACATTTTACGAGTTGCAGCAAAATATGTGATCGGCCTATTTTTTCTTGAAGATATTGAGCGAGCTTGCTTCTTTGAAAAATTTTTGGAAGTGTGTTTATACAACAGTAAGCCCAGCTATAGCTGGGCTTACTTCAGAAGTATGTCTGTTCTGAAAAGTGAAACAATGTAAAGAAGTATACTTTATTACTACGACTAACCTTGTAATATAAAGCTGCACCATAATTATGATATCTTTAAATCTGTCATTGTGTTGGAACTATAATTATGGTTATTATAAAAATAAACAAGACATTTATCCTGATTTGTTAGTAATGATTATTAACTTGCAACATGCAATAACAAATAGGGAGTGGGTTACAAAATTAATATTTTATTCATCTATAAAATTTTACTCTCCGTTATAATACTTCTTCGTTTTGGATGGTAAATGAATCTAAATTTACGATACTATGGACTCACCAGCTAGAGTTGTACTTAAGAAAATGTTTTTTTTTTTTTCAGTTACTATTAATTGATAAGAAAATTCAGGAAGTGTTACCATTACTCAACCAAGCCGGCCATTTGGTTGACACATGGACGGGTAGTCCACATCAAAAAGAATACTTGAAAGTTTTCTTTCTAGTACTACAGGTAAGCGGTTACTTTTAATACTACTTTATAAACGTAAAAGTTTGTTACACTCTTTTGTACAAGTTACAACAACTACTAAATGAATTTTGATTAAATTTTGTTGTAGTTAACGATATTTTTCTTCCGTGCAAGTTAGTGTTCTCAATAGCCTAAGCCCTAAGGTATTAATCTGGATGGAGCCACGGACGTTTAGATCTTTTTTAAAGTAATAAATTTAAGGCCGGTATAAATAGTCAGTACTCAAAATGCATCTTGGTCTCAAGACATGGTTCAGGCCCTGTGATTGGTTGGCTGTCAGATTTGGACCAATCATAGAGCCAAACCGCGTCTTGAGACCGAGATGCATCTTGAGTACTGACTATTTATACCGGCCTAAGTGTCTATGTTATTATATCGAGAGTTTTTACCTACGCTAATGTCTTAAGGTATGCCACTATCTGATGGCTGGTCAAGTGAAGAGTGTGAAGCCGTGTCTCAAGCAACTGCAGCAAAGCATCCAGACCATCATGGCGCCAACGTGGCCAGATGACGACAGTGAGATCTATTTTTATCACCTCCTAAGTAGACAAAAGTCACGTTTATGCTTCGGCACGAACGGGCTGGCTGGACCGGAGAAATACCACGTTCTCGCAGAAAACCGGCGTGAAACAGCGCTTGCGCTGTGTTTCGCCGAGTGAGTTTACCAGAGGCCCAATCCCAACCTATTCCCTTCCCATCCCTACCCTTTTAAGAGGGAATAGGGTAATATCCCCTATTACCCTATTCCCTCTTAAAAGTTGCGAGTGTCCATGAGCGACGGAAGTTGCTTTCCATCAGGTGACCCGTTTGCTCGTTTGCCCCCTAATTTCATAAAAAAAAGTTTACGAGTATTGGTGCCAAGACTAGATGCTTTTGTAAATTTTTCACTGCTGAAGTTCGATATTAAAATATATGGCGTTGCAAATTAAATGTCATTTAGGCTGTAGTCTCGAAATCCGTGCGGCGCGCAACGTACTAGACGGCTTATCCATATAAATCTATACATTGAAACGCGCCGCCGCTTCGCTGCCTGCTCAGATTTCGTGACTGAAGCCTTATGGCCGATTTACACGGGTGACTTAAGCCGCACGATGACCGTGTAAATGGCAAGTCGACTACGCCGCATGCGGCTAAAGTCGCAAGCCCCAAAGTCATGCGGCCAATGGCCGCATGCGGCTGGTGACTAAAATCGACCGTGTAAACGCTCAGTCGCAAGCGCCCGCTTGCTGCGAATACTACTGTAGCGAGCGCAGACGCGATATTTTCACGCAGAATGAACTAGTCACAGGCGATTTATGTAAATGGGGTGGCGATTTCGACTTGGACAGGCGAATCGACTGGTGACTTGCCGGGTGACTAAAATCGACCCGTTAGTCACCTGTGTAAATCGAGCTTTAGGGATCCATTATGTTAAATCCCATCATTTGTATCTCTATAGAAGTTTAATGTGTATTATAATGGGGGCTACCGTATTTTGGTTCACTAGATGGCGCAACTGTTGACTAAGGTCCGAAGTATAGCTATTAAAGTCGACTTTATAATAATCTAGAATCCCATTTATTGATTTAATTAAATTTAAATAATATCTCCTTTAAGTACTTTTGCTAAATTCTTTTAATAATCGAATATTTTTAATACGATTATTATTTCTTTTCTTAATTTCCCTCTTAAAGCATTTACATTGATCGCTAAATAATACTTTTTGGGATAATTTTACGAAAGAGATCGCTTTTCAACAGGTAAATTACATAAATAATAATTTATGTCACGAAAACCGCTAAAACTAGTACAAAATAGACGTTTTTGGACCTCGCGCGACACTAGCGCCTCTAGCGGAAAATTCACACGCGGTAGCCCCCATTCCATAAAGATACTAATTGAGGCTATTGCCTGCCTGCCTAACCAATAATAATCTGTTAAAAAATTACAGCGGTATGCGGCAGTGCAGCTGGGGAGTCGTTTGTGTGGCTGTCACGCCAGCAGCTGTACGTGCTGGTATACCTCGTTACCGTGATGCACTCAGCGCAGGCTGGCTACATGGACAAGGCACACAAGTATACGGAGAAGGCGCTGGCGCAGATAGACAAACTCACGTGTAAGTAATACTGTTTGTTGTGAAAGTGATAGTTTAATGAAACTTTGATTTTAATGGCTAATATGATAGTAGTTTTAAGTTCTGACTTCTGGGGCTTTAAATCCATTCACGATGTGTAATTTAATACGGATTCAAATATGTTCCTGCAAGCACTACATCCCGAGCCACAACGAGTGGAAGTCTGCCCAACTGAAACAACATTAGATATTAATGTTAGGTGTTGTTCGTTACGGAATTTCTTGATTAGATCGCCGCGCTCAAAGCCCACGATAAAAGGTATGCAATAGCTTAAAAATTTAGAAATTATTGCGTTGGCTCTTAACACGTATCCAAAGTTTCGAATTAATTAGACTACTGGAGATAGGTAAAAAAACTCGACTCGAACTCGGATGTCTGTAAAGTCGGTTTACTGACGATAGTTGAACGTGACAACGTCATAGCCTTAAATGGAACGCCTCAGAGCGAGATAACGCCGCATATTGCGTCATGTTTTTCGTGCGCGCAGCCCATATCGAATTATAAGACGTTGTCACGTCAAAAATAAAAATCATGCTCTAAGATTCCAATACGTACAGCCTAAGCTAATAAAAGCGTGATAAGGCCGCATCTGTAAACACTCGACGAGAGCCTCTCGCCGAGCCCCTCGGCCGTACATACTCGCTCTGGTTTCCCTCGCGAGAGCGTGAGACGAGGACGACAGCGCCCTGAACACACCATAAAGTTAATACATATACCTAGAGTTATCTTTACGGTACTCACCCGCGCTCGGCCAGGCTCGGGGTGTTTCGACGAGTGTGTACAGCCGCCATTAAATATAACATGTCTGTTTGCAGCGAGCGACGAGGGTGAGACCAGCGGCGTGGCGTCGCGGAGCGGTGCGGCGCTGGCGTGGCGGCTGCGGATGGCGCTGGTGGAGCACGCGGCGCTCTGCCGCCTCGTCGCCGGCGGGAAGGCCCACGCGCTCCACGAGATCGCGCGCGCCGCGCACCTGCTGACTATCGCGCCCGATGGTATGTACACTGTACTACAGCGGCGTGGCGTCGCGGAGCGGGGCGGCGCTGGCGTGGCGGCTGCAGATGGCGCTGGTGGAGCACGCGGCGCTCTGCCGCCTCGTCGCCGGTGGGAAGGCCCACGCGCTCCACGAGATCGGGCGCGCCGCGCACCTGCTGACTATCGCGCCCGATGGTATGTACTGTCAGAGAAGTTGATTCCTATGCAGATGGGGGACCTACGTAGTTTGGTCGCATTACGTCAAACCCAGCCGACAGATTTTTTTTTTTAATTGATTCACTAAACTAGATAATATAATACACATTTACAACTTATTTCTAAATACAAGTTAGTAAGTATAATAACATAGTGTACATCCTTCTTAAAGTGAATACTACATGCAACATAAATCTAAGTTACAAAAATGGTGCTAAATTCTTGTTACCTAATCTTTGCTTACAATTTTATATAACTTATCTTTGAAAAATGAGACAGAAGTACCAAAAATATCGATTTCACCGCAGGTCTTATTGTATAAGGCACACATTCGGTATAATGGGGAGTTTTGTCCATAATTTGTGTAATGTACAGGTATGTCAAAAGTTTTTCTATTTCGAATGCGGCTGCCCGGTCGAGGAACTGATAAATTGATCTTATTTAGAAGTGGGGTGCTGTCTAAATTCCCATTAATTAATTAATGTAAAAAAACAATATCGGAGATGCGACGTCTGTGCTCCAGTGAAACTAAATTGAAGTGTGCTAATTTAGTTTCATAAGAAATTAAATTTTGACAAAGGTTTTGAGAGTAACATAAATGATACAAAAATGTTTTTGCAGTTTCTCGATTCTCGAAATGTGGGTATAATAAAAAGGATTCCACACTTGAGAACAATATTCGACAATAGAACGAACAGAACAGTGAAAAAGTATTACCGGTATTTCTGGATCCAGCCATTTTAGCAGCTTTAGATGTTATACTATTTATATGTTCTCGAAAATCTAGTTAGCTATCAACTATAACACCCAAATCACGCATGGAAGACACTTAAGTTATAGGATTGCTAGAGATATGGTACATGTGACGGAAAGGATTCCGTTTGCGTGAAAATTTTATATAATAGAATTTTACAACATTTAAATTCATTCCGTTTGACGAGCACCAATGAGTCACCTGGTCAATATCTCTTTGTAGTAAAACTGTGTCAGCCATACTTCCTATAGCTCTGTGGATTTTGAGATCATCGGCGAACATTTGATATTTGGATGTTAAGTTTAAACACAAATCGTTAACATAAATTAAAAAGAATATTGGTCCCAAGTGAGAACCCTGGGGCACACCAGACGGTACCATTTTTAAAATAGACTTAAAACCCCTAATTTTAAGTAGCTGAGACCGGTTCAGTAAATAGGATTCACACCATCTCAATAGGGAACCACATATGCCAGCATGAGCTAACTTAGCAATTAGGATTTGATGGTTAACTACATCAAAGGCCTTAGAAAAATCAGTATATATGGCATGAACTTCTTTTTTGTTTTCTAATGCTTCATAAATATCCGAGACGTAACCTATCAGGTTTGTGTCGATCTACCTGGAAGAAATCCGTGTTGATTTATATCAATTTTGCTTTTGATGTGAAAATAGAGCTTGTTTTTTACAAATTTTTCCAGAATTTTACCCATTATTGACAAAATTGATACACAGACAGACAAAATTGACAGATCACAATTTACATTGAATTGACGTGATCGACCAAATGACGTTGGTCTCTTAAATGCATAAGAATCAATTTCCTCGATGGTACACTGTTCGGATTGCAGGTGGCGGACCTACGTAAGTTGGTGGCTTTATGTCAAACCCATTCGACCGATGACAGCTTACATTGAATTGACATAATCTGACGAAATGAATGAATCTACGTGTCGCGTTTCGGTCTGAATTGTCCCTTAACCCATCAAGCCCCGTAAGGGGGGTATTAGATTATCATTTATATTGGATCATATATCCTTGAGTCATTTATATTGGATAATGTAATATAGATAAATGATTCATTTCTTCCTTGATCATAGATTTTTGACGTTTGCTGAGAGATTGGATCCAATACGGTCATAGAAATTAGTGTTGCCAGTTATTTAATATAAAAAAATAATGTAATTAATTATTTTTCTAATTATATACTTGAATAATCTTGCTGAAATAACATAAAACAAGCCATGTTAAAAATGACGATGTCTTTTGACAAATCGAATTCTCTGAGATCTAGTAACACTGATGTCAATACCTGTCAGCGTTAGCGCTCCCCATTGGCTATTGAAACCACATATGACGTAAAATAGGATCAATGATAAATGATACTGTAATATGCAGATATGATCAAATGATCATTTTTATTAAATCCTATATATATGATCCTATAAATGATAATGTAATACCCCCCTAAGGCCCATATGGGCCGCGACAGCAAAATATTTCCAGGAATTGGTGATCGACGGATTAAAATATAATCATAATTAAAGTTATCATAGTTCAGCGTTATCATAGTAGAAACGTTTATGTTGTAGGTGTGACGGCGGCGGCGCATACACCGCAGCTGCACTGTCTGCTGGGTCTGTACGCCATGTCCATGAACTGTATGGAGGCAGCAGAGGCGCAGTTCCACACCGCCATACATGTGAGTACCACGGTTTGGCCAAAAACCGCCGCATGATTCGAATTTCGAAATTCAGTATCTCCGTGAAATGACACAGTTCCCACAGGGGCTTGGGGAACTTCAAAACAAGGCTAAGATAATATGTGAAGCATTTGTGATTGCTCATATTGTCACATATTTTATTATTGTTTAAAAAAACCTTTTATTTATACGTTAATTTCTCTTGAAATACAGTAATGTCTCAATAAGAGTAGATTATAAAACGTTGCAATTAAAAAAAAAACTGTTGTAAATACGAATAAAAGTACCGTACCCCGCTATCCTTCAATCGTGATAATATAATGATTCCATGAATCATGCCCGCATGAATTGTACTTTGAGCCGCAGCTAGTAGTGAAAAATATCGCGTAACAATGGTTCCCGCATTATAGCACGAAAGTAAAGGTCGTAAGTCCCAAAACAGTTTTTTGATGAATACTTAAAAACGAAATACAATACTAATATTTCCTTTAGCTATTATTTTACAAAGTGTATGATTGTAGTAGTGCAAGTTATTTAATGATAGTAACTGAATAAGTGTACCAGATATTTGTTGAAAAGCCCAGAAATATTCATAATTTCGAAAAATAAAACTATCGAGTCAAAATAAGTAAATCGTGTTTTCCGTTGGGCTAGTATCAGATAAATATACAATGATTAAATAAATTTCAATTTCATTTAAGTCAATCGTCTTCCGGGATCGTAATACTTATTAGAAAACACAGCAAAATTTGACAGCTCGCTCTTAATAGCATATCGTTTTAATTTCAGATGTCACAAGAGAGGGATCTATGGATGTTCGCTAAGCTGAATCTGGCTATTGTATATTTAAGAGAAAGACGAGATAATGATCTAGCACAGTTGATGGAACAGGTGAGCTAATATGATTTATCCTAACTTAATATTATAAATGTGAAAGCATGGATGTTTGTTACGCTTTCACGCAAAAACTACTTGACGAACCATCATGAAACTTTGTACACATACTCTTGGGGGTATCAGAAGAACATAATATTATGAATTATGATACATTTTATTAAAAAAAAAATACTAACATAAAAATGTTGACGTGGACGCGGATGACATCGCGCGCAACAGCCAGTATTTTATATGTATGATTATATTGATTTCAAGGCTAGAAGTTTCGTTCTTATTATTATTATTAAAAATATTATTATATTATTATTATATATATATATATATATATATATATATATATATATATATATAAATTACAACAATGAAACGCCGGAATTTAGCGGCTGTATTTGAAAAGTTTAGATAATAATATTTAATAAGTTATGAGACTAATATACATAGCTGGGCACCGTTAATCAAATAGTTAACTTCGTTAATCGTTAATCCGCTACAAAAAAAGTTAGCTTCGTTAAACGTTAAAGCGTTACATTTCGGAAGAATTAACGCAAGTTAACGTTAATCGTTAATCCGTTAATTATTGTAAAATTGCATTTTTATATCGTTGCTTTAGTGTAGGTACTTCAAAAACCTGTTGGTTTAGGTTCTGGAAGCTAACACAACTTTAAAATGTAACACTTTACATAATTTTTAAATCACATAAAAATATGAAAACCTTATTAAATCGAGATAAAAATGGGCAAGGTGATAATATTTAAAGTGTATAAGCGTTCTTTGTGAAAAAACAAAGAGAAAACCACCTTTTGAGCGTGATTAAGTTTAGAAAATTTTATACTGCGTCTACGTTTTCTTGACAGATTGTACTTCTGAACCTGTTTATCGCGCCACGCCGCGGCGCTGTGCGCTAAATAGTAGGCATTGGATTAACGATTAACGGACTTCTACATATTAACGGAAGTTAACGTGTCCGTTAACATTTTCTAAATTTAACTTAAAAGTTAATTCGTTAATCAAAATGTTAACTTCGTTAATTAACGATTAACGGATTAACGAGTTAATGCCCAGCTATGCTAATATATATATATATATATATATATATATATATATATATATATATATATATATTAGTCTCATAACTTATTAAATATTATTATCTAAACTTTTCAAATACAGCCGCTAAATTCCGGCGTTTCATTGTTGTAATATATATATATATATATATATTAGTCTCATAACTTATTAAATATTATTATCTAAACTTTTCAAATACAGCCGCTAAATTCCGGCGTTTCATTGTTGTAATTTTTTTAATCTCTTTTAACTTTTTACCCTGATCAGTGATCGCCTATCGGAAACTTTTGATAACGCTTCTATATATTTTATTCTATCGCTTTTACTCGCGCACACATTTGACGCTATCTCGTTTTCTCAGATCCGCGTAAATTTAAGAAAGACAAATAGCAGTTGGCCTTTCTTAGAAAGAACAAAGGCCATCCGCCTAACATGCTTGGACTATAAAAATCTTATAAAACGTAACTTGATGAAACATCTGTAATTTCAATTGCCTATTTAAATGTAACATAGCACGGCATTCAATATATTTTTAAAAGCTGGGAGTTTCAAGTAATTGTGTATTAAGTTTTTGAATTTTGAGGTTATAAATATAGTTAATAATAAGCTGTACTATCATTTTGAGTTATGGTTTTAGTTTAAATAATATGAAACACACGTCAGATTTTTTAAAATAAAAGTAGGAGGCAAACGAGCAAACAGGTCACCTGATAGGAAGCAACTACCGTCGCTCATAGACACTCGCAAAATCGGTATACGCTCTCTTCCTCAAGAAGAGAGCGTATTTAAGCAGGTCGTATGGGTCCCTATGAATGACAGAATATGCGTTCAATATTAAAAAAAAACATTATCCTGCGTTAAAAACACAAATTCAATATTCATATTTTTAGAGACGTTTATCTTTGTTTTCCCAGGTTCTAAAAATCAACTGTTTTTATTTAATTATAGCATTTTACCTAAACTACATTTTAGTAATAGGTCAAACTAGGTAACAAGAACCTTGATTTTTTAGTCCATTTTGGCCATTGTTCTTTCGCCTATTTTAGTGAACTTTTTCTAGTCTATCAATTACTGTAACTAACTCATAAAATTCATTTTCCAGGTCCGACCCGAAGCACTGCCGCCGTACGCGCATGGCTTGCGAGCAGCGTCGTATTACGTGTTGGGGCTGCAGGCGTTTTTCCAGGCCAGATATAATGAAGCCAAGTGAGCTAAACATTTGTTATTGTTGAATAAACCTTACCTATATAGTAAACTGGCTGTCGCGGAAAACGTTTCTTTGCCATATTATATAAAGTATATCGCCCTATTATTTTATTGAATTAGTGACTAAATAAATATGTCACCATGGCAACGTCCATCGCTATCCCATGACCCGCGTCGCATAAACAATGGTCGCTCTTTATAGACAAATAATTTGCAATAAAATAAAATTGCGACTATAATTAAAGATCTAAGCTATCCTATCTCTCAAGTTGGAAAAAAAGCACACATTTAAAAAAACAAACATTATATCGGTTAAGTAGTTTAGGAATCCATCGCGGACAAACATCGTGACAGGAGATTTATATATATTAGATTAGATAATAAACTTTAAAAAAATGATATTGTACTAGATTTTACTAGAAGAACAGCATCAGATAGTCATTCTAATGAAGTGTTTAAAATTTTATATTTATGGCTCTTTTATCTCCATAAAATTATATTACGTAAAGGATGTCAAAATATTTACCAGCATGCTATAATTTCTGAAACTTTTCAGACGATACCTCCGAGAAACTCTCAAAATGGCGAACGCTGAGGACCTAAACCGGCTGACGTCGTGTTCGCTGGTGCTGCTCGGCCACATATTCCTGTCCATAAACAACTCGCGTGAGAGTATGAACATGGTGACACCGGCCATGCAGCTCGCTAGTAAAATACCCGACGTGCACGTACAGCTGTGGGCGTCCGCCATCTTGAAAGGTAGGCGGCCATCTTGGTTTGAGAGTCGGCCATTTTGTTGATGTCCTTGTATTGTTCGGACTCATAATATTCTTATCGTAAATTGACTAATGCAAGAACATGATATGAAAATTTCGCTTCTGCGATATTTAAATTTAATTTGAGACGCCCATTTTCAATCAGAAGTCCTCACAATTTTGTTTGTATCTGTAATGTCAATATTGAAACACTGTAGTGTATTTATAATGTACGTGGTTCATGCAATATTACACTCGGCGCTGGCTAGCTAGCCTTTGGCTCCCATAACTGCGAATTCGCATCGCATCGCAAATATCTGCGACAAAATTCATAATAAAAGTAACATTACGATGCGATGCGAATTCACAGTTTTGTTTGGAAGCTCTTTGCTGGAACGTGGCTTTACACACTGCCGCGTTTCTAGATGGATGTCAAAATGTAGTTATTTTTGTCGCTTAAAGCTACTTTATCGTTTCCAGACCTATACCGGCTCGCGGGAGACACGGAGCGCGAGAACGAGGCGTACCAGATGCACTGCAACTTCTCGCAGGCGCTCCTCAAGGACCACTTCCAGGCGACGCAGCTGCCCCAGCACGCGCTCATCACGTGGACCACCGGCCCGCCTCCCGCGCTGCCACCGCCGCCCCCCTCACACACCTCATAGGAGGAAATAACAGTGCCTAGTGGCACTTCTGTATAGTCCTTGAAAACTTAGGAGTCGCTCAAGGTTCAAGATTATGTCACCCAGTATACTCCTCTATTCTTGTGAAGACAGACCTTGTGAGTCACTCAAGGTTCGCGGGGCTAAAGATACCTCCGTGACACTTAAGTCACTCAAGGTTGATTTTGATTGATATGTCACTAAGTATTCTCCTGTATTCTTGTGAAGACTCTTAGCAATTGAGGACCTCACTCAAGATTTGCGGGTCTAAGGATAACTCCTAGTGGTACTCTTGTATACTTGTAAGAACACTTAGGAGTCAAGGTTCAAGATTGTCAACTCGTATACTTTTGTATCCTTGTAAGGACAGAGACCTAAGGAGTCAGGTGGAGGTCGTCTCCTAGCGTGGTACTAGCGTAGTACCCTTATATACTACGTGGTTTACTTGTGAACACTTTGAGGTGTCACTCAAGATTCTGTATGTTGCCTCGTACTGGATATAGTTCTGGGACACCACTCTGTTGCGGGTCCCTCAAAGATTGTGTTGGTTTCCTCCTAGTGATTGTCTCCATTTGTGATATTACTACATAGGCCCCGTGAAGACCGCTAAAGTTGTGGCACGGTATATCGCATTTTAGACTTAACACCCCAAATGTTTTGTTTGCAAATGGCCCCTGTAGCGTAAAATAACGGCTAGCGTCTGACTAGGGTTGACGCGGGAAGTGCATTATGAATCCTCGTTCATAGGGATAGGCGATAGCTGTATTACAACAAATACCAATTCTGACCAAAATAATCCAGTTTTTGACAATGAACTCTCGTCAAATATTGTTTTCAATATATTATTTCAGTTACCACTTCCACGTTGAATAATTCTGTTTATTATCAATTTCAAATGTTGGGATTGAGTCATGAGACATTTTAGAGTTACGGTGCACAATAGTGATTTTATTCGTAACTAACGTGTCACTCGCTTTAGTACCGTCAGCATTGATTATTGCTATTGGTTGCTAACATTAATGTCGATGATATCGAAGAAAATGATTATTCACTTTTAAAAATTGTTACTATAAACAAAATCGTCAATTCTATGACTATTTGTCACAAATTCTGATTAGGGCGTAATCAAGCACTCTCGAGTATCAATTTCTCTTTTATAATTCACTTAATTGATATTTTTCACTTTTGGATGTAAGAATTAAAAGCCTTGTGTAATGTGTATACTTGTTTAAAATGTGTTGCAGTTTGACACAGTAAATTATAACAAGTATGCAATTTAAATTAAAATGTTATATGTTTGTGATTACACTTCACATTCTTTACTTAGATTTAAACTTATCGGAGAGAGAGAAGACATCAAATAAACACACCGGCAAAATTAGCGGAACATAACAAAATTTTATTTTTTTTGAAAATATTCGCTGTTTTTAATATATCTTTTTATTAATTTAATAATTGATGATTTAAAAATAAAACTTATATAAATTTAGGGTATAAAAACGTGTAAAATAGAAAAAAATCTGCAAAAATGAAAAATTAAGAAAAATCTTTGAAATTTCAGTAGTAAGTTTTTAAGTTAAATTCTTTATTTTTACTTAAGAAATGCCATGTTAACAGCGTGTAATTCCTTCTATGGATCTCAAGAGAGTCTGGATACGCCGTTACATGCTTGCATTTTGTTTGTCAATCATTTCCTGTGGGGTTCTTCTACTTCTCCAGTAGCGCCAACTCGAGCTCTTGAACACATTTTGGAGCTGGAGTTTTAACTCGTACCGTTCACCCATTGATGTGCCACACGTTCTCAATCGGATCCACATCCGTAGACCGTGCTGACCTCTCCACCTGGGCTACGCGAGCATCATTTAGGTCATAAAGGCCTAAATGATGCTAGCGTTTTTTACTCTATGGACGCGCATAAAATTGAAGTTACTGCCTAAAACTGTGTAAAAGGCACAACATGCAGTTCTAGGATGTCTGTGCTATAGCCCAGTACTGTCAAAGTACCATTATTAACAATCATCAGCTCTGTGCGGGCTCCAAATCATATGCAACCCCAAACCATTACGAAGCCTGCATGATAGGCCACTGTTTCCGTTAAGTTTGATGGTCTATAGCGTTCCTTACGATTTATCCACATTCTTTATCGCCTGTCAACAAAATTTACATAGAATTTGCTCCCATCACTGTACAGCACACGATTTCACTCGCTTGTAAAATTTTGATGTTCACGCGCAAATTTTAGCCTGGCTCTTTGGTGCCCTGTCTCAAGTTTTGGTGCCCTTGCTGGCATCTTTGAGTTTAATTTTACTTCTTTGAGTCTTCTTCTTACTGTACAATCACTTACACGTACATCTCGGACCTGGGCCCGTACCACGAAACGGTTTTGAGACTCAAACGATCGAACGAGAATGTTGTGTGCTCTAATAAACGTCATTTCACGTTTGTTAGAGCAGGACGCGGCATTCTCGTCCGATTATTTGAGTCTCAAAACAGTTTCATAGTACAAGGCCTGTTCCGACAGTTTTCGTCTCTGCAAAGCAGTTTGAGGTCGATTTCTTAAGGCTTGTACCCTTACAAAACGGTTATCCTGAACCTTTGTCACCCGATATCTGCCTTGTTCTCGTCTCCGAACGTAAGATCCAGTCTCTCTGTAGCGTTGAAATTTACGATGGACCACGGAAGCCGACACACCTAAGGCCTGACTGACCGAACGGTAGGTGTGACCTTTCTCTATCGTGGTTACAGCTCTAGCTGTCGTAGATGCTGGAAAATCACTAATTTTGTATCTAAGCAATGTGTTCTTCCAAAAACCAAACAATCAAATGAGCTGGCATACCTTGCACCCCGCTAAAACGCCATTCTTATCAGAAACACTTACAACGTCAATCATCGAAAAACACTAGGGCATAATTGCAATAAAAATCTGTCAACTTGCCAGTTTTGTTCAATATTTTGTTTCTTGAATGAGCTTAGAAACTATAAAAAAGGATTTCACACAGCCCGACCCACTTGAATTCAAGTTGTGGCCCTTTTTACCTATGTTCCGCTAATTTTGCCAGTGTGTGTATTATTATTTTAATGTTAGGTTCTACGGATTGCACTAACATTTAATTTAATAAACTTCGAAACTTACACGGGAATCGTAGAAAAATTACGAATGGAAAAAAATTGATAAAATGCTTTTACACATCAACATTATTTACAATCTTTGCTTTTTGTTATCATAAAAAAGTTTAAGTGAAGATGTTTTGCTTTTTCTTCTAGACTAAAGGTATGCGCGCACAGGCAACTTAGTTGCTCGGCGATTTATTTGTCTCTTACGAAAAATAAATAAAAAACCGAAGAAAGCGTCGAAAAATAGAATATTGGGTTCATCCATTATGGAGCGATCGGCTGATTCTCGGAAAATTTCATACTATGTATATGAAATTTAGAGCAAGCAACTAAGATGGCGGTGCGCGCATAGTCTTAAAAATGAAACTGGCGAACTTCGCCAGTAAGGCGACGCGACACAACAAATCACAAGGACTAACGTTTTGTGTCGCAAAGCGTCGCTGCCGCGTATTGTCGCTTTTTCGTGCGGTCTCTGCTAGCAAGTCTTCAAAAAAAAAACATTGGAAAGTTTATTTTTTATTACCTATAAAGGTGCTCCCAGACATAAGTTAGATAACGTTATATAACATTTTTTAACAATTTATAACAAAACACACGTTTATTTTTTGACATGTTGTAGCGTATGTTACACGATGTTATAAAATGTTATCGTGTTACACAATGTTTTATTACGTTATATAACTTCTGTCTGGGAGCACTTTTAGGGTCAATTCAGACCGCAATGCGACGCGTAGATGCAATTTTAAATTTGTACCCAGGATTTTGCAGATTTGTAAGACGTCTCACGTTCACGAAATCTGTCAATTCAGTACAAATGTAGAAATGCATCTACGCGTCGCGTTTGCGGTCTGAATTGACCCTAAATGGTATAAAATACTAAAAGTATTTCAAAATAATTTTGAAATGAAAGGTAATTAGATAGTTTACCATTAAAAAATACAAAAAAGGTAGACTTAAAGGTACTCGACTTGTTTCTATTCGTAATTTTTCTATAGGGTAAGGTAGGGTAATGTTAAGAATTTAAAGTAACAAGTGTCGGCGAATTTTTATTTATATTTCTACTTAAATGTCAAATGTGACGCAAAGATGCTCCAAAAATTATTTTAATAACAGGTTGTTAGATCACAGACAGAAATATCTTGCAACAAATATCAAATCAACCATTCTATGTTATGAAATCAAATTGTATAAGTAGTATATAAAACTGCTTGTATAAAAAGGTACATAAGTTATTTATTTTTTATGAAACTAGGAACGTCTCTTTATTTTAGTAAAAACATTAAAATAATTTTTTAGTAGTAGACGATAATTTGCCTTTTACTGATTAAATTTTATTTGATCGAAGTTATAGTAATTGTACCGTTTCTGCCATTGATTAATTTTAATATATACATAATATTTGATTCATGTCATATTGCTTATTATAATAGAAAACAAGTATGTTTATCAATATGAACATAAATAAAACTGGACCTATTTCACTCATCCAAACATGCTTATTTGTTATAGAAGTGTTGTACCATTAATGGACTGATCTAAATTATTGTACTATCAGAGAAGTTGATTCCTATGCAGATGGGGGACCTACGTAGTTTGGTCGCGTTTATACGTCAAACCCAGCCGACAGATCACAATTACATTGAATTGACGTGATCCGACAAAATGACGTTGGTCTGTCAACTGCCTAGGAATCAATTTCCTCGATGGTACATACATGTCAAGAGTCTCCGGCTAGGAACAAAATATGTCTCATATTTATTTAGTTAGCGAACATGTTTACGTATGTTGTTGAGTTGGCCCAAGCTTATACGATTTACTTAATACTTTTCTGTGTATTTCCTTCGATTTTAAAATTATTGTTGCATGATTCATGTTATTTATTACGCTGTTTTCACTTTTAAGCAAAATTTCATTTTAAATGTAGAAAATTACTATAGGTGATTACTGTAAAATGGAAAGTATAAAGGCTGATTTACATTGAGTCAGTAACTGACATCATAGACTCAATGTAAATCTGCCTTAATATACAAAATTGTTTAAGCTTGTGCAAATTGTACAGTTGATTATTATAGTTTTTCCTCTTACTAACGAAAATAGATAATAGATAGTATTGCCGTCCTTGTCTGATTCATGGAAGAGCCACTCGAAAGATAAGGACGGCAACATACAATCTATCTATTAGTAAATATTTTCGTTAGAAAGACGATTATTATATTCCTCTGACGTTACAATGGATGGATCTGTTAAATATTTTTAGTGTATTAGTTTTTGTCTCGCGGTGTACCGGGGTTTTAAGTTATAAGGAGGGCCGCAAATGTAAAGAATGGTTTTAAAGCAGAGGTACGCAACCTTTTTTTAATACGGGCCACAACATGTTTTAGTCTAGGTGTCGCGAGTCGCGACCAAAGTTATTTAGGGGTAAAAAATTACGTTGATCCAAATAACGATTCACGCGGGTCACTGAAAAAGTATCGGCGGGCCGCAGGTTGAGTATAGCTGTCTCAAAGTGTGTAGAGGGCCAATTAAGGCCAATAAAGGCCCAGAACGCCGCGGGATCCGTCCATTGATACGCCTGTCCTCGCCCAAAGGTACGTGCGATACGACGTTACATCCTCTATAGGTTGCAATCATAGGTATAGACAAAAATAATTTAAGTAAGGCGATATGTCGTATGCATGGGCGTACCCAGGTAGAAGCAGGGGGGGCAGCTGCAACTGTAAGATAAAATAAACGTCAATTTTCCTGGCAAGTGGGAATAAAAACGTGCTACCTACTCTGCGCAAAACGCAGTGTTGGAAACAAAATATATCTTTTCAGTCAAGATTATAAAAGTTAATTTTCATGACTTTTTGTTTGAATATACCGGACCGACCATCTTCCCCCTAGCTGTAATCCTGGGTACGCCCATGGTCGTACGAGATTGAAGCTGCTTACGATATGATGTCGTTTCGCACTTCTGTAATGGACTCTCGGACGATTTAAAGTAATTATTGTAAATGAACTCGTTGTAATTTTTAATTGAAAATTGTCACTTGTAATTTCCAATGAACAGAGATGTGGCCTTACAGTATAGGTACATTTACTGTTGTTAATATGTAAATAAAAGTTGAATTATTGTAAATAATATAAACTATGAAATATATGTTTTTTGGTATAAAACAAAAGTTTCTTTTTTGTATATTATAATTTATACCTCTACAAAACGTCTTTGTCTAAATATAATATGATTGAGAAGGGGCAGTGATGTGGTTTGTGAGTTGTGACTGAGTGAGCTTGAGACACGACTGGCATAATATTGTATTTTGTATAGCAGGCATAAGACTATTGCAATGCAAAGTATTTGTGTGTTGGCATATTCCTTTATTTTGTACAGCAGTTGAGCAGTCCTTTGCTTAGAATTTACAAGAGTACTCGCTGCACACACCAATTTCCCCACCCATGGGGTGTGAGTAGTGTGGTGGGTCGGGGGCCACGTTGCCCCGCCGGTAGAAAGTGTCGCGGATGATCGCGCAGCGGCCGTGGTGCTCGCGGGAGGAGCGAGTCTGCCGCCACCCGTACTCCCAGTTCGAGCAAAGACGGTAGTTAAACCTGGTGATAGGCAGTGAAGGATTCCAATAAAACGTGTACAACGCCGTACGACGTGCAGGGCCCTCGCTACCATATTATGTGCACAGTGCAATGTGTGCAATGCACACGGGCGCCAAAACTAAGAACCCAAAACATTTGCCTAAAGGGGCGCCAAAATCCTTTTTTTGCACACAGGCGCCGCGCCAGTAGTCCTTACGGGGGCCCTGACGACGCGTAAAAATCACCATAAAATCCAGAACAAGAAATGACTCAGGGCTCATAACAGCTGCGAAATCGCATCGCAAATATCTGCGATTTCGAAATAAAGATCGATGCCTTCCGAATTCGCAGATTTGTTTGGGAGCCCTCAATCAGACCTTTGGTTTTATACAGCCAGTACGACATAAAAATAACGATGAGGCCTCCAGCGGGCTAGAAATGACTAAATCGTGATCAGACCTTTGTTTTACAGTAATGATTGGTAAAGCAGAAAAATATTAAAACCGTAACTACAGTCGCGACACGTAATGGAATACCGTGTCGCGTAGTTTCTCTGACGTATAGCGCAATTTAGCTAGCTAGGTAGCCATTTTTGAATAGCACACAAACCAAAAGTTATCGATAACTAGCTGTTGCCCGCGACTTCGTCCGCGTGGACTTCAGTTTATAGCGCGCGGTAAAACAATCTAAAGGATCGCAGAAATTGACCTAAGATGGTACTAGTGGTGGTTAATATAACGTATAGCTGAAAAAAGTAGCGCGCTATTTCTTCGCAACGAATAGCGCGCGCTATAAATCTATGCACAAGATGCTACGTTATAACGTATCGCGCAGTCACTGACCTAGCGGCTAGCACGGCGCGGCGCCGCTCGCGCCGGCCGATCGCGCGCGATTTTCGTTCGATCGTTGTCGGGTCGTTTCGTTGTCAAATCGGGTGAATTCGGCTGTCATAATTTTTGCAGTGTTGCTTTGCGTGCATACGTAAATTATAATTACTATTAATTGACGCCATAGACAAAAGTGGCGCAAATAATATTTTTAAAAGTACTTAAATAAAATGTAAAAAAAAACTGTTAAAGAGAAGATGTAAAAGTATGTAATTATATTAACTCACCCACCGCGTTATAATTATTGTAGACGTTACTAATCATCATGTTGTAACATAACGAAAGAATTTCAATAACGTTGGTAACATTACAATTTACAACGCGTTAAGAATCGTTAATTTCATTGATCATTCGTTGTAACGTAGCGTCAAAACTATCGCGCTTGAAAAACAACGAGTCAAGAATCGTTATTCGTTGTAACGTAGCGTCAAAAATATCGCGCTTGAAAAGCAACGAGTCAAGAATCGTTATTCGTTGTAACGTAGCGTCAAAAATAGCGCGCTTGAATAACAACGAGTCAAGAATCGTTAATTTCATTCGTTATAACGTAGCGTCAAAAATAGCGCGCTTGAAAAATGTAGCATATTCGATGTAGCGTGCTAGGAAAATATAGCCGTTAGGAACACCACTAGATGGTACCACGTCTTATAGAAACACGTAAGAGCAAGCGATAGCGCGATGTAGACGACTCTTAGCGCCATCTGTTATGAATTTTTGGAACTAACTTAATTTGAACAAATTTACGCATTTTCACCCCCTTACAGTTAAAAAGTAGCCTATGTCCTTTCTCAGGCTTTAGACTGTCTGTATACAAAATTAATTTCATTACAATCGATTCAGTAGTTTTGGCGTGAAAGCGAGACAGACAGACAGAGATACTTTCGTATTTATAATATTACAGTATAGATTTTTCACCTCTCTTCAGGTGGCTTCTTATATCTGGTATTTAAGTATCTCTCTGCAGCGCCCTTTTCCGTGCTGCCATATAAAAGGTTTAGCACATCTACCTCAACTGGCTTCATAAAGTTAGCGTCCTCACATTGTTGGAAATCGTAAGGTGGGGTAGGTACGACGGTTGGTATTGGCTCATTGTAAATCTGTAATTCGTAATTTAAAGACTACCGACTTATAAAATTGGTATTGGTGCCTGAAGTAAATTTATACCAATGCAATTGGGACATAAAAGGGTGCGTAATAACAAGTCCGTAAAATTGCACACATGGTTTTGCATGGGGTGCAAATGCAAAGGGTGGCCTCTATTCTTCGCATGCCTCAAAGTCGCTTCGTTCTATCACACTCGCGCTAACACAATATGCTGTCTCACGTCACGCGATGGTGTGTAAAGGGCCCCCGAGACGATCAAACGGTTTGACTCAAACACGTAAATTTTGGTTTGACTCAAACCATTTTGATCATTTACAAAGCTAGTTTGAACGGTTTGTCAAACATTTACGTGTTTGAAGCTCGTTTGATGCAATTTCATATTTTTGTTGTGTTTGACGCGCCGTTTGATCGTGTTCCGATGCGTTTGAACAAACTTTGTACCATTCTTTGGAGTAGGTACATTATTTTTAACTGACTAATAAAGAGGAGGTTATCAATTCGACGCGTATGTATGTAATATTTCTAGAACTGCCCAGTTTTCGTATAAGTATGTTAGTCTATATCAGCATCTGAACAATGTGCAAAATTTCAAAAGTATATGTATGTTTTTATGTTTGTGTTCACATATCTCCGGAACTACAAGTCCGATGTAAATATTTTTTTCTTGTACTATATAGGTATTGTTTAACTTGGGAGACTTCTGCAAGTTTCATCAAAATAGGTTTAGTAGTTTTTAAGATAGGAAATTTAATTCTCAATTTCGTACAATTTTTAAGTCGGTTTTATCTTTAAAAAAATAATATTTATTCATCACAAGACGTGTACTCCACAGCGCGTATTGAACCAAATTGCGCAGTTTCGTTTGACAAACCGTTCAAACCGACATCAAACGGTTGCATCAAACACGTAGGGTTTGAATCAAACCGTTTGATCGTCTCGGGGGCCCTTAACATGAATTCGGAATGATAAAGCCTTCGACTGTACCCCTAACCCAGTGGTCCCCAACCTTTTTTCATGCGAGCCACAAACATGTTTTGGTCTTGGTGTCGCGGGCCGCAACAAAAAAATAACATAAATCAAAATTAACGATTTTAAAGTGAAAAAAAATTAACGACTATCACGTAGACTACGTTATTTTGCCGGTGGGCGTGAATTTCAAAATTTTTTAACATCACGCGGACCACAAATAAAGTCCCGGCGGGCCGCGGGTTGAGGATAGCGGCCCTAACCTCTTCCTCAGTTCAATTCAGACAGTAACAATGAATAGCCGTGTACTGATCAAGCGAACAGCCTCGTGAGGGCAAATCCTCGGTAGGTCAAGACGTGCCTCGTTCGAGGCCAATGTACAGGTTGCCTCGCGAGGCTGCTCTCTTGGTCAGTACACGGCTAATGGTCTGTACTCTGTACCAACCTTCAGTAATTGTTCAGCAAGTTCGATCGATTTATCAATATCGCGAGCTCCCTTATTCTTGGCTGCCTGTAATGTGGGTATCAAGTTTTGTTGGTACCATTTCATATTACGATTGTCCGTTCTTTTCCAAGCATCACAAAAGTAGAAATCAATGTCCCCCATTATAATTTACACTAATTTTTAAAACAAAAATAAACAAACTGAAAATTTTGCCTCCAATATCTAATCAATGTCATTATGACAATTTTATAGCATTATTGATAAACATAGAACTGATAAGAATGGTGCAAGTTGCAACCCTGCATCTTTGGGTACCAGTTGCCATTAAATAAGAAGAATTAATAATTATATTATAATGTTCTTAAAATACTATGCTACCATTATGCTACATTAAAAAAAGCTCTTATATTTTTAATCATCTATTTATTAAGTTTAAATAAATAAGCCTTACAACTAAATATAGACGGATCCATCAGCCGGTCCCAGATGATGGATGCCAATGAGAAGAGCATCTACGAGGGTCCAAACTCCCAGGCCTCCAAAACTGAAGAGTTTTCCGATGCCCTCCTGCCAGTGTCCCAGGTAGAATCTATCGGCGCCGAAACCTCCCAAGGTCAGGGCCAGCACAAGAGCTGTGCCCCATCTTGTCCCAGATGTCCAGGAGCATTTTATTTTCTTCAGAAACTTCCGTTTGCCCAGGCAGATGATATCATCAGACACTGTGCAGTTTGTCCTGTAAATAAACACTATTTACATAATAGAACAGGGAATGTGTTCATAATTCAAGACGTGAGTGGAAGAATAAGGTAAGTGACATGAAAAAACTTCCCGTTTTTTTGCTTAAATGGAGGCTTTAGGGCCGGAAAAATAGGCTACTTGACCTAATTTTTTTCTTCATGCTAATCGCTTCATAATCATTCATTTTTACAAAAAAAAACTTATATTTTAATATTTTACACAGTAGAAACCCATAAAAATGTTTATTGAAAAATATGCCTCTTAAATGGCGCCGAAAACACTGTCCGCCATAGTATGACGTCATACGCTTTGTATTTTAAACTCTCTTTATTGAAATTTTTTTAATGTGCTAAATGTACGAGTCTTAAAGTGCCCAAAAATTATAAAATAATTATATTAGAAATTAGAAATCATTTGTAATGTTGAAAACTTTTGGAGAAAAGTTTTGGCCATTTCATTTCCCGTCTACAATAAATGGAGATAATATATAAAAAAAAAAGATGTTTTATTTGAATTATTGAAGAAAATATATAACAGGCTTATTCTTATTATTTATGTACAAATAAACTTACATATAGCGAGCGCGATAAATAAAAGATATTAAATTAGTATGAGGATGACGTCACATCCCAATCGGAAGTACCGCAAAAGCGTTTTCGTCAGTACAATTCCTATTTTCATAAAATCATATTTTCAAATCGACTTTATTTATCAATCATAAGCTTTTATTTGATAATAAGGGTGAAATACGGTTTCCTAGGCCAAGTTCTACTAGAAATATGCATTTGTTCAATGAAATTGAATATAGGTCAAGTAGCCTATTATTTGAAATAGAAAAACTATGGATTATATTATGTGTAGCCAGATACATTAGCTAGGTTATAAAGTAGATAACTTACAAGTTTTATTAAAATAATTAGGGAAAAAATGAGTTATTGTCCAGGTGTTACGAAATGTTACTTGTTAGAGTCTTCCACTCACGTCTTCATTATTATTTAAAACAGGCCCTTCTACTTCAAGAAACATTATTGAAAATTTTATTTCCCCTCATTCAAATTGAAAATTTAAGAAATTCTTTGAGCACACTAGCATTTTTGTACAAAATGTTGGACTTACACTTGGCCATCATTTGAAATTTCAATTTGGAAATGATGGATTATTTTTATATTTTATTATTGGCTATTTAAAATAGTGACCAAGTCACTTACAAGTAATACTTTGTTGGAGATGCAAGTGAGTTGCAGCTGGACTTCTGTTCACATCTGTGCTCCCACTTGTCTGTCTGATAACAAAACCGGCACATCGCTGTTCTGTTGAATGTCTTTGAGCCCTGAAAGAGTAGGACAAATTCTTTTTACCTTGGTTAATGAAAAATGCAACTTTGGTTAGCCAAAACTTGTTTAACACATAAGATCCGAACATTTTCTGTGATGAATATTATACTTTGTTCAAAAGATCAAAGTATTTCAGCAGTTTAATGCTTCGATCGTGGGAATCACAGACACAATTGATATTCAATTGTTATGTGGCTGCCCGGGGCCGCTTAGGGCTTGATGGGTTAAATGTAAATGGGTCACACAGACAAAAACTCTTTTGCTTTAATAATATCCATCTCAATTTCAGAGTGATATGATTGATAATATACTCTTTTTCACTCTTGAGGTGCCTAGGATATAAAAGAACAGTAGAAGTTACTTTGTTTTAGTAATGTAAAATAAACATAAATTAAAATAACATAATATCTAGTTATATAAAGTAACTTACATTACACACTATTTTCGGTTTCACATCACATGTATAGTTGTATAGCGCACCATACACACAGTCTATGTCTGCTCTATAACAGTTAATACAAGGGTAATTCAGGGAAGTGCAGTCAGATACATTCTCCTGGTTTATAGGACAGCTCTTAAAGTAATCCTCGTTACTGTTGAAGTTGAAATTATTTTTGTTTGAATCATCCTTCAGCTTACTCTGCTTACTTTGCAAATCCATGTCATTATTAGCTGAAATTGTTTCACTATATTAGTATTCTTTATTATGAAATACAATAGTAAAAGAAGCTTTAGAGTTTAGAATCTCTTACCTAAATCCGTTACATGAATCGTGTTAAATATAACAAGTAGAATTAGAATAAAAGTATCCCGTATTGTTATTCTCAATGGAAATATCCGAATCATGATGAATCCAGTTTATCACTTCACATATTTATTAATCGATATCCTTCACTTCAAAAGAAAACAAATCTATTTTATTTTAACTTAATTTATAACCCAGTACAATAATCGAAAGTGCAGATTTGTTTTGAAAATGGTTGGAACTGTCAAATTTCGATACTTCAATGTCAAGATTGACAGATGTATTTTTTTTCATAAAACCTGGACAAGGGTAAGGGGATAAGGGCCTAGTCTAGACAAGTTTTTCTATATTGGGACAGGCAATGAACATGAACTTCTAAGCTATTTTAGACAGTGGATTGTCCAGTTTGGGCTTATCTCCGGGCCACAATCACAAACACGTTTTGGTCTTAGTTCTCAGTATATATACTGTATTATCTATGGTCTTAGTGTCCCGGGCCGCAATCAACATTTTTAAGCCGGCTGTACACTCTCGCCGAGACACAGCGAGGCGGCCCGAGTGCGAGAGTGTAAATGGGTGCGCTCGCCTCGTCTCGCCTGTCTCGGACCCTCTCGGTCCGTTGTCGGTATTTTGCGCCCGAGACAAAGGGTCTCGTGAGGAAAACGAGCGCACTACTGTACACTCTCGCGTCTTTCAGTACTAGTCCCGCCATTGGACAGTGTAGAACAGAAAAATAACAATAATAATCGTCATTATCTGTGAGAAATAAAATTAAATATGATTATAAACCTTTGGATTACAATGATATCTTTCGATGCACGGTGAATGGTCGTTTTCATCCATCTTCTCTGAGTTCTTAACTGCGATTGAACCAAGCGAGAATGTACATGATCGCACTCGGGCAAGGGGCTCTCGCACGAGACTCTCGCCCGAGAGCTCTCGGCGAGAGTGTACAGCAGGCATTAGGCTTAAAATATTATGTTTGCTGATAATATAGGTAACGCCGTTAGCACACCGACGCGACGCTGCGAACCCATTACCCACGACAATGCGTTATATTGCATCTTGCTCTATTCCTGTTTCGCAGATATTTCGCGTTTCTCAGCGTCAGTGTACTAAAGGCGTAAACACTTGCTAATATAACCAAACATAACCTTAAATAAAGCAAGCTATCAGCTCATTGAGCTATATTATCAGCTAGTGACTAGTCTCTTAACCGATTCGTTGCCACCGTCATTTCAACAAATTCTTACGACAGGCCAAGTACTTTGTTCGATGACGCACCATAAGCGTCATCGGCCCTGCTAAACGATGACGCGCCACGTGCGGCATTGGCCACTGGTTGTGTTTTATGCATATTTTATTGTAAATAGGCGTAAATCAGGGAGGGAAAAGATAAATTTTGTGTGCAGTGTTCGTATTAGTTGTAATTCAAAGCTGATATGGCGTATATAAGTAGTAATTCATACTGTTAACAAAATGTGTAAGTAGTCGTCAACCTTTGGCACAAATTTTTTTGGATTTCATAACGCGCGTATTCCCATACATTTTAATAGAGCGGCACACACATACTGGAATCAGATTATGAATTATTTCAGTTGACACTGCAAGAAGCTAACCCCTGGACGTGTTGTGACCTGCTGGCGTGATGTCTGACACGGAAAATTTAATCTTAAGCATTGAAATATAGGACACATCCATTGAGGATTACCATGACAGGGAAAAAACATAGCGTGGTTGGAAATTCTTAAAAGTTTAATTCCAAATTGGGAAACATTAAGTGAAAACGAAAGTAAAAGAAAAATAATATTTATTAGTATTAATTCTTCTTCCATAAAGACGTTTAAATATGTGCCAGGAATCATGAGACTACTGATCAATCTTATTTTCAAAGACGTGTGTGAGGCAAGGTGCCGAAATTTAGATTATGAATTTCCGATTATGAATTATTCAGAGAGACGTTCCGGCTGTGTGAGGCCAGCCTTAGTAATAGGGTCCCATTTTTATCTTTTGGGTACGGAAGTTAGAACCCTAATTACATGTTAAAGCACAAATCAATAGGCATGATAGTTTTTCCGTAAAGGTTGTGGGATTTATTATGACTAGCAACTTCATCTATTTTAGTTGAAGAATAAATAACTTAGAGTAGTTGTGTAGCTATGACAATATAAATTTGTATTAAAATTTAAGAGCTCTCAGAAAATCGTTTATTTAAACAAATGAAATACGTTTGTTTTGGATAATCAGCAGGAATATAATGACTTTCCTGAATATAGCCAGCCACGATTTACAAACATACTCAAATGAAAATTGCCTGGAAATCGACAATAAGGAGAATGAAAGTTTTCCAGAATATAGTCACTCAATATTGCAAAACTTTACATTGAAAAGAACATTAAGTAATTGGAAGTTCTCGTATTTGTCATGACGCAAAAAATAACTCAACAGACAGTAGCATCGAAGCTAAATTACTGACGCTGATGAAGATGAGTGAGAGAATGAGATGAATGAGAAAAAAAAAGTTTCATAAATCCGCTAATCGCAGAAAAGTAAGGATTCTTCGAGTGAACCAATGATTGACGATCTCTGACTAGTAGCCTTTAATTCTAAAATAAACGGCCACGCATAAAATTGAGTTCAACATGTATATTTAGACAAGGGAATTGTAATTACAGTATAATAAATTAGTTTTAACGTGTTTTTTAACAATTCTTATATGCCGCGTCTGGCGCGTCATCGGCCTCACTAAAACTTTTTGAATGACGCGCTGGGCGCGGCATTGGCCATGAATCGGTTAACGAATATTTAGGCTGGATTTAGTCACGTGACTCACGGATTACTTTATATATTGTATATAAAGTAATCCGTGAGTCACGCTGACTGCGCGCGCACCGTCGGCACTGATGGCCCGAGATGTAAAAAATTGTAGGAAGCGTTTTTGAATAACGCGTAGCGGTCAGCGCTGATATTTCATACATTTCGATGTCGGCGCCGACGGTCAGCGTGACTCTAAAACCAGCCTTAGTATTTCCTTGTACCTTAAACTTCTACTGTAAGTACAATCACAAATAAAAGGTAATAGTATGATCTCATAATTTATTCATCAATGGTAAGTGTTCCGTTGTTGATGTCCACAATGAGATCATGTGGGGGACGTCCGTCGATGGTGCAGCCAACAGACTGTGCGGTTCCTAGGATCTCCTTCACTGTGCCAGACAGGTGTCGGGCCATGGATCTAGGCCTCATGGTTTTGGCGATTCCAATGACATCTTCTAAGGTAATGTTTCCATTGTGTTTGACTGAAACAGAAAAAATAAAGAAATAAATTTTGGTATCTTTCAAACTAGATTGAGACTAGAACAGTAATACTATTTAACAGAAATTATCACTTTGATAGTAAAATCCAGTCCAGTTAGAATCTCTTAATCCTTCAATCGCAGATTCTTAAATATCTATTGTTATTCTATTGTTGTTCCAGTCACTGGTGTCCTTAATGGGGTTAATAGGTTAAATAGTGAGGCATCAAAAAATCACAGAAGACACACTATCCTTACAACTTCCATTGTAAGCATTCATTACATTATATAAGCAGTATGCCATTGAAGTTAAAATAAATTTTAGCCTTCTGCTTTATATTTATTGCACAATAAAAACTTTCCTTTACATTTCTATTCTAATTATTGTAGAATCTTACTGTTCTTTTGCTTCTTGCGGTCACGTGGTGGTTCCTTCAGTGCTCTGATGACTAGGGCAGCTGCAGATGGGACGACAGAGATCTGTGCCTGTCTGTTCTGTACAATCAGCTGCACGGTAATCTTCAGACCCTTCCAGTCTCCAGTGGCCTTGGCGATATCGTCACCAACCTTTTTGGGCGACTACAGAGCAAAGAATACAAATCAGTTATGAAGTTTGGCATGTATAAAGCTCATTTTAGTATACAAACCAGCGCTGGTCCTGGCAGTATGTAGCGGAGGTCACCCTGTCTCAAATTGAGGTTAGTGCCATTCTACTTTATGCAATAAAGGAGGCCATAAACTCATAGGTGTACCTGACAGGTTTGCCTGTGTAGTTACACCTGTCAAGGTAAGTTGAGGCAAAAATGCACAGTTCTGTAACATACACACTCTGGTTGAACTGAACAGTAATCTGTGCACACCCTTGCGTGTATGGCCTGCTTTAGAGTCACATGGCAGTCATATAATGGCCTGGTCCGCGACTCCTTATTGGACATTCGGAGTAGCCGCGACAGGGACCGGATCCTGAGTCACGGGTTCCTTCCATCCGCCACCCGGAAGGACGCGCCTGGTAGGGAGGCACCCCCCAAGATCATTCATCACATTACAAACAACGAGCAGAAATGTATCCACTGCATTGTGATCCAATTACAGCTTTCATCGCACTATACAGTTTTACATATTTTATATCACTGGTATACACAACAGTAAATTGTACTACGAAGGCTGTAATTAAAATTGCCTCTAAGTTACTGCCACGCGAAATTTATAGGTTAGGTTTTGGTGCAATTGGATTTAGGTATACTTACCAGACCGAGAGGACCGATTTTAGGAGCCAAGGAGGATGTGGCACCGACTTCTCCACCAACACATCTTAGGTTTACTAGAAATAAAACATAAGTTTAGCACTCACGAATCACATTATGTTGGATGAAATTTTGTCGAAATAAAATATATTACCGATTTTAATTTCATTGGGATCGAACTTAGGCGGCATTTTGCTTCGGCTTTTATTTTATAAATTCTAAAATGAAATTAAATCCAAGTCGATGACTATGGATTTAAATTACGTTACACGAACGCTCCGTGAGCTTAGAAAGTTCACTCGAAAAGAATTGAAAAATTTTCAATGGCTCCGACCTGTCATCTATCATTTGTGAGTTGTCACTGTCAAAACTGAAATATATATTTTTCAACGTAATGGTTAGGCGGCCACAGCATATCTATCGGGGGCCTTATTTATTTGGCACGCCCGCCTGATGCCGACCGCCGTGCGAACTACAAAGTATCAAACTACAAAGTACAAACTAGAAAGTGACAAACTAAAATATATATTATGTCCTATCACCGTTATTCAAGGCCTTTAAACAAAATTGAGATGGTAGTCTTCCGTTTCCTGCCGTAATATTGATCGTTGTAGTTCCTTTCCGGTCTTTTTGGCGGCAAGATGGCGCTACGATGGCGGTAAGATGGCGGTTTCCGGTGTTCACCAGGTGAGGCGCGCGCGCGTTCTTCCTCATTGGCGTCTTAAGTTTTGTGCCGTAAAGACGTATAACGCTGTTAGCGTTCGTTAAAGTTATTAAAATTATTATAATATTAAGAAATTTTGTTTCTTTGCTAAATAACTGTATTGAATTTCCTAAACAGTTAATAAATTATTCTAGATCGTTTGTGGTTTCGAAAATTTTCAATTTAAGTTTTAACATTACTTTGTCGAAATAATATAATGGTGATAAAAGTGCTTGCGAGTGTGTTTCTCCTGCACCATGATCGTCAGATGAAGAACCAGTCGTACAACGAAAGCGAAAATGGGATGACGAGGTATTGCAAAACCTTGTCGAGCAGGTCAGTCAGATCCAAAATTTCTTAGCTTGTGTCTATCCACCTTTGGATACGATTGCGCAGGATGAAAATTGTGCTAGTAATGTTTTAGATAACACCTACGAAAATATATTGAACATGACGCTGTTTCTAATACGTCGAATAATTTTTAATTTTGATTTGACGACCAACCTCAAAGAACCTTCTGATTCAGAATGCCTCTGCGGAGCATTTACAGACACTCAATTATTTACTTGCAACAGTTTCTGATGGTCAAATATCCGTTATTCGGCTATTCGAATTGGAGGTTAACAAAGAATTGAAACAATTTGAGAAAGCAAATAATTTTAATTTGAATACGAGTGATAATATCTTTGGCGTTTGGGTGCTATTACGAGTCCAGTAATAATGCAAAATATAGCGTTAATAAAGGGTGTTACTGATTTATTACAATGGACTAAAGATAGTGACAATATCAGTAAAGAATCGTTATTATCCAAATTAATTAAAGATTGAAATTCTTTGGACTGTTTATAATTAGTCTGCGTTAGGCGTGCTGATATTAATGAACGTCGGGAATTTTTCATAAATCTAGTAAAAGAATAGTTTTTGAAATTTAAAAATTCCTCCGTCATGCGAATATCTATTTAATAAAGAGCAGCCGGGCTAAAATGGTCACATCAATCCCTCTCAAATTAATTCAAAAAACGAATTGTCAAAACTGTGAAACTGACGAATAACAAATTAGTACCTACGAATTACTAGCCGTGAATTGCTAATAAATGAATAAATTATCAAATTAGTATGAATTACTAACATTAATTGCTTGCTGCATAATATGATTCTCCGAAGCGACCATTTTAGCCCCGCGGCTATTGTCCGATTTTATTAAAAATAATGGAGGTGTAAATAAAATTTTCATTTATCAAAAGCCAGCCTTCTCTGCGCAAGAGAGGCAGCCTACTTCGGGTGCTCTGGCTGCGCAACCAGGCCCCAGTAATTACAAACAAACCGGTCGCTTCCAAGCACCGTTTGGCTGTAAGTAATAATTAATCAAAGTTATATGCATAACTTATATACATTCATTAATACATTCTTAAGCGCAGGCGGTGCGACTTTTCCACCCCTATGCTTCTAATTATAATTTTGGCTCCTATGACACTAATGAGCGGTTTTCTTTCGGCCTTCATATAAGCCACCAACGTCTCTTCCTCCAAGAAAACAGGCCCTGGGTATAAGTTTTTTAATCAATCCAATGCCCCGAGAGGCAGAGGAAGAGGTGCCAGAAAATTTTGACTCTCAACAGGAGTTTCGAGAGGGGGGCTAGCCATGTTTGGAAAATGTGGGGTGCTTCTTCTCCTTTTTTTTTTTTAAAAATAATAACCGGTTAGAAAATTCCGTTTTACGAAAACCGTTACTGATTTTACCTCAACTCTTATAGTCACGTTATCAGATAGTTTCGTCCACAGAAATGGATCAGGTTATTCAAACGTTGCTAAAGGCCAGAATTTTAGAATATGCCCCCGAAACTCCCGAGTTTTTTATGAACAATGTATTAACCCCAAAAAGCGACGGAACTAAGCGGCCTATTTTAATTTTAAAAAGATTGAACGAGTCTCTAAAGATAAGCACGACTGATAGCTACGCATTGAAATTCGAATACCAGAATTTCTGCAGCCCAACGATTGGCTAGTAAAGATAGACCTAACGCAGGCTTATTATTATCACACACCGGTGTCTCTACACCATCGTTGCTTTCTAAAGTTAATGTACAGAGGCCAACTCTTACAAATGACCTATTTGCCATTTGGGCTGGCCACTGCCCCCAAAATTTTTCGCGTCCCTGACAAATTGGACAGCAGAATTACTACGAGAACAAGGTATAGTATACGTATAGTTGTTTTCTTAGATAATTTCTTAATTGCATGCCAGGATAAAATGAAAATATTAGAACAGGCTTGTAAGTTGTATCACACTTGATACGATGCTCAAGCTAGGTTGGGTTATAATTATTAATAATATTAAATCCCATACTTCAGCCACAAAAAGGCTTTAGAATATTTAGATCTTTTTTGGGACACATTTTCAAAAGCTCAGAAGTTAAGATCTAGAAAAGCAACTCTTAGAGAAATCCAGAGCATTGTCGGTTGTCGAAATTTCGTTCGACTGGCAGTTCCGCAAGGTCGTTTAGGTTATCGAAGTCTTTTGACTCATTGCAACAGCTGTTACCTTCGATGTAGCCCCAATGAAAAGCGGTCTCTACCTTTTCACGCTATTGAGTTACAATGGTGGTTAGCAAATTGTAAAAGTGAGTGAAGTCTTCTCGGCTTCACCTTCCCAAATTAGTTAATTTTCTAACTACGGACTCTTCCAACTCTGGTTGGGGAGCGGATTTAAAATATGTGGTATTTTTTAACATGAGATTGACCTAATGATGAAGAAAACCTTTATTAAAATCAAAAAGAAATGTTAACAATTTTAAAATATTTACATGAATACGGTCCTACACTAAGTCATCTCTGCTTATGCAGTGCAATAACAAATATCTGTAGTGGTATACTTAAGAAGTGAAGGGGGAACAAATCAAATTTTCTAATAAATCTGACTTATCAAAAAAAAAAAAAAAAAAATTTTTTTTATACATTTTAGACCTATTTGATATATTTATACTGCGTCACATAACACATTCCAGGCCGGTTATAATACATCAGATCGATTGTCAAAAAAAAAAAAAAAAAAAAATATCTTTTCTCCCCGAATGGCATTTTGCACCAGCCCAAGCCCACGTGGTGCCATTTGCCAAAGTATGTCAGCTTAGACCAGAGGGATCAAAAGACGCAGACACAACGCGTTTTCGTGGGAATAGCTTCAGTATGGCTTGGGTATTCCCACCTCCGAATTTGATATAGTGTATCTGTTAGTAGGTCCAAAGTGGCTCCAGGCTTTCTGGATAGCGGGTCTAAAGTCTCGAGTCACCACCGTTCACGGTGCGAGACTTAGATTCGAACTTTTTGTATCTATCGAAGGTCCTTCCTCCACGAGTACAAGACCTGACGATAGAGATTTGGATCAGATGGTTAAATTGGTGCAAAGTTTTGGGGGTCCAGCCTACTAACTCCTCGGGGTCCCAATTAGTGCAGTTTTTAGCTGATTTACATTTAAAACATAATCTAGCTTACAATACCTTTCTAGTTTATAAGTCAGTTGTTTCTACACTTTGCAATACAAATAATAGTGCTAGTCTTGCCTCTCATGTTTTGGAAATGAAAAATTTGAACACCATTTTAAACAAATAATGTTCAAAAATGTCATAAGCCGAGTACAGTTTGGGCCACTAGTGTTTTAATCTTTTTTATTTACGAGTAGCATAAATTGCTAAAATTTATTTGAAGTTTTCAGGCGATGCGCCATGCTACTATTATTATACTCGGGTCGTAGAGTACACGACTTAACTTTATTTATTTATTTTTATTTATTTATTTATTAAGCGTGTCACAGGCCAGGGCTCCCATTGTAGATGATAGTGAAAGTGATACTGTGACTTTCTGGCCAATGTACGGTTCTAAAACCGACGCAGAATCCCACATTCAGTCAGGTTGGAAACTCTTTTCGAACAGTAAGAATCCAAATGTTAATCCCGTGTGAGTACGAAAATTAGTTGTTCTAGGTTCTAGACGGAATGAAGCCGGCATCGAAAATTTATTTGTATCAGCTCAGAACAGTAATTTCTGGATGGGTTAAGTCGATTTTAAAAGAAGCCGGTGTCGAGGCAACTCCGGGAAGCATACGGTCTGCCGTAGCGTTTTAGATATAGCAAATTGGAGGTCGGTAAAAATATATAGAAAAGAAGTAGCTTATGTAAGCAGATTTCTTCTACAAGCAATTCTTTAGTTCATCTTTTTGAACCTGTTAATTAGTTTTGTAAAAATATGATTGATAAAATATGATAATTCAGTTTAAGATAATAATATATGACAATAATACATAATATTATGATAATAGAAGTTATTATAAATTAATAAAATATTATTTATCGAACCCGGTTCGGAACAAATTGTAATTATCAGAATATATACAAATAATAAATAAAGATTGATCTTATCGAACAGATATAATAAATCTTTATGTACACAACTTAAAATACTAAATCATTAAAAAATATATAACTAACTCGTGTCTCAATCATTTTGATTTTGCACATTGGCGTCTTGTTCACCAGGCGACAACAAACAATATCTCAATTTTGTTTAAAGGCCTTGAATAACGGTGATAGGACATAATAGCAGAGTTTTACCTACCAATAAAACTCTTATTATGTCCGGAACCTTATTCAAGGCCTTACAGTAAGGTCTGCCTGGTGCTAAAAAATTGAGACTGCAATGAGGAAGAACGCGCGCGCGCCTCACCTGGTGAACACCGGAAACCGCCATCTTACCGCCATCGTAGCGCCATCTTGCCGCCAAAAAGACCGGAAAGGAACTACAACGATCAATATTACGGCAGGAAACGGAAGACTACCATCTCAATTTTGTTTAAAGGCCTTGAATAAGGTTCCGGACATAATAAGAGTTTTATTGGTAGGTAAAACTCTGCTATTTTTCATCTTACGGACCGAAAGTTTGATTTTCTTCCCTTGTTTGCGGGAAGAAAGGTGCTTATTTTAGACTGCTCACAATAATTAGTAACAGTTTAAAATTTTCTTCCCACTACCTATTTGAAATAACTCATCACCATGGTAACCGTGCAGTTGTTATTTCAATTCCATCATTAGTCATTGTCATTAGTCATTACTCATTAGTCATTACCTAGAAGTATATAGGGTCATTATTCATTGAGTCTTGTCTCTACAATATTTAAATCAGGGCTTCAAATAACGTTTTTTTTCATAACGTTACTGCTTCAAGGGCATCCGGCATAGATAACGTTATGAAAATTTACCCGATATTAAAAATAACGTTAAAAATTGATATTACTAACGGTTAATGTTATAACGTTACATAGGTTATAGTCCGTCAAGAAAGTCATGACAAAACAATAACTATTATTTTTATTATTTCTCTATGTATTAAGCTCCTAAAAGTAAGTAAGCACAAATCTCGCAAAAAAAGGGGGCTGCGAGTAAGATTTAGTGCACCGTGCACGATCGCATACCTAATACCAGAAAATAACGTTATATTTACCGTTATTATTATAACGATATTTGTTCGTTTATAGGTACATAACTAAAAAATATCGTTATAATAATAACGGTAAATATAACGTTATTTTACTAGATATCGTTATAAAAAATAACTTTATCTGGCTACCATTATGAAAATAACAGTACGTAACGATATTTTTTCTGTTATTCGATAACGTTATGAAGCCCTGATTTAACTGCTACATATCTGTGGTCTTGTCCCTTTTATGAAATCATGAAAAAAAAATCTGACAGTTATATTTTGACTCTACAAATATATACTTGTAATCTGTGATTTTGACAATTGATTAATTGATGACAAATTTTTATGAAAAATAAAAATCCAAGTTTTTGTGAATTTTATGTGAATTGTTGTTGTTTTTATTCTCAAATTGCATCGATTAATCCAACTTAATCATGGCTAACGACGAAGCAGCTATAAAATCGTACCTAGCTAAATACAAACACCGAGATTTTACGACTCGAGAGGTCATGTCTCTTATTCAAGTTTATCGTAGTCTTACCTACCGTTTAGAAGTCTTTGTATTCAACAACGGTACAAGGAAGAATCTTCTCAATTTGGAGGGCACAATACCAGTGACTTATAAAGGTGCAGTCTACAATATTCCCGTTTGTATATGGCTTATGGACACTCACCCTCAAAACGTACCTTTGTGTTTCGTCAAGCCAACAGCAGATATGACAATAAGAGTTTCGAAATATGTCGACAGTAACGGAAAAGTGTACCTTCCATATTTACACGAATGGAATCCTAATGGCTCCAATTTACTGAAACTTGTGCAATGCATGATAGCTGCTTTTGGGGAGCTGCCTCCTGTGTATTCTAAACCTCGAAACGAAATGCCGATGCCATATCCTCCAACTTTTCCGACGACCTTTCCGCATCCTCAGTATCCTAGTCAGCCGGGTCCAACATTCATGCCGCACGTTAGACCCACAGCTGAAATGCCCACATACCCTAACTTTGGCTTACCCTACCCACACCCGGGCACGGCTAACGGAAGTCAGTTTCCAACTCCTGCAAATCCTCTTCCATATCCAACATTCAACTATGGATCCAGTCCCGAAGTCGCCGGAGGCACAATCACAGAGGAGCATATAAAAGTATCTCTGTTGTCTGCCGTTGAGGATAAACTGAGAAGACGTTTAAATGAACAGTCTCAGCAGTCTCAAGCTGAGCTGGAGACCTTACGCCGCACGGCACAGGAGCTACAGGAGGGGAAAATGCGACTGGAGGATATTTTGGCCAGATTACAAAAGGAGAGGAGTGATTTAGACAAGAACATAACCATTTTACAAGAAAAAGAGAAGGAGCTTCAGTCAGCCGTGGAACGCTTAGGGGAGCAAGAGGGAGTCGATGTGGACGAAGCTGTCGTTACGACCGCACCTCTGTACACACAACTAATGAACTCCTTTGCCGAGGAAGCCACACTAGAGGATGCCATCTACTATATGGGTGAGGCCTTACGTAAAGAGGTCATTGATCTTGACACGTTTTTGAAACAAGTACGTACTCTTGCACGTCGTCAGTTCACACTGAGAGCTTTAATGCAGAAATGTCGGCAAAAGGCCCAACTTGCATGCTAATTCTGCTATCTTTTGATGGACAGATTGAACAATTATAACAATAATATCAATATTGTATTATAAATTGTATTACAATGGAAAATGAGAGCAGAAAATTAATATGCTTTTAGTTATTATTATAACAATATTTCAAAAACAAGTATATTTTGATATTTTTTTATTTGAAGTCATAAATTATTGTACAATTTTTGTTTTTAATAGAAAAGAAGTGTTAAAAAAAACTGATCCTTAAAAATCATAATTTAGAATTCTTAGAATGTAATCAAAAACACTTGTATTGTGTAAGTAGTTGCTTGATCTTTAGAACTGTAGGAATACCCCATCAATCCCCGCGGCACCCGGCTGTTGCATAACAATTGAAAATCTATTATGTCTGCGATTCCCACAATTGAGATAACACAATATCAAACAGACAATACAATTTTGGCATAACTTCACCCCCATAAGGACACCGGCGACCGCGACAACAATAGAATAACAATAGATTTCCAAGAATCCACTATCAAAGGATTCAATTACTGTTGTCTAAGTACTTTATTGGACTATACTATAATATGATCTTACAAGTTGAAACAAAAACATAGCACCCACAGAACCCTAATTCTGCTGTATTCCAACATCAATACAGCTTTGATCCAATTAGGATCCTATTACACTGCCTAATATATGAATGGCTTTGTTTTTTATGAGACTACCATTTTGTTATTCTACTGAGGCTGCATTAAAACTGTATAATTGTAAGCTTTTTTAGGAGAATCGACCTAAAAACTGATTATTGCCCCTTCAACGTGCTGGACATATTACTGATAATTTTAACATATATTTTATTTCCACAATGTTGCACTGTATTTTATCATTATGACTTTAGGTTCAATAACTTCCATATAAGGGAAGTTCGTATAGAAATATTATCTGTTTGGGCACGGTCTGCGAATTTTGTCCTCTAAGAAATAAAAATTAAATTTGTGGATTTTTCTTTTTCCAAAATCTTTATTCTCATAAGTCTTAGGGTCTACACAGAGGGACCACATTTCAACTGCAATCCAACTGCAAATTGCAGTTCAAGTGCAGTTTGAACGCAGTTGACACAACTGCAATAGAACCAAACACACAGTCGGATTGCAGTTCAGTTGCAGTTGGCGTGCAGTCGTGGGAACTGTTTGGTTTGCAGTTCTATTGCAGTCGTGTCAACAGCTGCATTCAAACTGCACTTGAACTGCAATTTGCGGATGGATTGCAGTTGAAATGCGGTCCGTCTGTGTTATAGTGGCAACAGCCATGTTTAAATAAAGACTAAAGTTATGATATAGTAACACATGCTTTGTGTAATGCAAAATCACTGTTGTAGTTTTTACACATACATACATATAGATAAGATGGTTTATGTGCTATGATAAGGCATGATATGTGTTAGAAAATATCTAGGTAATGGTGCAGTATAAAATATTATATTCTGTTGATTTAAGCCAAGCACACATGGGCGACAATTGTTTTCGTTGTTCAATCACCATTTGGACACGGACTTTAGCAAACATTTTGTACGGTACGGACTGGTCTGTGCAAAACAGGAATGCTTATTATGATAGAGTTGTCCGTTGGTTGTAAATGGAGGGCGTCGAAAACATTGATTTAACATACTGTTGGCTACAAGTCTTCAAATAACAGCCCCCATGAGTGCTATGCTTGAAATTCATATGCAAAAATGTAGTTTACTGCTATCAAAATACCTACCATGTTACAGATTGCTTTTTAATTTTAATAAATATGTATTTATCTCTTCTATATTTCTATGCTACTTGTTTAAGTTTTATTATTTTAGTAAATTGAGATTGTTGAGTAGGACTGCCCTGTTCCTAAAATTTCATAAGGAGTGGTCAGGCTTTATGTAATAAAAGAATTAAAAAGTATAATACATAATATATGGAAATCTCCTGTACTTTCAAAAGACTTTTTAAATCAAAAGAAGTTTTCTTCCTACTTGGAATAGTTATTCAAAAGTACCTGACCACCTGTATATACTTGTACACATCATGATATATTATCTCATGTTTTATATAAGGCTGCCTTCACACTAGCGTTTGTCCAGCGTAGGCGTTCGATGAACGTATGCGCGGCGCGTACGTCGCGTTGTCGCCGCTTCTCTACTGGAACAATCAGTACGCTGAGCTAGCGCCGCGTCACGTGCGCGACGTATACGCCGCGTTACTGCGGTGTCATGTACTACAATCATTTCCATTTCAAAAGTACTTTCTGTTGTTGAACTCATTTTACGTCGTATTACTTCGGGCGGTTGTCTACGAATGAAAGAATCAACGCGTGCACAGGGGTACATTACAATATGATACCGCAGTAACTTAATTGTTCCAGTAGAGAAGCGGCGACAATGCGACGTACGCGCCGCGTTGTGCGCCGCGTCTGCGCTGCGCATACGTTCATCGAACGCCTACGCTGGACAAACGATAGTGTGAAGACAGCCTAACACTCACTTTTAAAAATGTTTTAGTGGTGAAAAATTATACACATAAGGGCCAACGCTAAAACACGAGCGGACGCACGATCGGACGCACGCGTCGGACGACCGCCGCGTGCGAGCGGGCACCCGTCGCGTGCGTCATCTCATTTGGCGCTGCTATTATTCCGTCGCACGCTCCTGCGCTGCTCATACTATTTTTCGTTTGAACACACGCGAGCGTGCGCCCGCGCGAGTTTTAGCGTGCGCGCAATCATTGATTGTGGAAAAATGATTCTTTATCGGAGTATAAATTGTTACACTAAGCTGTGTGCAAATAGAAATGTATTCTGATAAGATTATAAGGCAATAGAAACAGCAACTTTCTTTTGCTTTTATAATTAGCTATATTTTGTGCAAGATCTATTCAACTTATAGCTGACTAGCTGTTGCCCTCGACTTCGTCCGCGTTAACATAGTATAATAACAAAGATAGATAGTTTTCCCCTTTTTGTCGTTCCTTATACAAAGGGTAAAAACGCGACCCTATTTAAGCAAACATCAAACGCAAACGTCCATAAACTTTTATGTTTCTAACTCAAAAAATGGCGGACTTTCATTGAAACTTTCAACCCCGATTTCATCCCCTTAGGGGTAGAATTACCATTCATTTTTAATCAGCAGACCAAAAATAAACTTTTATGTTTCTAACTTAAGAAATTACGGATTTTCATTTAAACTTTCAACCCCTATTTCACCCCCTTGGGGGTAGAATTTCCAAAAACGCTTAAACACGCATCCATTCGTTTTTAATCAGTAACCTAAAAATAAAGTTTCATGTTTCTGACTCAAGAAATGACCGTGGAAATGAAGGACTTTTATTCAAACTTTCAACCCCTATTTCACCCCCTTGGGGGTAGAATTTCCAAAAACGCTTAAACACGCATCCATTCATTTTTAATCAGTAACCCAAAAATAAAGTTTCATGCTTGTAACTCTAGAAATGAACGTGGAAATGAAGGACTTTCATTCAAACTTTCAACCCCTATTTCACCCCCTTCGTGGTAGAATTTTCAAAATTCCTTCCTTAGTGGGTGTCTACTCAATAAAACAACCCTACTCACCAAATTTCGTGGCTGTAGCTTTAACAGTTTTTGCTCAGCGATGATGAATCAGTCAGTCAGTCAGCCAGTCAGTCAGGACATGTAATTTTATAAGTATAGATTGGAAATGTTTGCATAACATGAATATTATTTGATGATCTGTATATATCTTTTAGTTTAGTCCTAAATTGTAATATATTCTCAGTGTATCATGTATATCACTTTTTGTACTCGGCTGTACGCTGAAAAGCATTGAATAAAGGAAATATACAATGTTTGTGTTTTCATAATTAAAAAAAGTAAGTAATAGTTTTTATTATTCGTAGGTATAACCAAAATAAAGGTATGCATTTTTTTAATATTAAGAAATAAAAGTTATTCATTCTCAGTAAATCATTTAATGAAATATAAAATTATATCAGCTTAGCTAAAATATAATTTCTATAAAAATTGAAATGCTTATGGAATAGCTTGCTTTAGCATAAATAGTTTCAGAGAGAATTGTCTAAATTCAACAAAATTTAACATCATACCAGGCATTAATTTGTAAAAGCCACCTTGTTTTATGATTTGTATGTTAGAAATTAAACTAAACAATAAATAAAAGTAGGCAGTTAGCCACTTCCAATCTTGAAATTCTAGTATGAAATTTTATTGTGATATTTTTAATATCCCTGTGATATTATCAGGCATTATTTGCAGCTCTTTTTATCTTTTGTCTTGAGAATGTGATGAGATTATTTCTTTTCTTGTTTCTTTCCTTTCTTGGCTGCGGCGGCGGCTGCCTCGACGTCTATGGGCGCTGGTTTGACGAACGGAATCAGGTCCTTATATTGTTCAGGCAGATACGGCTTTAGCGCTTCTGGTACCTGAAAAAATTAAATAAGATATTGTAAAGTTAGTCGATTCTACAAGAGTAGTTTAAAAAAAATAGAGACTATAGAGGCCACGCACCCCTCTGACCGTGTTCCTGTTAACATAGTCATAGTCGTCAAAATAATTTGTATGAAAATTTCATACACATAGGTAACACATTTTAACATTTTCTAGGAGTTTTGACTTTTGTGCCTAATCGCCATTTGATTTTAGGGCCAACTCACACATCACAACCACACCACGTCGCAACGACAAAATGCCGTCAAGCAGTGGTTACGTGTGAATGGTGTCGCTGCAGCTTTTTGTAGTTGCGTTGTGCAGGTACCGACAAAATGCCGACGTGGTTGCGTTGTCGCCAGTGGTTGCGATGTGGTTACGTAGGAATGTCAATGAAACGAGGGGGGGGGAGAGCACGAGCGATGTGCGCGCACTGTCATTGCATCGACGCAACGTTGTGGTTGCGATGTGGTCGGTATCACACAAGTGATCAACAACGACTGCCAAATGTGGTACGTGTGAATAGTCCAGTTCGTTGACAATACAAATAATATACCCCCGACCACGTGGTGTGGTTGTGGTATAGTCTGTCATGTCAGTCATGACAGACGGGAATTTTTTTAAATGAAATAAAAAATATGAGAACTTTATTAATTCGAGATAAAAATGTGCAAGATGACAATATTTAAAATGTATTAAGCGTTCTCTGTGAAAATACAAAGACAAAAATACACCTTATAAGCGTGATTACGTTTAGAAAATTTTCGCGCCTGTCATGATTTTCTTGACAGACTATACGTGTGGGTTGGCCCTATGGGTGGCGCTACAGTAGCACCAAGGTAAATTTTAAATCATTTAGCAGCTTTTATTTCAGCTATTTTAGGTTATATTTTTCAAAATATACTGGTATTAACCCAGTTATTCTGTGACTCGGCTATTCAGCTAACTTCAATTTATATTTTGTCACCAATGGCTACATTCATTCCATACCCTTTGCTGCAGCTAGCGCCACTCTCGGAGGATTTTTCAACTGTTATTTACTGCGTACAGCTGGACACTTTTTCAAATATCCCCCATTTAAGATAGTTTTCCTCCATCTACCCTCCATGGTTGGCCCTTAAAAGGAATTCAGGTGTCTCAAACATTTTTTCCGGTGAACTCACCACAATGCCGTCGTCGGTCTGGTGTGTCTCTAGCAGCGCGCATATGACGCGCGTGGTGGCGCACATGGTCGCGTTCAGCATGTGCACGTACTCCGTCGCCGCGTTCATTTTCTTCGTCTGTCCGTACCTGAGTACCATTGATTAAATCAATTAAATTCTAAAATCTAACTCAATAAATAACGGGTAATATTATTTTTGAGTTTTTAGTAGGATACAAAGTTTTTGAATAATAATTTTCATATAATCCAGCTTCAGGTAATTTATATATTTAATTTAGTTAATTGCTATGATATATAATTAAAAAATAACACATTGTTATTTAGGATTCACAAACATGATTCATCACTCTCATAAGAAACAATGACTCATTTACTAGTTCTCTTAGAAAAAAAAACAAAAACCTTGATCTCAGGACTCAGACTCATAAGTTATCAGTGACATTCTGCCGCATGCTTACACACACCTATACCATGACATATATATATATATATATATATATATATATATATATATATATATATATATATATATATATATATATATATATATATGTCATGGTATATATATATATATATATACATAGACGATGTGGTAGGATTTTAGAGCTTGTCCAAATGAGGCGTTTTAGGCGCGAGTGCGCGACTCGCGCGTTATACGCTAGAAAGATAGAGCTACATAAATAAAAACGCGCGTAAAACGCGGTATCTGGATGCAATAGAAATTGAAACGCGCGTATGGATTACGCACGTATATATCTGGATAGGCATTTAGCATTCTCCATATGGACGTATAAACTCACCTGACCAGCAACCTTCTAGCCTGATACTCCAAGCAGTTGCTGCAGCTGACGAGCTCCCTGAACGCGCCCGAGCCAGGGAACCAGGCCTCAAGGTCGAACTTCTTAGCGGCCGCATGGTTGAGCGCCCCAGACACGATGTTCACCACGCGGTAGGGCAGGCCGAGGTCTTGGCAGAACTTCTCAGCGTTGTCAATCATCTCGTCCATCATTTTCCAGGAGGCGTTGTCACGGGGAGATGTTAGTACGAACTGTTCTACCTGAAAATATTAGGTTGTACAGTTAATGGAGTAACATTATCAACATATTATCCTATCCTTTTTCCCCCTCCTATCTGCACGACCTTTTTTCTTTTCCTCATCTCCAGGACGAGTCTTGTAGAACTTTTAGACGTACTCTTCTCCAGATTCCTTCTCACCATACCGACTTCCTTTCCTATTCTTTCACAGTTCACTCTGCCAGGCTTTGGAACTCCCTACCACCAGAGATTCGTGAAAGTAAAACTTTGGCACTATTTAAAAAGAGAGTCAGGTTGCATTATCTGCAACAGAACACGTAAAATATACTATAATACTACTGTTATTCCATGTTAAGTTCATCTATAAGTCATTTTTATTATAAGTATATTATAAATATTTATTATATTCAATATATAGGTATTATATATATTTATATTTATATATATACATCAATATATATATCATATTCTTATATATTGTATTTGTATATATTTACTTACTACTTATTATACTTTACTATATTACTACATAGCTGTAGGTACTAAGTTTATCTTTAATATTAATTAACGCGTGCACACTAATTTTTGCATATGTTTTATAATCACACATTCCTATTTTCACTTAGGTCTTCTGGAAGACATTCCATCTTTGGAATAAGATGTACCTTTGTACAATACATATTTTTAGTTTTAAGCTGGTTTGTTAACTTCATATTGTGTGTACATAAATTGTAAATAAATAAATAAATAAATAAATATTAAGTAAGTCCTTACTAAATCTATATATATAAAAATGGATTTTCAAATGTGTTAGTCACGCTAAAACTCGAAAACGGCTGAACGGATCGGGCTGATTTTAGTCTTAAAATATTCGTAGAAGTCCAGGGAAGGTTTTAAAGTGACACGAAGTTCACCAGAACAGCTAGTATATATGTATATATAAAAATGGATTTTCAAATGTGTTAGTCGCGCTAAAACTCGAAAACGGCTGAACGGATCGGGCTGATTTTAGTCTTTAAATATTCGTACAAGTCCAGGGAAGGTTTTAAAGTGACACGAAGTTCACCGGGGCAGCTAGTATAATATAAATGCGAAAGTGTGTCCGTTACGCCACAATTAAACCGCTGAACCGATTATGATCAAATTTGGTAAGCACATACTTAAGGCCCGAGAAAGGATATATAATAGTTTTCATCTCGAAAAAATTGACTGTTCCAGCGCGATAAGCGAATCTCTAAGCAAAGGTAGTATAAACTCGCGTCGTAAAACGATGTTCAGGGGATGAAGTGAAAGGTGAATGCGCCGCGCCATCTGCATTTAGCCAACGCCTCTAGTGACTAGTCCACCGACGCTACGAACTGCGAAATACCTGCGAAACAGGAATAGAGCGAGATGCAATATAACACATTGTCGTGTGGCGGATGAGACAGTAAATCGATTCGCCGCTGTTTCGCAGTTCGCAGCGTCGGTGACTAAGGCGTTATGTCGCGTCGCCACAAGTCACAGCACAGCTATGTGACATAATGCATTATTCCGTTCCAAGCGTTCTGTATTTTAATTTATCCTAGAAGATATTTCTTGTTATGAAAGTTATTACGCCTTTTATGATTATTTACCTTTTCAAACTGGTGTACTCGGAAGATGCCGCGAGTGTCACGCCCGTGTGAGCCTACTTCTTGTCGGAAGCACGTCGAGATGCCGGCGTATCTGAAAATTGTAATACACTATATTGACGACCTCTGATATTACTAGTCTTGTTTTTTATAGCATAAATTATTAAAATTATGCTTTCACAAATCTAATACCGCTTCAATTCGCAATTTGTCTTGAGGCTTGTCCACATTTGTATCATTTGCGCGATCAGATCTCCGTCGCGATCATCGCGCGGTATCAAGTATGCGTATTATGTGTGGACGCCTATTAGATCATTCTGCCGATCATGCGCGTATTTGATACACGTGTCAGATACGCGGTTAATAGCGATCGGGGCGTATCATGATACGCGTATCAGTTTGATTCGCTTCGATGATACGCGACGGAGATCTGATCGCGCAAATGATACAAATGTGGACGAGCCTTTACTTACACGCACACGTCATATTGACTCATGTGCGAGTAAAGTATAGTTTACACAGAGCCAATAATCTTGGCGCCAGTCCTGCAGAAGCCAGTACTGGCCTGGCCCCTTTTGTTTAGACAAAGCCATCGCATTCACGGATTTTTCTTCGGGTGTATACACGTTTGCATTTAAAAAATAAAAAAAAAATGAGTTCACGGCAAAGGCTGTTGAAAAAGAAATGTTTTAAGGAACATCTGCGAACTATTAACAGAAGAGTCGATTGAAATACCTATTAGAAAAAAAGAAAACGAAACGATTCCTTTTTAGGGTTCCGTACCTCAAAAGGAAAAAAACGGAACCCTTATAGGATCACTTTGTTGTCCGTCTGTCCGTCCGTCTGTCAAGACCCTTTTTCTCAGGAACGCGTGGAGGTATGAAGCTGAAATTTATATCAATTACTCAGGTCTACTGTCCTTTGAAGCTGTGAAAAAATCAAACTTCTAAGCCAACGCAATCAAAAGATACAGCCGTTTATGCCGCAAATTTTCGACACTTGCAAGGGAATCAAAACCTACAGGGTGCTTCCCGTGAACTCAGAATCTTGAAATTTGGTACGAAGCAACGTCTTATAGCATAGATAAAGGAAAAATTACGAAAACCATAAATTTTTAGTTACATCACATAATATATATTTTTTTAATAATTTTAAACTTACTACCCATTTCCTCATACTCGATTGTCGTAATGAACGAACTTTGTAAACCTTGCAGGTTTGTACGGAACCCTCGGTGCGCGAGTCCGACTCGCACTTGGCCGGTTTTTTTATATATTCATTCCGGCACGAAGTTGTTCTAGTGCCGAAGCGCGCATTTGTTTATTTCTGTATGAATAACAACGCTTATCCCACAAGCATTCGATCTCCATATAAAGTTGTATAAATTTTAAAGTATCCTCTTCGTTGAATTTCCTCGGCATTTTGTCCTAGAAATTCCAAACACATGCATACCGTACAGACGTTCGCCAGTGACTGGCGAGATGCGTCTACACGTCATGTCCACAACATTGGCGCGGGGGTCGAGGGGTATGCGGGCGGAGGTCACTGGCTAGAAAAATAGATGGGCGCTCTATTCTCGCCAGTACTGGCAGCCAGCGTTGGCCTGGCTTGAAAAACTGTTTACATGCGGAATATACCAAGCCAATACTGGCTGCCAGTCTTATTGGCAGCCAGTATTGGCTGTGTATAAACTATACTTAAAGTATAATTTACACAGTGCCAGTACTGGCTGCCAATAAGACTGGCAGCCAGTATTGGCTTGACATATGCTGCGTGTGAACAGTTTGGCCTGGCTTGAAAAACTGTTCACACGCTACATATACCAAGCCAATACTGGCTGCCAGTCTTATTGGCAGCCAGTACTGGCTCTGTGTAAATTATACTTAAGATAGTCAGAGATTGTAATCGATGCATAATTCGGCCTCTGTGTCTTTATTATCGCAAAATACTTTGCGTTCCCACCAACACTTTTTATTACACCTGAGAGGTTGCGCGTGTATCTTTAGCATTTTTTTTTACCATCTAGCTTACTATAAAAGATGAATAACATTTTTTTTTAAGTCATTTATAAAATGAAAACAAATTACTTGATGGGTAACGAAGCTTCAGGTATCCACTCGTCTCTGTGGAAGGCTGCTATGGGCTGCTCGGAGGTGGCTATCAGGTACTTCTCCTCGACTCCGGCATCACCCTTGTTCTCTGAGCTCTTGCCGACCACCTTGTACAGCTCCTCGTCAAACTGGGCTAGTTGAGCAACTTCTTGCATCACCTGAAATAACAATAATTCAAGTATTTAAAGGGAGATATCAACCTATTTTCTTTTCAAATGATATCTAAGAAAAGGAGATTCAGAAATTATTACTATGTCATAGTAAAAAAGGCTTCGTCTTCTTCTTTAGAAGCCTTTAGAAACTTAGAGTGGGCAAAGGCGTAAACATAGATGGGAAAAAACTTAGCCACCTAAGGTTCGCAGATGACTTGGTCCTGGTAGCCGACGACGCAAGTACACTCGAAGAAATGCTAATAGAGCTAGTTTCCGCAAGTAAAACAGTTGGTCTTACTATGAATAAAGCGAAAACAAAAATAATGATAAACAAAGAAGAAATTCCGATCATTATGGACACTGAAAATATTGAATATGTTAACAGCTACACATATCTAGGACAAATTATATCCTTTCAAGACCAAACAGAAATAAATAAACGTATTGCTGGTGGTTGGAAAAGATTTTGGTCCCTGAAAGAAGCACTCAAAAGCGAACACTTTCCAATGAGAGCCAAAAGAAAAGTGTTCAACTCATGTGTTCTGCCATGCCTTGCCTACGGCTGCCAAACATGGGCATTGACACAAAAACACCTTCTCAAACTCAGAACATGTCAGAGGTCAATGGAAAGGAGTATGGTAGGAGTCACACTAAAGCATCGAAAAAGAGCAACAGAAATTAGACACACAACAAAAGTAGAAGACCTAATAAAGAAGATAAGACAGCTGAAATGGCCATGGACAGGACACATGACAAGAGAGAGGATAGAAAAATGGACAAAAATAGTATCAGAATGGCAACCCAGAGACGGAAAGCGAAAAAGAGGAAGACCAGTTAGACAGTGGCACGATGACATGAAAAGGATAATAGGAGTAACATGGATGAGAGTGGCTAGAAACAGAAATGAATGGAAAAGGCTGGAGGAGGCCTATGTTTCACAGGACACGCTGATTAACAATCTAGAACAAGACACTCAAACTTTGATACTATGACAAAAACGCAATATTGTTGGTACCAGCAAAAAGGCTAATAATAACATAGTAAAATACCTTGGCTTATATTTGAACACGCTTATTAGTAAGTAGTAATTAACATTAAACTGTAATATTATGTATTTTAACGTCGTGACTTACGATAACGACTGTCAAGTAATGATTGTGTTGCTTAAATACATAATAATAATAATGTGAGATTTAAAATTGGCCTTGTGATTTTGAGAAGTTTTTCATATCCTCTTGTCCTCTTGGCTCTTTCTAATAGAAATACACATAATATAGTGTATTATTCTTGATATGTTACAACCATTGCTTGATAGATTTATTATAAGTACACTAACTACATTATAGAGGTAGTTACCATATGCAATCATTCTATGGTTGGATAGCTAAAATACTTTACCTCTTTCTTCATAAAGAATGGTGTGTAGAGTGGTGTATACCCTCGTTCTAGAAGTCTTCTAAGAGATAACTGTATTAGGGCATGTTCTAGGAACACCGCAGGACCCTTTAGGAAGTAGCTCCTGCCACCGGCAACCGCACAACCTCTCTCAGAATCCACACCTTGAAAGATAAGTTAATGGAATATTAGACAAATGTGGATTATTTTTGTCTTAGTGTCTAAACACACCATGCCGAAATTCCGCGGCGGAAAACGCATACAATATAACGCGACGTAATTTCGGCATGGTGTGTCATCGGGAATTTAAAATACACTGCAGGCGGAATCAAGCCGAATTTCCGCCGCGGAACTTAAGCATGGTATGTTGACACATCTTATTGTAGTTGGAAATTGCAATATTAGGGGCGTTCCACGCCAAGCGGACAAGAAAAAATAGTCGATCTCTCCGATTTTGATCATATTTGGATATGTTATACCTACACCTGTTATTAATACGTGTGCCAAATATTTTTGTAATATAATGGCTTGATTAAGAATGATGGGACTTTGAAACGTGACTTTTGTATTCGGCACTCTGTGCTTCAAAGCCGATTATAGATTAAAAAAATTATATATTAGAATAATTAAATCAATGAACTTGTTACTTCATTTAATGAGCTCTTTAACTGCCTTTTTGAAAACAAAAAAAAAGTTTTTTTTCCTTGAAAAAAATGCAAATCAATTTTTTTTTCTTGATTTTCTCAAAGAGGGATCCTTTTGATTTTTTTAATATTTTTTATGCAAATAGCTAATATTCTATAGAAAATTCCTGCACAACTGCTATAATGGGCCGGGAAGTGGATTAGGAGCTAGACTGAAAATACTTCCGAAGGGTGGCGTCCAGCGCCATAATGTACTATGGGCAGAAATCGCTAAGTAGCGAAAATAGCCAAAAAAATCCGATTTTGATGTGGAAAAATGTACCCTTAGATAAGTTTTTTAAAAGAGTAACATAATCTAAAAAAATATATAAATATTTTTTTTTCACGAAATTTTTTTTTTCTTGTAAACCTTTGTTTAGCTGTTTCTCTTTCAAAAATCTATTGAATGTTACTTTTCACTACATCAAAATTGATGTTATTAGCCAATTTCCACTATGTATCGATCTCTGCCCATAGTATAGTGTGGCGCTGGACGCCACCTTTCGACAGTATTTTCAGTCTAGCTCCTAATCCACTTCCCGGCCCATTATAGAAGTTGTGCAGGAATGTTCTATAGTATATCAGCTATTTACACAAAAAATATAAAAAAAATCAAAAGGGTCCCTCTTTGAGAAAATCAAGAAAAAAAAATTGATTTGCATTTTTTTCACAGAAAAAAAAAAACATTTTTTTGTTTTCAAAAATGCAGTTAAAGAGCTCATTAAATGAAGTAACAAGTTCAGTGGTTGAATTATTCTAATATATAATTTTTTTAATCAATAATCATCTTTGAAGCACCAAGTGCCGAATAGAAAAGTCACGTTTCAAAGCCCCATCATTCTTAATCTAGCCATTATATTACAAAAAATATTTGGCACACGTATTAATAACACGTGTAGGTATAACATATCCAAATATTATAAAAATCGGAGACATCGACTATTTTTTCCTGTCCGCTTGGCGTGGAACGCCCCATTAGCAGGTGAGATGCACTGTATACGTAATACAAGATGGCAAAAGAAAGACGTCTTGCGTGAAGAGAAATTAATTATAGGTTAAAACTATAACATAACCCAAATAAAATCAAATAAATATGCTTATATTATTGTCCACCTCAGTATGAATCAATTGACACCTCATTTATTGAAATCGAATCAGTAGTTAATCCTTCAGGACCCGCGCGAGCACCGGTGATTGCGAGAACAAAAGAATACAATGGGAATTCCTAGAACCTCCGATCAAAGGATTAATCATTCAATCGGAGGTTCTAGGAATTCCCTTCGGTGCTACTGCAGTGGATTGTTTCACAAGAAATAACTTTGTTTACTAAGTAAACATGATGCTCAAAATACTTTCAGTTTTTTAATCAGTTCTTTAATCTCAAACTTACTGTCAGTTCTAAGAAATCTTCATAACACAAAAATAGTTTGCTTTTAAAATTATTTTAATTCTTACATCTTAATAAACACAATATGGTAGAGCATGTGTTTATTCACAAAGATAATAAATATATTGTGTACACAGATGACTATTAACCCATCAAGCCCCATAAGGATACTGGTGCCTGCGACAATAATAGAATAACAATAGATTTCCAAGAATCTACGATCAAAGGATTAACCAGCATGAAATTTTGCACAACAGATTGATTGTTAAGATATGTAGTTGCTTGTTTGTTGGGTGTTTAAACCCATCAATTGTGGCAAAACAATAGCTTTTTCATTGTTATCGCGACCGGATGTGGCCGCTTGGGGCTTGATGAATTAAGCCATATTTTATTATTATGATTTTATAGGATTGAATTTAGGTAAACACTCACCATCTATCATACAAATGAGATCTACATGGGAATACTTCTTCTTCATTGTACAATCACCAAAAGTTCTCTCCACTGCATTGTGGTCTTCATCATCGTCAACTGGCACCGACTCATGGAGATGATTGCCTACTTCTCTGAGAGCAGCTGAACGGGTCTTCTCAGCAGCAATCCTTTCTTGTTCATTTTTAACAATGGCATCATCAATTAGTAATCTGACCTAAAATTTTGTTACAAATAATTACAGTTTTTACAGCTAAGTAACTAATAAAAATTAAATAATATGGCTGGGTGACAATTTCATCAGATGAATCATTAAATATTTTGTAACATTTTGGTCTTTGAATCAATGCAAGGAAGACCTAAAATTTAGACAAACAATTCACTACCAGGCATTTCTTACTGTGAGCATATGTTACATATGTTCCAGGTGTAAGTACTAATATAAATATTACTAAGTTGCAAAAATGACATTAAATACTACATTGAGACCGCACCTTCTTGATCTGATTAACAGTGAGAGGTCGGAGTTGGTCGCCAGTGAGGTTAATAAGGTTATCGGCCACGTCCTGAGGAACAGGCTCGTCCTCCGCTCCGGCCGGCTCCTTGGCCTTCATCTTCGCGCCGATCTCCTTGCTGCACACATTCTTCAGTTTGTTCAAGTTGTCGGCGTCGTGGCGAAGCCGTCTCCAGAGTGTGTCCTGCTCCACAACTGTGTCCACGAGACCGACGTCTTTGAACCTCTTGCGCTGGTTTTCGCGAATTTTGTCCGGGTCACCATCTTTGTCGGCACGAAACAGATCTAAGTCTAGAACCATGGTAGGATGTTTTTATTCAATTTATTAAAGAATTTAAATAAAATTGCAATGCTCTTGCACCACTTTTCACTACTTTTGACAGCAAATGACAAATTTTCGATGACGTATCGGTGACGTTGACAACGCTGACAACAATATATTTTTTATCAATAATAGCTAATGAGCCGTCGCCCATGGACACTTGCAACATCAGAAGAGCTGCAGGAGCGTTGCCGGCCTTTTAAGAGGGAATACGCTCTTTTCTTGAAGGTTTGCAGGTCGTATAGGGCCGGAAATACTGCTGGTGACAGTTCGTTCCAGAGTTTTACAGTGCGCGGTAGAAAGTTACGCGAGAAACGCACTGTGGAAGACTGCTACTCATCAAGGTGATGAGGATGGTATGTTTTTCGCGTGGGACGATGGCGAAAAGTTGCAGGTGGTATGATTCCGAACAATTCCTCAGAGCACTCCCCGTGATACAACCGATAGAGGATGCAGAGCGAAGCTACATCTCGGCGTAATTCCAAGGGGTCCAAGCTGTTTGAAACACTATGGCAATCAACAATTCGAGCGGCCCTTCGTTGGATACGATCCAGAGGGAGCAGTTGGTATGAAGGCTTTACCTGAATAACTTTCAACTTCGGATTTTGGAAGATTACAAATCTTTTTGATAGGTAGAAAAATTATTAGTAAAGATATGAATACAACAAACGTAAATTATTACATATTTTGGGACCTATTTAGGTGTGATTGTATAAAAAAGAGCATTAAAATATAAATACATGGCATTTAACTTGAAGGTCTTTGTTAGTAAAATTCCTTTTTAAAAGGAAAGTCGACAGATCAACAGCTGTCACTTTGCAGTTTGCTGTCAAAATTAATTGTCATCGGAGCGATTGGTCGGCCAATTTTTATGCTTTATAATTTTTACGTTTTCCTTTAATGTTTTGTGTACTATGTTGATAATACAACATATAAGATAAAACTGCGAACTTCAGTAATTCATGCTATCATTGTAAGTAATTTGCGGTTTCTTTACGCTTCTGCATTGTCTGTAATTTGTTTCCTATTTCATTGTTTACACGTTTTCAACACTACCTACTGAATTTACAAAGGGGAGGATAAATATTCAAACAATAACTTGTAAACAGACTCAGACAATTTTAGCTTATATGTGATTTGATATTTATGTAAAAAGTAAAATAAAACATTTTATGGGTAGGCCTACGTGTAGGCAGATAATTTGGCTTGAGCCAGTACTCAAATTGATAACAATTCATATTTTGTGCGTACGTTGGACAAATATAGACCAGATGTATTGTTCAACGATGAATAAGTCCCTGTAAAAGTTAACGAAAAACAAAAACAAGAATGTACAAAATAGCACAAAGCAAAATTAAAAACTTTCAATTAACAATTTTTTGTTGTAACAATCTAATTCATTCAGTTTATATAACTACTCTACTTGAGTAATTTTACCTGTTTAATGAAAGTTACCTTGTTATCACTTACTAACAATTTTAATATGAAATATCTATAGACAACATAGACAATATACAGTAACAAACAGGAAAATACAAAAGAAAAACCTTATTTTCTAAAGGAAAAGCTACTGAGCTGTTATTACAAAGAATTAGACCTAATTTTCATCATACAATTACGCAGTTTCAATATATTCTTGATGTAGTCTTCTGGCTAAGCAGATTTAAAGCTTAACCTATCAACTTTACTTTCTTTTCTCACAGGAAATGTTAAGATGATTCCGATAAAGGATAACCAAGATGTGGCATCCTTTCTTGTCACAAAACATTCCTGGAAGGGAAAATACAAGCGAGTCTTCTCCATCGGTACCCACGGAATTACAACATACAATCCAGACCGACTGGAGGTGACCAACAAATGGCTATACTCGGACGTCATCACAATTGCCTCAGCAAAACATTCCAACTCAACAGCCAACCATGACTTCACCCTGGTGACAAAGAAAGATAAAAAAGTAGACTCCATGAAGTTCTCTTCAGAACACAAGTGCTTAATACTCACAGAGGCATTCAAATATCGGAATCACTTTGCTGAAAAACCCAAGGATATACTGGTAAGAATTTTTTACACTAAAAATATTTCTTACTTTCTGGTTAGTATGCAAAACACCTTTTAAAAATTTCTTATACTGCCACAAAAATAAGACAAACTATTTCAATAAACAAATTTTTTAAAATTGGAAAAAGTCTATTGATGACATTGTTTTTTTTTTCAGAGATTTCAAGCTTACAAACATCATTGGAGTGGTACAAGACTGCCAGTAGTTTTGGAAGTAGGTCCCTGCTCCCTAGAGCAGTTGGATCCCTCAACACACTCTCAATTAGCCAGTTATCCTTACCACGACATACAAGGCATCCTGCCAGTCCGAGATGTAGTTGGTGGGTTTGTGCTGGCTATTGGTGGGTACAGCCGACTTCATCACTTCTCAAATGCCAATGAACATCAAGTGATAATAAGCAAGATGTTAGAAATGGCAAATCTAACTCTCAGTATATCAATCAAAGTTCTTTCAACTACAATAACTCAGGATGATTATCACAATCAAAGATTTGGGAAATACAGGTAAATAATTTTATTATAATTATAATAATACTAGATGTTCCGCGCGGCTTCGCCCGCCTAATTTAGAAATTTCACGGAAACCGTACATTTTCTCGCAAAAAAATGGCCTATGTCCCTTCATGTGGTCTATTCTTCATGTGTGCCAAGCCAAACAACATAAAAATTGCCCCAGTAGCTCTTAAGATAATAAGCAATTCAACTCTATTTCTTCGCTCCAATTAGTCTTAGCGTGATAAAATATAGCCTATAGCCTTCCTTGACAAATGGGATATCTAACACTAAAAGAATTTTTCAAATCAGACCCTGCGATTAGCGCATTCAAACAAACAAACATACAAACAAACTCTTCTGCTTAAAATATTAGTATAGATGTTAATGTTCAATGAAAAATTCTAACACTTTAATTACTTTTTAATTGTTCTGTCTTGGTCTTGTTTATTTTTAATATACAGGTATTGAATTTTATTGCTTGCAATTGAAGCTTTTATTTGTGGTGAAATTATTCTACAGTACTAAGTTACTAGCTGTAGAATTCAAACTGAATAAACAACTTTTTTGGTGCATATTTTGCTTTTATACTTTGATGTTGTATCTGATTTCATGTTGTATGTTATATGTGAGAAGGAAATTATCAAACAGCATATGGCCTTGTTTATGACTCATGATCTAGTTCAAACAAATTATACACCACAGAAAAATGATAACACTTTTTATACACAACAATCAGCGTATTATCATATAGAATTAGCCCGGGCGCGCACTAGCGGCCAAGCCGCAGCGGCCAAGCCGCAGCGGCCAGGTCGCGACGGCTTTCGAGATAGATACCTTAGTATAAACGGCGGCCAGCGCCCACACCATACTTTCGATGGCCGCCGCGACCTGGCCGCTAGTGCGCGCCCGGCCTTAGACATTTGACAATGCTTACACTAGCTGCATGTCATAATATATTGTGTATTACCAGTAAAATTTTTATAATGTTTTGATGTTTGGGGATGACTAACTTTTAACGCTAATTCTAATGCTTATTTGTGTCTATCATCTTTTTACTGTGTACTGTAATGACTGATGAATTAATGATATTAGTTATAGAATTAATGATAGCATCACCCCTTATCAAATTCTTTAAAAGAAAATGCAGAGTAACGATCTAAAAAATGTTATAAATATCAAATGTGCAGATTTAGCTCATTTTTTTTAACCCTCTAGCGGTGACGAGCACCAGACGTCCCTCAGTGAGTTCATGGTGCACAAAGTGGTGCCCGCGCGCCACATGGAGCCGATGCGCCGCACGCTCTGTCTGTCAGACACCTGTATACTGGAGAGAGACCCGCAGACATACTCAGTAAGTGTATATGTTTCGATTTCGACAAATTAAACAAGTTCGTAGGTTTTGGAACTAGTGACAACTCTTTTGGCATACAAGGTGCAATTAAACCGTCCTGTCAAATTGTTTCCAGGGCTTAGGTATGATTAGGAGAGTTCGTTTAACAAAAAAATTGGGTGTTATATTTTTCAATGCCTTTTTTATCCCACTTAAAAATCGTTGCAGAAAGGTCACTCGCGGCGCGGGGGAATGATCGGGGGTGACGCGGGGGGAGGCTCGCGCGCGGGGGCACGTCAAGCGACGCATCGTGTCCATTAATTGTAGTGTTTTTTAGGATAACTTTCGGAAGCTATTTCTCAACATTTTAGTACCGAGTGATTATAAAAGAAAAAATACATGTATTTTTATTTTTAACAAGGATCAATATATCAAAATTTGGCAGGAAGGTTTAATTGCACCCGGTATTTAAACTGATGTTCCTGTCTTTGATTTTAATTTCTGTTATAAGACAAATAAATAGAAGAATAGTGTTGTAGTAAATCAATGTGTTAAGTCTTATTATTATTATTTGTTAAGAGGTTAAAAGTTATCAGTATTTATCAGGTTTTATGTTAAAAGAAGTCATGAGTATAATTTTTTCCAGGTGGTATGTCTCCGTCCCCTTAGCGACGTGTTCGCGCTGGTCCGCGACCCCGACCACCCGCAGCGGTTCTCGGTCGAGTACGTCAACGGACAAACACGCACATACCTCGCCGGCGAAAGGTTAGATTCTTATTATACCTTGTGCGTTTTAAGATGATATGCGTGACACATAATAATTGACAATAGTAGGGAAGTTACCTAACAAAAATTATCGATTATTTAAAAATATCGAATCACTTGATAAAGGAATTGCAATCGAAATCATCGATTTCGTACTGACGTTTCATAGTGGCACCGACGATTTAAGATGGCTGCCCATTTTATCGATTTGATTTCGATTCAACAGAGTCAATCTCTATTGACATAAGTTCCGTTTCACGCATCTGACATTTTGCAAATGTTTTCTTAACAATAATTTTATACTCCTATTTCACAGTTAATATTTATAATTTTATATATTTATAAGTTAGCATTTAGCAACTTTTCATTTTAATTCATTTGCAATTATAGGAAACATTTGTTTTTGTAGATGGAATATAATTTATTACATTTAGATTTTTTTTGTTTTCTTGTAAAAAAAATCCGTAGCAAGTAATATGAAAACTGTCACCCATATCATCTTAGAACGCACAAACTATAGTACCAGGTACTATACTGTACTCGGTGAAACATGGCGGTAGCGGTCATTGACTCCCTGTCAAAAATTTGTCATTTTCTATACAAACCGTGATTGAGAATGAAGTGTCAGATGTTGTCAATCGCGGCTTTGTATAGAAAATGACAAGTTTTTGACAGGGAGTCAATGACCACTACCGCCATGTTTTGCCGAGTACAGTATACCAACTGTTCTGCATTTAAGGCCGCATACAACGAGGATTAGTGAAATTTCGTGTTTTTATTTTCACTAGAACTTTGACCACAAGTAATTATAAGCATTCAAACATTTTTTGTAAGTTAGTTACGTTCCTTACCAAGGTTAGGGTCAGCTTAAAATTTTGATTTAAATCCATTTACCACTAAAAAAATGTGCATTAAAAATAATCCTTTCAAAATTTTATTTCTTCTAGAATTCAGCGAAAACAAATACAGGAATAAATATTTTTACGCCAAAATGTTTCAATCATGATTCCGGAGGCACCCATCAGCTTCGTTTTTGATAAAATATAATAATTATAAAGATAAATCGCTTTGTTTACAAATTTGAACAATCTGTTGATATGTGAGAGCAACGCCTGATCATGAATATTTGGTACAAAAAATCCACAGGCACTTGATGGAAAATAAATAAAGGACATCAGTCAAATCTGTGTGTCAGAGGCTGATTGTCTATCATAGAAAACCTAGAGTATGTTCACAAATATATCCCAGTATACTGGCAGCTCTTTACGTCTAGAATCGCCGTGGTCCCATACCGTTGATTCGTTTCGAAATATTTGCCAGTGAATTGTCGAATACGTTTCTTGTATAAATGTAATTATAATACGTTATACTTATCTAATACTAGTGGAATACTAGTACAAAATAGCGCCGTAATTTGACGTCTTGGGCAGTGGTCAGTAGACTGGGTTTTATTCCGGAACCTAGTCAACATTTTTGGTTTACAAATACTACAATATTGCTTTGTAACCTAAATTATTTGGCGAGAGACTACCTAATAAGATGCTATTCGATAATTTATATTCACCAAACGATCATTTTTACGGTTTTGGTAGGTTTGAATGTCAAAAAATGTAAACATTACAGCTAGTCAGAAAACAATGTACAGATTACCGCAACACAGAGACAGATTTTTACGTATACATGTCAAAACATTGTAAAATGATATATGATATGTCCATTGTCCAATCCATAGCAATAGAAATAATTACTACATCTTAGCACTGGAGTAATAAAATCTGCACAAGAAATCGTAAAAATAATATTATCATGCGGATAGATCTAGATATTTTGTAGATACCTTCACCATGATTTTGGTGCACCTCGGGAGGAAATAACTAAGGATTCTACATTATTTAAGAAAAAATAATGTGATCGAAATGAAATGCCCTAAAACCTTATTTGATTTTATCAAAAAAATATATTTTATGAACAAAAATCGCGACGGCATTTAAAAGTACTACACCATGATTTTGGTGCACCTCGGGAGGAAATAACTAAGGATTCTAAATTCTTTAAGAAAAAATAATGTGTTCGAAATGAAATGCCCTAAAACCTTATTTGATTTTATCAAAAAATATATTTTATAAATAAAAATCGCGACGGCATTTAAAAGTAAAAACTAAAGAGATTGCATTTATGCAATTATTAATTCTTTACTCACGACAATTTGATGCAATGTACAGGAACCGTAATTTTTTTCCGGACCAAAAAGTATCCTTCGTCCGTTCTTCACCAAATTTCATAAAAAATGGTTCGGCATGAAAAGGTAACAAACAGACTATTCTAATATTAGTATAGATTATTATTAAAGTTTAAATTTAATAAGATACACATTTCGTAAATATGTATTTCAAATACCTACCCGCTACCGGTTGTCATTATTAATGTCGAGCAGAAAAGGCCTAAAAATTGTATTTTTGTTTTGAATATATTTCAGACCTCTTAATTATTCATTTAAATATCTTGTTTCTATATTTTGTTGTTATGGTGATTGGTGACAGCAAAAATAATAAAATATTCTTGAAAATTTAAGTTCTCTAGCTACCGAGTTTACTTGATATGGATGGAGACAGACAGACGGATATCTCTTTTGGGAACAGATTCCGAAAAATTTAAAATGACAAAGAAAATATGAATATGATCTGCATATAAGCATAATGAATATATTATTATTATTATAATGAAAACAAAAACGTTACCTTTACTGCAAGTAGAGTTATCGTTTTTGAACTTGTGGAGGGTGTTAGGTATATTGATTCCAAGTGATATAAGTGATCATCATGGGGCTACACTCTACATCTTATATTTTATTAAAGCTATTGCAATAAACCCAAGCACAAGAATCTCATTGAGGTCATAAAATAAGCTCCCTATTTCCCAGCAGTAAGCGAGCTGTTTTATTCTAGTTAAGAACTTTTGAATCTACTTTACCGAATTTTAAATCTACTTCGGTATTAATACTTTGGGATGTGTATGTGTCCCTTATATAAAGTTCACTGTGAAAGTAGCAGCGTTAAAAGATTTGCTTTTGAATTCCAATATTTCTATGGAAAATACGCCAATATCATGAACATTTGTGATGAACTATGTATGGGTAATACTTTATTTTGTTATACATTGTAATTTGTATATGTATTATTATGAGGAAATACTTTTTTATGTTCGTGAGTACAGAACAAACATCATATTTAAATATCTATAAATACATCTTTTTATTATAATCAAAGATTTCGTTTATCAAGTTATGCATAAGTTATGAACATGGCCTCTCTGTTAATCATTACTCTGTATGTCGAGTTTACCACGTGATCACATTATTTCTGAAAATACTAAAATCGACTACGGCTTGATATGTAAATATGTACCTTTCGAGCGCCATCTATTGAGCTAGTTTGTCTCAAATTCTAAAATGTCAGTCGCCTATAATCCCGCCTTAAGAAAAGCATAACCTAAATTTTGTTAAAATAAAAACTGACAATTTGAAATCGAGTGTTCCATCTAAAAATTGCCAATGTTACATCTAGCGAGATGGTGTTTTAAAGTCATTAGTCAAAATAGTATAAAATTATTTATTACTGTTATGAACTCGATTTAAAATATCTCGAACTTTTTTTTATTATATGTATTTAATAGAAATCAAAAGATGCTCCCAGATAGAAGTTATACATATAACATTTTTGTATAACATTTTGTAACAATTTATAACTCAAATATATAACTCAATTTATAACTCAAATACTCGTTTATTTTTTGACATGTTGTAGCGTATGTTATACGATGTTATAAAATGTTATCGTGTTACACAATGTTTTATAACGTTATATAACTTCTATCTGGGAGCACCTTTTGATTTAACGATCGAAACCAAACTTAACGATAACTGTTAAACTATCACTTAACATAGCTACATCTTCTTTTAGATTATTCTATTAAAATTTAAAATCTGTCCGTCTTATAGCGTTCTACTGCCATCTCTTTCTCCCTAACATAATTGTCATCTATCTCTTTCCAGGGACGCGTTGCTGGCGTCGTTAGTGGAAGGTGGGCGAGGGGCGGGGCAGCGCGACGTACACGTGAGGTCGCGTCGCACGCCACGCGGGTTGCGACTCGGCCCGCTACATCTGCCTGTCGATGAGGAAACGGAGTCTAATCATCTCAGGTAAGCATACGGATACGACCACCGATGTATAGTTTATTTATTTTATTTAATCTTCTAATATATAAAATTCTCGTGTCACAGTTTTCGTTGCCATACTCCTCCGAAACGGCTTGACCGATTCTCATGAAATTTTGTGAGCATATTGAGTAGGTCTGAGAATCGGCCAACATCTATTTTTCATACCAAAAATTATTTATATGGCAAAACAACGTTTGCCGGGACAGCTAGTTTATTCTATATAAACATTTTTTAAACTAGCTTAATATACACAATACCTTAATAGAGTACATATTTCATTTTTATTTATTTAACTCTTTATTGTACACAAGAAACACATAAAGATACAATTACCACGGAAACACGACACAAAGGGACCATGCTTATTTCTAAAAGAAATCTCTTACAGCAGCCCTACGAAGAGATAAAATGTAAAAGACAGCAGATAGGACGTGCACAATCAATAGCTGTTAATAACTAATTAAACTAAATTAACTATATTAACTGTGAAAACGTGTCAATAGTGTTAAGAGTTTATGTAGTATTTTAGATTGTTAATTAAATCATTGTATGTTTTCCTAAGATAATAAAAATAAAACAATATCGAACTAATACTAATTTATACTAAGACTATAATAAAACATATATCTAAAATCAATAAATAATAATATGAATATAATAAATAAATATACTTATATAATAATACAAATTACGTTGATTGAGAATTAAGATAATGCTCTTTCAATCGTCTTTTAAACACAGCGATAGTTGGACTGTCACGAACAGTGTGCGGAAGCGAGTTCCATAATCTGACTGCGTGCACGGTAAAGGAATAGGAGTAGAAATTGGTACGATGGGACGGGAGGGAGAGGTTAGTTCTGACACTGGATCTGCACGGGATTTCAGGAGGGTGGGAAAAATTAAATCTATCGAGCAGATAGGATGGAGAGAGAGGATTATACAATATATTATATAGTAAACAGAGGATATGCGAGTTGCGACGGAGACGGATAGGAAGCCACTTGAGCCTCAATCTGAAGGCTGATACGTGATCAAATTTTTTAAATCCAAACACAAAACGGATACAGAGACGAGAGAGAAACGTTCTAGTTTTGTTAGCAGCTCCTCAGTGATGTCCAAGTAGCAGGAGTCGGCGTAGTCTAGGATAGGAAGGATAAGGGTAAATTTTGGAGGCACTTCAACTTATGTAACGATTAGTATACCTTTTTACTCACTTCACTAACATGAGTAATCCAGGTTATTATCAAAAATTAGGCCTAGATTTTTGGCAGTGTCTGTAAAAGGAATGACAGTGCCATCATAAACGATAGAACCAGCAGACCTACAACAAGACATTTAGGCTGTGTTTCCACTAAAGCGGAGCGGAGCTTAGCGGTGCCGAATTGACAAATCACCACGCTTGAAATCTTCGCTGTTCGTAGCGCCTTCACATTATGTCGCAAGCAGTGCGGCAGCAGCGCTGCAGCCGCGCGACTTCATACAAAAGAGAGTCGCGCGGCTGCAGCGCGGCTGCCGCAACACTCACGACGAATTGTGAAGGCAGCCTAAGTATATTTTGTAATTATAGTAGTGCTTTCCTTTCTTTAAAAAGTTCAAGTTAATTTACTTCACTTAAATGCTATTTTCTTTTAGGCTGTTCCTAAACCCAGTGGGCATGGCTCGCGCCGAAGTATTGGAACGTTTCAACGCCAACGTCGGCTACAGCGGCCTCATATACTCCGTCAGTCAGGATGTAAGTGATTATAATCATACTTTGTTATTGTATATTTGTGTTATCTAACCTTACTATCTATGAGGTGATATTGTTTTGTAGTTATAGGACATAAAAAGTAAAAATTAAGTTGCTGCTTTATTAATAACAAGATGTGGCCCGCAATTTCGTTGCGCAGCAAATAATGTATGCGTTAAATGTAAATTCATCAATACTATAATATATTATACTAGAATATAAGATGTAACGGACAGACAGGCATTTACATATTTTGTAATTTTAATTTAATCGAATTAATTTGCAATCTATTCCCTCGATTACCAATTCCAGGAAATCTTGTTGTCGCGGCCCATATGGGCCTTACGGGGCTTGAGGGAATATTATGTATATCGAGTTAACAATTAAAAATTTGCACGCGAGGTCATAAAAGCGTTATAGTCACCAGTTAATTTCATTTGGACGTTCACTGCATGATGCATTGTATATTTTGTAAAGTATTTATTAAGTGCAATTAAATATTGTGTTTTTAATGTAATTTATTTGTATCACAAAAGTGTATCGTTTAGCTTTCTTTTATTTGCTGTTAATAAGCGCCTTATCACACTGGCGTATAGCGAGTATAGCGTGTGGCGACGCGACTGCACAGCGCACACGCCACGATTGCGCGGCGTGGCGTGGACGCCATTTTGTACACTCGTCTAGGGAGTATACAAAATACAAGTGTACAAAATGGCGTCCGCGCCACGCCGCGCAATCGCAGCGCGTGCTCTGCGCAGTCGTGTTGCTTCCAAATCGCTCGCTAATCGCCAGTGTGATAAGGCTTAGTTTTGCGTATCGCTTGTTTTTGAGCATGTGTAAATGTGTGTGTTGCCTTTATAGGCCCGTCCTCTGTTGTGGCTGTTTCTAACGTGGGATCTTGTAAGTCCCCATTTATTAATTTTTTGAATGTGCCAACTCTATTCGTCATCATGTAACTTTGGGCTCAAAATTATATAAGCATGACAACCTTGGGAGATCACTGACAAAAATACACACTTTAATGATACATAGTGACGTAATTAAAAATTCTAGTGCTAGATTAAAGAAGTTTGTGTTCCTTACTCATAACTAGGGTTGGCACCTCACAAAATAAAGTTTACATACCAAATTTTGCAAATAATATACATTAAATTATATTTAAATGAATATTTCATACCGAAACTGTCACAATTATCTACAATTTGATGTACTGTAATGATTAATATTATTATTATTATTAATTTGATGTACAGCCTGCATTATCAACTTTACTATATTTCAGTGTATAAAACATTTATTCAATCATTCTGTCATATTACGTTTTAACAATTAAAAAGACTGTACAAAAACGAAATACAATTTATTGAGCTCACAACGTAACAGAAATTTTCAACCATAATATGTTGTGTTACATCATGTCAACGACTTTAAATATTATTCTCTCACATTACAATTTAATTTTCCCCGTAAACAAAAACACATTACACAACATTCTCACATGTTTATAACACAATCAATGACCTCTGGCGCGTGGTCAGCGCTCAAGCCGGGGCCGGGGTCGCGGGTTCGAATCCCGCCGACGGAACAAAAAGTTTTCAATGAACCTGGGTCATGGATGTGTCTGAAATATATGTATATATAACATATGTATATTGTATAGTATAAAAGTATTAAATATATTTCCGTTGTCTGGTACCTGTAACACAAGTCCTTTAGGTACTTAGCACGGGGCCAGACTGACGTGGCGTGAGGCGTTCATAGATATTATCCGTAGATATTATATTAATGTTTTTTTCAGCGTCTCTTCGCGGAGAACAAGGAGAAGTTAATAACGGGGGCACTGACAGCCCTAATGTCGAGCGCGCCGGCCGGGGCCAACCTGTCTTTGAGAGAGCTAGAAGCACAGTTCCACGCTTTGAGGAGACTGTGTGCCAGTAAAGTTGGCTTCGCTGCCTTCACTACATTGCCAGGGTGAGTTTTGTTGAGAAGTACAATTGTTGTGAGTTTTATGACGAAGAAAACTTAGTTTAAACTTAAATTAGACTAAATGAATGGATATAATGCAATAGATGGCGCGATTGCGAATAAATACTCGGTAAAAGTCCCTAAAGCCCCTAGGGTTCGCTTTGGAACATCAAAGCACATTGGAAAAGTCACATGACAAAAGGCACATTAGAAAAGTCACATGACAAAAGCAGCGGCTTTTGTCATGTGACTTTTCCAATGTGCCAGACAAGCAGACCTTGCATCACTGACCTCCATTATACAAGTAAAAATGTTTACTTACTTACTTACTTAAGTACGCTGGCCTTATGATACCCATGATGATGACTAAGCTGTTTTTTGTGCCTATTTGAAGCGGAATCAGCGCCCCAATGCGGGGGAAGAGAACTAAATCTGACGTATACATGACGTTTAAAAGTCGCTATATTGGCGCTGATAGCAGTTGTGGGAGTACTTGGAACTAATACTTGTTTCTACCACCATAGTGATTATATTCTCTTTGGTTTCTACAACCAATGTCACGTCAACGTCAGATTTAGTTCGCTTCCCCCGCATTGGGAGCCCTGATTCCGCTCCAAATAGGCATAAAAAACAGCTGGGTATCTTGTGTCCAGCGTACGTGTATAATGGAGGTCCAGTGTCTTGCATAGTTATTTGCCGTGTAAATATTGTTATTCATACAAAGCCCTTAGATTATGATATTTGTATGAAATTTTTCAGACTCTTATGAAAATACTCTTTATATTATAATAATATAATTAACCGACTTCCAAAAAACGAGGAGGTTATATGTTCGGCTGTGGATATTTTAATTTTTTTATTTTTTTTATTTTTTTTTGTATGTTCAACGATTACTCCGCCGTTTGTGAACCGATTTTCGAAATTTTTGTTTTGTTGTATTAGGTTTCACTCCAGTTTGGTCCCATTTTCACAAAGGTGGTGACCTGATGATGGGATCCATGAGTAATCGAGGGAACTCCTCGAAATTTATATGGAAACATATGGTGATTTTGGTTTTATGTGAAGTGTACTAAGAATACGCTACCAAAAAGTCAAATATTGGGTCAAGGTATACCATGGTTTCGATGATGCTGAGAGAACTCCTGATTCCTTATAGATACACGTTTGGGAGTTTCGGCGTTGTTTTAAGAACAGAAAGCATAAACTACTATGCAATTCATATTCATCATCATAATCATCATCATCATCATCGTCATCATCATCATCATCATTACCACGTCGTGTTAAGGCCACCAATGTCTCATGGCACAGAATAGATAATAGTACAAGGCATAGGTATGGATATACTAATAATAATAATTATGTACTGTATAACAATTAACAACACCTGTTTGTTTTTAATACACGGTGGTCGGCGTCGCCGCCCAGCGCCGCCGCGCGGCGCGTGGCGGCAGAAGACAGAATATCGAATACTTTACTAACTACTTTATATACAGATCGAATACTTTACTACTTTGTAAAATTTTAATAGACAAATAGAATTAAAATAAAGTAATTTTAAAAACAGCATTTAAACAAAACAAAGTCATTAAGTGTCTTTTTAATTAGTTATACTTATTAATCGATAGATGGTGCACTAAGTACCTATCGTTTTGAATTCTTGATAACAAGAACAGCTGTCAATAATTATGATAATATTAAATATTATGCTACGCTACATCCTATGCAAGTTTGTACAATTTTTTATCTGATAGATCCTTCGATCGTGGAAAAACGAGACACAATAGCCTTTCTATTGTTATCGCAATCGCCGGTGACCGCTTCGGGCTTGAAGTATTAAAATTGTTAAATTACTTAGCACAATATGTTCACTTCACTGATAATATTATATTATTTTGTGAGTGTGAGTTGTGACTCTTAACAAATTGTAATAAGATACGTAAAATATACGCGAAGATTTATCTACTAGTGTAGCTAAAAAGAGTGAAATTATTATTATTTTTAACAAAAAATTAAAACCAACTTCCAAGGTAAAAACAATAATAACATTAATATGAACTAAAAAGTATTAAATAATTTTTACTATCTAATAGTGCCTTTTTCCGAATTCGGCTAAACCTCAACTATTTCTGTACTCAATCTTCATAATTTTGAAGTCGGTGCCAGTTCCAAAAATTTTAAATATTCTGTCAGAGGACTGAAGATTCAGCTATCTGGTACCGACTTCAAAATAATGAAGATTGAGTACAGAAATAGTTGAGGTTTAGCCGAATTCGGAAAAAGGCACTATTAGATAGTAAAAATTATTTAATACTTTTTAGTTCATATTAATGTTATTATTGTTTTTACCTTGGAAGTCGGTTTTAATTTTTTGTTAAAAATAATAATATTTAATATTTTCCTTATGTCATTCGTTCTGTATCAATCTAATCTAATTTGCAGTTTACGCGAGTGGGTGGGGTCAGCGGTCGTGAGTGCGTTGCGTCGCGACGCCGCTGCGGGCGCGCATGCTGCTCTCGAAGCGGTGTGCGCGCTGTTACAGCCGATGCACGCCGAACCTGATCTACGCCAGGAGCAGCTGAACAAAGCCAGTATGCTCGCCTCGCCGCCCTTCCTAGATGGATTGCTGTCTATGTGGGCGAGACATGTGGTATGTGTAGCTCAACAATATACGTACGTGATAAGTTGGCAATGGATATTGGTTTCCTCCTTTTGAATAGTAATAATAATAAATGATTTTTTGATATAAATTAGAATTTAAATAAACGTAGAACGGAACGTGTTTCGAAACACAATGTGACGTCACTCCTGTTTTAGCCGTATATTGTTTAAAAGTTAAGCATTCTTTATCCAAAATTATTCGACTTTATCTAAACTAACACAGTTAGAGCACAATATTTCGCATTATTCAAATATGTTTTAATTTTTAAGTACTATAGCGATCTTCTATCGAACGAAATTTATTCAAGACGTGAGTGGAAGAATAAGGTAAGTAACATGAAAAAACTTCCCGTTTTTTTGCTTAAATGGAGGCTTTAGGGCCGTAAAAAATATTTGAAATAGAAAAACTATGGATTATATGTGTAGCCAGATACATTAGCTAGGTTATGAAGTAGATAAGTTTTCTGTTTTATTAAAATAATTAGGGAAAAAATTAGTTATTGTCCGAATGTTACGAAATGCTTAAATGTTACGAATTGTTCGATTCTTCCACTCACGTCTTCAATTAAATTCAAACCTTATTAAAAACGAAAAATTGTAATATATAGTATTGCGTCTTCTCTAGTTTTTATAACTGTCGTATGATGAATTCTTGTCTTGTAGTCAGCGGGCACAGGCGCGCTGGTGGTGGCGGCCATGTTGGATTTCCTGACGTTCGCGCTGTGCGTGCCGTACAGCGAGACGACGGACGGCAAACAGTTCGACCAGCTGCTTGAGATGGTCGCGAATAGAGGACGGATCATATTCAAGTTGTTTGAGGTATGTAATATTGAATGATAGTGTTCCACCAGATATGTAATGTGGTTTGTAATTAGGCTGGCTTATACGGTAGCGCTATAATGAGAGGAACTGGGCTCTTCTTAAAAACGTATTTGTCAACCTTACGATTCTGCGAACAGCGAAAAAGCGGCTAGCTGATCTCACGTCAAACGATTATTATAAATAATCATTTATATCTTCTTTGCGACTCGCGTTGTCAGTCCAAATAAAAATAAACGTACTCAATCTCTTGTCAGCACCCCTCACTGGCCATTGTTCGTGGCGCGGGCTTAGTTGCACGCGCGTTGGTAGAAGAAGGCGCATGCGGCGCTCGCGTGCAAGCGCTGGCTCTCGCCGAGGCCGCCTTGCCGCGGCACTTGCTGGCCGCGCTGTGGGCGCCGCCGCGGCTGCACCACCGGCACCTGGCGCGACACCTGCTGGCGCTGTGGACCGCCGACCACCCGCCCGCCATGGAGCTGCTGCGCCGCATCATGGTGAGTGCGTGCGTGCGTCCGTACTTGCGTCAGTGCGTACACATTGCTTCTTCATATATTTGAAACCAGAGATAGTTTTGCAAATATGTTTTTGCTTTTACAATAGCTCGATAAGTACTTACTTAATTGGGTAACCACTTACCATACAGCATTTAAGCAAAACCGCCTAGCCCAAGTTTTAAAGATAATAGTAACTATAGCGATTGGAAATGCCTTACTGCAGTGGGGCGACACAAAATTTTTGGTTTCATGGTACTGACGTTTAGTGTCGCGTCGCTTCGCTGCGGTGTTGTTACGCCTAGTGCTGTCTCACCTTTAGTATACTCCTAGGCCCGTATTTTTGGTCAGTACTCAAGATGCATCTCGGTCTCAAGACACGGTTCAGGCTCTGTGATTGGTTGGCTGTCAAAATTTGGACCAATCACAGAGACGAACCGCGTCCTGAGACCGGGTCGCATCTTAAATACTGACCAAAAATACGGGCCCTAACATACAATATTATTATCACACTAGCTGTTGCCCGCGACTTTGTCCGCGTAGGCCTCCGTTTATAACGTGCGGTGTCAAAAAAATTGGTGTCTTTAAAAGCTTTTTAAAACCCTGGTAGTTGGTACTTACCTTTTTTATTTATTTAAACCAAATTTTAGAACAATCGAAAGAATGGTACTCAACATAGTACCACCTCTTATAGAAAGACGTAAGAGCAAGCGATAGCGAGATCTGGGCGACTTTTAGCGCCATCTGTTATGAATTTTTGGAACTAACTTAATTTGAACAAATTAACGCATAAACACTCCCTTACAGCCCCCTTTTCCAGTTAAAAAGTAGCCTATGTCCTTTCTTAGGCTTTAGACTATCTGTGTACAAAATTTCATTACAATCGGTTCAGTAGATTTGGCGTGAAAGCGAGACAGACAGACAGACAGACAGAGATTTATAATATTAGTATAGATTTAACACCCAAAAATTATTCAGCCGTCAGGTCTACTAGCGTTCCTGGACTCTGCGGACGCGCCGCCGGCGTGGGAGGAGCGCGAGCCGGAGCGGGACAACCTGCAGCTCGCTCAGGCGACGGTGAAGCAACGCGCGCCGCACTGGGAGGCGATTGAGCGACAGGTCAAATACGTGGAGAAACATATTGAGGTTAGTTACTAGAAGTAATACTAATAATAATAGCTCCCACACCGGTTTCGGTGTCGGTGGCCGGTTTCATTGAAACCAAGCCAGCTACGCAGGAGTAATTTTATAGTGCCCAAGTGTGTGCGCAGTACACAAGAGCACTCTCTATTCCTTTACTCTCATAACCCAGTAGGACGGAAGACCGACACGACCGGCGAGAGATCAGACGCAGGACCGGCTTTTTACATGCCCATCCGACGCATGGATCATCTTACTTGTCACACAATCAGGTGATCAGCCTGCATTGTCCTTACCAAACTTGGAAATAACATGTTTCCAACGCGGGAATCAAACCCACGGCCTCCGAGCCAAGAGCCGCGCTCTCTACCACTAGACCACGGAGGCGTCGAAGTAATACTAATATTATATATGCGAAAGTGTGTCTGTCTGTTACCCCTTCACGCTCAAATCGCTCAACCGATTTTGCTGAAATTTGGCATGGAGATAAAACTAACTTCAAATAAAACAATCCCAGTTTTCCAATTGTAGAGCATAATGCGACGAGTCTCACAATATAAGTATCGCACGTAAGATTGTGTGGAACGTTATAGTTCAACCTGCAACGTTGAGCATTATACCGCATAAAGCGCTCTAGTGCTGCATTTGGAAAATAGGGATTACTTACGCCTTTATAAGCGTTCAATCTTTATCTAACATCTCTACTCCCACCCAAGGAAAATGTTTAAAGTTCTTAGAATTTATTCAAGTGTAACTTAAATGAGATTTTTAAGTTAAATAAGTTTTGAGTGTCTACATTTGCACTAGAGAGAGAATATGTTACAGAGAGATTTTAACAGTTTACAAGTAAATGTTTCAACTAATCTAAATGTTATTTTTGCCAGCATTACGCATCGCTAGCTCTACAACACTGGGCGCTGAAAACCCGCGGCACTGATCCGCGCAAGGAGCTCAAAGACAGGCCGGTCGTGTTGCGGCGACGGCGCGAGAGGGTCAAGTCCACTGCCAACTGGCCGATGTTCTACTACCAGTTCCATAGAGACCACGCGCTGCCCAACCTTATATGGAACCATACGGTGAGATATTGTAAAAATAATTATTAGATTTTAAATACTTATGTAATAAGTCTACACAAACTGTAGTCGTAGATTAGCGATAGACTCAATCAAAAACTAGGCTTTGTAGCAGAAAGCAAGCAAGATACTCTAAATTGTACGCGCAAAAGACTCCCGGCGAATTTTATAAAATAATAATTGGAACAGAGTCCCTTTTCGCGCGTTCCGAAAGGGGGCAAGGCCGAAAAAAATGTAACGACACTTTTTTATTACTACCTGCATGTTAGGGGCAGAGGGCCTTAGCGTGTTGATAGTATTCCTGTGCGTCAACTAGATGGCGTTTTTTTTTGAGAATAAACAGCGACCAGTTGTTAGTATTCCTGGGCGTCAATAGATGGTGTTTTTTTATTAGTATCTGCATGGTAGGGGCAGAGGGAGTTGATAGTATGCCTGTGCGTCAACTAAATGGCGTTTTTTGAGAATACACAGCGACGCGTTGTTAGTATTCCTGGGCGTCAATAGATGGCGTTTTTTAAATATATATTTTGAGTATATGTATTATGTACAGGTTTTTTGAACATAAGAAATAACTCCGTTCCATTCGGGTGTCCCTTGACACCTCTCAAGTTTTTGTATAAGTATTAAATTATAATAAGATTATAAAATTATTGCTTATTACTAAGGGAATTAAACTTGCGCAGGCAGCTCTCTTTTGTAGTCCTAAATATAAACATTAAACTAAAAGCTTTCCTTTTCCAAAGTCACTTACTATTTCTTAGAAGAAACAAGAGCTGTACACATTTATCTTGAATGAATATGTTTTTGTGCAGACGCGAGAAGAACTACGCACAGCCCTCGAGAGCGAACTACGCGCGTTCACAGCGGACCGTGAGGCGGCGGGCGCGGCGCTTACATCGTGGAATCACGCGGAGCTAGAACTGCACTACCGCTGCTTACAGGATGAAGTGCGTGTTGGAGACTACTACCTGCGGATACTGCTGGAGCAGCGCGATAACGTCGACAGCCCCATACGCAAGTCGTGAGTTTACGTGTCATACGCATTCATGCACGCACACACGTACACGCACATACGCACATTACCTTTGAGTGCAGCTGCTGAAACAGAGCAACAACGTTGACAACCATAATATACGCAAGTCGTGAGTATATAAGTCACAAACGCAAACACGGATGCACGTACACGCACACGCAAAGTAGTACTAGTGTTTCCAAGACAAAGGCGACTACTACCTTCGGATACTGCTGGAGCAGCGCGATAACGTCGACAGCCCTATTTGCAAGCCGTTAGTGTATACGTCAGAAAGTACGTAAGCACGCACTCATTCACACACGTCCGTACACGTGCACGCACATACGTTATCTTTACGTACGCAATTACAGGCACGCCCGTATATGCGCATGCAAACGTAACTCAGGCAGAAGCAAAAACAATACAACGGCATTGTAAGAAATATAAAGAAAAAAAAATAAACGTGTTTAAACTGGATAAAACTTACTGCTTAATCCTTTGAGCCCCAAGAGGTCGCATACGATCGCGATAACAATAGAAAGGCTATAGTGTCTCGTTTTTCCACGATCGAAGGATTAATATACAATAAATTATAATAATAATTAGCAATTACAAAGTGTATTGGATTTCAGGTACGAGTTCTTCAACGACCTATACCACCGGTTCCTCTCGACGCCAAAGGTGGAGATGAAGTGTATGTGTCTGCAGGCGATGTCTATAGTCTACGGACGATACTACGACGATATCGGCCCGTTTGCCGACACCAAGTATATCGTACAGATGTTGGATCGTGTAAGTAATTTTGTCCTTCAAATTTTAGAACTAGCGGTTACATGATAGACGACAGTCTTAAGACCGGGCTGCCAAAAATATCAAAACACGCTAGCCCCGCCTACATACCCCGCTATCCTCCAATCGTGATATAATGATTCCATTAATCGTGCTCGCATGAATTGTACTTTGAGCCGCAGCTAGTAGTGAACAATATCGCGTAACAAGGGTTTCGTTGCATTAGCACGAAAGTAAAGGTCGTAAGTCCCAAAACAGCTTTTGATGATTACTTAAAAACTAAATACAATACTAATATTTCCTTTAGCTATGATTTTACAAAGTGTATGATTTTAGTAGTGCAAGTTATTTAATGACAGTAACTGAATAAGTGATATTTGTTGAAAAGCCCAGAAATATTCATAATTTAGAAAAATAAAACTATCGAGTCAAAATAAGTGAATCGTGTTTTCCGTATCAGATAAATATACAATGATTAAATAAATCTCAATTTCATTTAAGTCAATCGTCTTCCGGGATCGTAATACATACTTATTACTTATTAGAAAACACAGCAAAATTTGACAGCTCGCTCTTAAGACGGATAATACAAAATATTTCATTGTGAGTGAGCACATCTTTGTTTTTAATTAAAATAAATTAATCTTATTCATGCAAAAATGATTAAATATCAATGGCTGTAAAAATATATAATTTATTGACTGTCATGATCAATTAAAAAAATATATTTTATCACATTTTAATTATAATTAAGTTCAAAAAACTTTGTCATTTGAAATATGTTTATTTTTACAGACATGCGACCGAATGGAGAGGGATAGACTAGTTCAGTTCGTGTCGAAATTGATTTTACACAAGAGGAACGTGAGCGAAATACTAGAGTGGAATGGTATTAGGTACGACAATTTTGCTTTTACAAACAGTTTGTTATCAACTGTCACTTCTAAACAGCTTTTAAATGATTTTAAGCGCATTCTTTTTCCGAGACATTTTCCTTTACTCAAAAATGTGCTGTATCTCAGGGATGAAAGCGAGTCGATCGTTTGTTCTCACTTTAAATTATTGTTATTAGCATAATTAATAAGTACTTACTACTTACTAACTTTTACGGAAAATAAAGGTTGTGTAAAATATATAAGATAAATAAGATATCTTTGTACAGTGCTCCAACAGTGATAGTGCGCATGGACATTTTCGTAATTTTTCGACAATGGTCGTATTTCCCGAGCGAAGGTAGACGATATTGCATTTTCTAATCGCATTGCGTTTAAGATACATGTATTATAATCAAAGTTCGTCGTGATAGCTCCTGTAGCTTTTGTAATACGATCATTATTCACGGTCACTCATGCACATCATTAATTTTGGAGTACTGTACACTTTATATCAATAAAGCCGCCTTTTGTGTTTGTATGTCATGTTTAGAATCCGCTTGTTGTATTGAGGCAAAATAATTACACCTTGATATCAATTCCAAAAGTAAAATTTTGCAAGGAGATTACATTTATAAGAACAATTTAAAAGAGAAAGTGACAATACAACAAGCAGATTCTAAACATGGTCTAAATAGTTTGAAAGTTTGATTGCTATGTTAAAATGTGTAAACGTAATGAATTCATTAATTCATACATCATTCTAGGATCCTAGTGGACCTAATGACTCTAGCTCACCTCCACACGTCGCGCGCCGTGGTGCCGACGCAAACCAACGTGATCGAGGGCCCAGCAGCCAGCACTGACGGTGACCGAGAGTGGTATTACAACGTGGAGCAGGGAGACAAGGTCACGAGAAAGGGACCTGTGAGCTTCCACCAGGTGAGCGGGTTTGAGAGATCTGGGTTGAAAGGTTATAAAGATCCGGGGTTGAAAAATCTGAGGTTGAAAGAGCGGGGATGGAAGATCTAGGGTTGTAAGATCTGGGTTAGAAAGATCAGGAACAGACAAAACTGGGGTTGAAAAAAAAACCGGGGTTGAAAGGTTTGGGTTTTTCGGGGGGGAAAAATTAGGAAAGTATCCTAAATATCTTACTTGACAGTTTTGAAAACACGAATCCATTAGGCGGCGCTAAGTGTGCCAGTTCTGCCCCTTCACAGCAAATGAAATATTCCTCATTGATGTTTATTTGATTCGGAATACCACTTTATCAATCATCATACAATTTGTTTATTCAGCTCAAGGAACTATACAAGTCTGGGGAGATAACGAACAAGACGAAATGCTGGGCGAACAGCATGGAGGGCTGGCGGGCTCTAGGCGGCGTCCCGCAGCTGCGGTGGAGCCTGGCGGCGCGCGGCACGCCCGCCATGACAGAGACCGACCTCGCCGCCACCGTGCTCGACCTGCTCATCACCGCCGCCAGATACTACCCCAGCAGGTGTGTACCCTACTGCGCGAGCGGGACGGCTATATCCGGGCGGCATCCCGTAGCTGCGGTGGAGCCTGGCGGCGCGCGGCACGCCCGCCATGACGGAGACTGACCTGGCCGCCACCGTGCTCGACCTGCTCATCACCGCCGCCAGATACTGCCCCAGCAAGTGTGTACCCCCCTGTGCGAGCGGGGCGGCTATATCCGCGTGGCGTGTCGCAGCTGCGGTGGAGCCTGGCGGTCTTACTGTGCGAGCGAGATGGCTATATGAAGCTCGCTCTTTGGTATACCGCAGTTTTACCCCGTTTGTATACATACGCCGCGAGCTGTGAAAAAGAGCGAGACGCAAAAACTGGAGGAATTACTAAGAAAGATCTGTCAGGTATTTTTGGGCTATCTGCAGCGTTGGTTTGGAAACTGTGTTAGGTTAAATAACGTAGATATTATTTAAAAATTCCAAAATGTGTTTCCAATATGTTTTTTTTTCACAGAGATGAGGAAGACGCCATTATAAGACCATTACCAAAAGTGAAACGATTGCTGTCCGAACCGGCTTCTTTAGCGCATATCGTTCAGTTGCTTTTGACTTTTGACCCAATACTGGTGGAAAAGGTAACTTAAACTAATTTAATACTTTAAGACTTGACATAATATAAAGATGTGTATCATTTACAAATAAAATAAATACTTTGACAATCCACAGGTTGCAACACTTTTGTATGAAATAATGCAAGACAATCCGGAAATATCGAAGTTATACCTCACAGGAGTTTTCTACTTTATGCTGCTTTACACGGGCTCGAATCTGTTACCTATCGCGAGGTTTTTGCGGCTGACTCATATGAAACAAGCCTTTAGAGCGGACCAAGTAAGTTTTAACGTGTTATAGTTGAAACCATGACTGTAAAATGCTTGCTAATACTACGAAAGGAATATTTTAAGGCTGCATTTGTTGAATTTCACAATGTGTAAATCTCGTCAGAGAATTTTATATCAAATGAATGCTAGTTGTGATCTCTCGGTGTGAATCTTGCGCTTGATTCCAGACATAATTGCATAGGTCCGCGATCTGCGACTGCATAATGTAAGTCCTAAATGACTAGTCATCTGTCGGTTGCGCTTGAGTCTAGAGTCTAGACAATCGAAGCACGTAGGTCCGCCATTTCTCTATTAATCCTTCAGGCCCCGCGCGAGCACTGGTGATCGCGAGAACAAAAGAATACAATGGGAATTCCTAGAACCTCCGCTCGAAGGATTAATTAATTTACCACATAGTTATTGAACTAATACATAATAGTATATTTATTACTCTATGATAATAATTGAGTATTTCAACAATTTTTTTTGTGATAAATGGAAAGATCATTATATATATATATATATATATATATATATATATATAAGTTTTATAACAAAACAATTTTCTTTTATTGTTTTTCGCAATAATTCTAAAGCTATTTCAAAATAAAAATACCGAAGACACGCCGGCAGCCCCCGCACTAACCCTAGCGCGTGTGACGTCACATTGTTAATGTTCAACACAGAACACTAAAAATAGTAGAACTGACATACCACGTATTGTTTTGATTGGACGGACGGACAAACGGATGTTTTGATTGGACTTGGACGATTGGACGCGTACAAACTTAAATAGGCCTTAAATTTATTAAAACTGAAAACCAAAACACATCTTCAATACTTAAAATAGAGTTTGTTTTACAATAAACAAAACGGGCACTAACCACATTTCTCATTTCGAGTCATAGGAGTATCAGTTTGTGGATTTCATAAAAAGTTTAGCTACGTAGATTGGTATTATAGTAAGCGCAAACAATTTTGACCTTAAACGTCAACGAAATAAGGTTAATATTGGCGTATACTATTAAAATGTACACATTGTGACGTCACATCTCAATCATGGCGCGTTTATAAGTCACGTGACTTTATTTAAATTTAATGAATTTTTAATTGTTTATAATTAATTGAAAAAAACATTTTTTAAGGTTTTTGCATTAAATATCAATATTATTAATAATAAAATTTTAAAATACATTAAAAAAATATATTTTTTTTAAATACTCAATTGTCTTTTTTCAGAGTACCTCAGACATAATTCAACGTTCGATACTCGGTCAGTTGTTGCCCGAAGCCATGGTGTGTTATTTGGAAAACCACGGCGCCGAGAAGTTCGCACAAATATTCTTAGGAGAGTGGGACACGCCTGAGGCAATATGGAACTCGGAAATGAGGTTAGTTTAAGAGTCCGTATAAGAAATTTTGCCGATGAATACGAAATTGCAAAGGTTCGCTACAGAAATATTATTAGGTTTTTTCCCCTTAATAGACTTAAAAAAATATATATTAATTATTGGATTTAAAATATATTTAAGCGCGGAAAGCCGACTCGAGCCTCGCGGCGAGTAATATAATGTGAGATTTAGGTTGTTTTGAATCGTGTTTTTGGCACAATTTCTTTTTTTTTCTTTTTTCTCGAATTGGATAGAATTTTATCTATAGATTACTTCTGTCGTTTTCTTTTTATGAATTAGAGCTCCAAGTTGCCGAAATTAACAGCAATTCTTTGCCTATTTTCTCTAAAATTTTGCCGAGTTACATATTTTTTTACTCAACTATTTCATATTAAAGTGGTAAAAAGTAATTCCAACATTTTATAGACGACTTTCTCAACAGTACATTGTATTTTTTTCATACCGTTAAGACGTCAATACAATCCATAAACAGGTGATATTCTAAACCTTTTACAGCAAAAATCACAAAACTGTCGCGGGTTTGAGTTGGATTATTTAAAAATATAGTTCTTGCAATCTACGAGTGCGCGTCGCCTTTATTTGTAGTTGGAAATGTGAATAGACATTCTCGTTAGTGTGCGTACCCGACGGAGCAGCCAGTAGCGAGCGAGCCATGTACGCGTGTATAGATATGGTCACTCACACAACTAAGGGCGACGCGCACTCGTAGATTGCAAGAACTATACTTAAAAAACAAAAAAATCTAGCTCCAACATTAGATTATAATTGAAATGATCTTACATGTTGTGCATTAAATTTTAATACTGTATTTTAACTGTTAAATCACGTCTGTAAAATCAGCGAAATCGGCAAATTTCGTATACGGACTCTTAAGTGTTACTCAAATGAAAATGTCATTACTCATTACCAGTGCACATAATAATGCACGAAAGAATGAACGTGTATTTTTATGTCATCAGTGTAGCATATTGTAATATAATATCTTCAATATAATCCTAAGCAAGTTAAGATTTGTGTCCTAGCAAATATACATGTACGGGGTACACCTTGAGAGTTGCTGCTAGATGATAAAACTATAGATAGATAATAAAACTATAGTTGCTGATAAATTGTATATTGCTGTTTGCTATGCTAAGATGCTAACGCTAGTTACAGTGGTCCGCAAGGCGCGACGGTTTTGCGGCAACTGTGCTTAAAACTAAATTATATTTAAAATGAGAGCGATGTGAAATTAACAAATTGATGATTGTGTGAATTGATAAAATGGACTTTGTACGGTTGCACCGTACATGCTCCCGGACGGCAAGAGAAGTGGCTGCTGGATGAATGGTTGATGGAATGCTAGATGAGCTAACCTATAGACAGGGTGATAGAACAATCTGCTTATGCTAAATTACAGATGACACCCGACAAAATTAATGCTAATGATCGATCTTAAAACTACAGGATCCAAAAATAGGAGAACTGTTTTTGTCCGATTGTTCACTTGCTACGCTACACTTAACACAATACTCTGATTGTTTGCTTATTTCGTCCACACACTTATCACTTACACTAGCACTCACACATTGGTCATTTATGGCGTGCGGAGGCGCCGCTGGAGGCCCGGCCGGTGCGACCTGGGCGGTCGGCGCGGCCTGGGCAGCAGGCACGGCCTGGGCGGCTGGCGCGCCCTGGGCAGCCGGCGCGGCCTGGGCGGCAGGCACGGGCTGGGCGGCCGGCGCGGCCTGGGTGGCTGACGTGGGCTGGTCAGCCAGGGCCACAGGCCGGCGGACCCACCATAGGCCTACCGCTACTGCTATGACTACTGCCGCTAAACAGTATGGGGCGGCGTAGTGGTGGATGTCATGAGGCGACAATCCCTTTTCCGTCTGCTCTGATGCTCTCTTGATCTCCTGGATGCTCTCCCCGAGGGCAAGCAAGGAGCGGTTGTAGCTCACCGTCTCCTCGTATTCGACATCAGACAATGTGATATTGATGATGTGGTTGATCGGTGCGATCTCTGGTGCAAAGACTACCGGCTCAGTTTCGAGGACATTTTTAATCTGTTTATGAGAATTGATCGTAAAAGTAGAACTCTTTATTGTACACTCTTCCCACAAAGTGATGACGTTGCTGCCCGTCACCTGTTCGTTGGTAACCTGATCTTGACATATTAACCTCAGTGTACAATGACCGCAGCAATGGATTAAAAATTTATTTATGTCAATAGGTATCCACGATGTCTGGCATTGTGCAAGTGTCGTCTTACACACGTGGCTTTGTTTATCTTTTAAACAAAGGTCGTCGTCAGCCTGTCTGTGGTATACGGGCGTTTGTACGGCGCAAAGATAAACATTATTAGAAGAATATTGGGAACATTTATTGACGTCGCTATCGGTCAAGGGAATAAATGTGTCCTTTTTGAAATTCATGGCTACATGCTGCGCTATGGGTATTACGCTGACCATCGAATTTCCCATCGGCTTAGGCAGCGGAAACATCGTGTAGATCTCGTAGTTTTCCTTGTTGATGAGTGGAATTTGAGCTTCAAAAATAAAATATTGCTGCGTCATTCTTACTTTAACTTTCATAATTTTATAAATCGATGCTAGCTCGGCTCGTAAGTTGTTGACAGGCAACGCTAAATCCTTGGGAAGCTGTCCGCTAATTGTGTTGAGCTCGCTAAGTAGCTGGGAAGGGCTGAGAAGATGCACGTTAAATTCTTTCATATTTGTGATGGTATCGAGTAATGCGTCTTGAATTCCTTTTAGACTAGAAAGTATGTTATTGGCGATGATGCTCGTTAAGATGAAATCGTTGGCGGCTTGTGTTTGGCTTATCTCCGTTCGTAAAACTGATATTGTTATGTCTAAATTGTTTAGATGTTGATTGAACATATTATGTTGATTTTCCATTGTTCCTTCTATTCTTTGGAGTAAACTATTTTCTGCTTCTATAATTGATGTCTGATTTTTCCACAGTGCTAATAAATGGTTTTGGTTACTCCTCACTAAAGAAATATCTCGCTCATATTGTTGTGCAAATCGCTCGTCTAGGACACCAAACAATGAATTAGCAACGTATCCGATTCCATTGATGAGTCCTCGTCGCGTGCGCCTCGGTGCGTCAAAATGTTGATTCAGCAACATACGGTCATAGAACTTTAGCTCGTCGCAGCCGTGATGTAATTGCAGTAATACGATATTACAATGGCTATATATTATTTTATTAGAGGCACACATATTTTCTAAATGATCGATGTAATTATCGAGCGTTTTAGAACCCTTCCAATAGGGTTTCATATTGTAATAGGCGATTAGCTTCCATCGGCTCTCCATAAAATGCATGGTGCCCAGTTTGTTAAAAAATATATGTTTATCGTCACTTATTCTTGTAATATTATAAGAATTACTTTGGCTTGCGTTGATTGCTGATGTGAACATTAAAATAAGTAACGTAAACAGGGATAAAAATTGTAAGCTGAATATATTTTTTGATACCCTCTTGGTTCGTCTGCTTCGAGGCGACTCCGTGGGTTGCTTTTGCTGATCTTGCTGTTGTTCGCTTATTGGTAGAATAGAGAGTTTAACTATAGGCCTTCTTATAATGCTGCTCTTTGTTTTCACGCTTACGACCCTAGTCAATCCGTCAGCTCCAGGATGCAATTCGACTACGCGCCCGACTGCCCATTTTCCCGGTGGTAGGCAAGCATCGTGTTCTCTATCTAAGATCTTGCTGGCTCCTACGAAGTTCGTTCCATTGTCGCTATAAATGTGACGAGGGCTACCTCTTCGTGCTGATAAAATACGTAAAGCTGCTAGGAAGGTAGACGATGATAAGTCGGATACCAATTCTAGGTGGACAGCTTTAGTGACCGTACATACGAATACAGCCACATATCCTTTGGTAGTTTTGATACCGCGACCTTTGCTACATTTTACGTCTAAATTTTCTAATAATGATGACTCGTTTGCTGACCATTTTCGCAGATTAAATCCTTCTTTTCTCAGAACTTCAATTAAATTATGCTGAAGCTGCTTTGCTGATGTGACGTCATACTCGCCGCTCAATACGTCACCCATATAACATTCCTCTTCCAGGACCTTGGCTGCTGAAGGATAACGATGACCTTCGTCCTTTGCTAATTGTCTGAAGGTCATCATCGCTAGGAAAGGAGCTGCTTTTGTTCCATACGTTACAGTTGACAAAGTGTGTTCCTGTATGGCATGGTTTGGATCTTCCCTCCGTACTATTTGCTGGTAATGGTCGTTAAAGATGACTCGTAATGACGTAGTAAATGAGTCATTCCGGTGAACTCCGTGGTGCGGCAAAAAGTAAACAAGTTTCATGTTACGTTCTATTGTTAAGTGCATGTGCCCTAAAGACATAATATATTCATTGATAAATGTTTTGTATTTTTGATTCAAGTCATCATGTGGCTTTCTTTCCAACTGATAAAACTGAGCGCATGGTTTTTGTTTTGAGGACCCTAATTTTTCGTCGGCGTCGTGATACAACGGTAGACGCACAACGTTTCTTCCGTCTGGCTGCCGTGTTGTTGTATTCTTGTATTGCTGAATACACAATAAATCCTGTGCCGACATATTATTTTCGTGGTCACCGATATTTTCCACGGGCCAAAATCTTTGTGTGCTGTCTATGTCGACCGTGACTACATTGCAATGGAAGGATCTCTGCACGTTACCGCATAGAATCCATCCAAAATGAGTTTGCTGGGCTACTGGAAGGGATTCGTCCTTTTTTATGATGCCGTCCATGATGATATATGAGTATACATCGGCGCCTAACAATAAATCAACTTGACGGCATCGATAAAACTCTGGATCAGCTAGCTGGATATCATCAATGAAAGACCACGAAGGTTTTTTAAAAGACCTATTTGGCAAGTCGTTGACCGCATGGTTCATTATGAATACTCCAGTATTTAAAGTAAAATCGCTGTAATTTGAACCTATGGTAATATTCATAAAACCTTTGCACGAGTTCTCTTTTGCTCCTAATCCTAATATGAGTCCTTTGTATTGATGTCGTGGTAAACCTAGTCTTTGGGCGGCATTTTCGGTAATTACAGATGTTTGTGAGCCTTGGTCGATAAGTGCACGCATGATTAACGGATTGCCATCTGCGGCTTGGACTACTACTAGAGCGGTTGCTAACAAGGTTTCCTGTGTATCGTCTAAGGACACATTAGAGCTGCTTCTATGCTGTTTTGATGGGCTATTTGCTGACGATTGATTTTGCCATTGCGGCACAGAAAATGCGTCGTGAATTAAAGTATGATGATTTAAATTGCATAATTTGCATCTCTTATTTGAAAAACAATTTTTTCCATTATGATCGTATAAGCAGTTTCGACACAGCGATAATTCTGAAATTGTTTTTAATTTTAATTCAGGTCGATAATCAGCAAATTTATTGCAATGGATAATTGCGTGATCTGTATTGCAAATTTGACATTTTGGTGATGTTGTTGCAATAATATTTTTAGGGTTCATTGCTCTACCTGATGGGTACCGATAGCTAGCAAACGACTTAAAGATATTTGATTTCTTAAATTCCTTAGGCGATGGTGCTCTATGGGCTAGTTGGCTGCTTGGTTTCGGTTGATCTTGTTTACGCTTTGATGACTCTAATGCTGTAAACTTTACCTCTAGGAATTTAAGGAACTCGGATAATTTAGGTAGCTCCCTTGGGTTCCGTAATGACTCGATATAGTCATTATGAGTGTCGGAATCTAATTTCTGGGAAACGATGTAGATGATTATCGGATCCCAGGTGTCTATATTGACCCCTAAGTTTTTGATAGCATTCGTACACTCATTTAAAGTATCGTGAATGCGTTTTATAGCTGATGATGATTGATGCTGCATAATCGGAAGGCCGGTTAAAATATTCATATGGGAATTGAAAATTAATTTTTGGTTGCTGTAACGGCGATCCAAAATTTCCCAACAAATATTATAATTTTCCGAGCTTATGTGAAGGTGCTGGACTAATTTTTCGGCTTCCCCCTTAAGCTTACTCTTCAAGAATTGCATTTTCTGAGCGCGAGAAAGGCACCTATTCTTATGGATAGTTTCCATAAATAAATCCTTAAAAGAAACCCACATGTGGTAGCTGCCAGAAAAGGTAGGAACATCTATTTGAGGAGTAGACTGCTCCCGATGACTTTCTGACCACATTTTGGTGTTGAGCTGCTTTTTTTTTTTGATTGATCAATGCTTTATTTTCTTCTTAGATATATTGACGACCGGCTCGGTCTCGTACTCGATCTCCACACGCGGCTTCTTGCTCTTCACCTTCAGTGAAATGTCCTCAATATCTGACGTGTCCGACTCGAAGTCACTGCCCACATCAGCGCTCTCCTTCATTCCCGACTCACTCTCCCCGCTATCGCTGTCCATATCACTATCGGCCTCCACAAACTCGTCCGCCTCTTCCACACTCCTAGCTAGCTCTCTCTCCAGCTCCGGTTCCATCTCTCTCTCCTCCTCATCCTCAGATTTCTCCTCCTCACTTTCATCAGACAACTCCTCGGCTTTGAGTGCAGCATCAAACGCCATTTGCGGGAAGTTGTATATATCATTGTAAGTTCCTTTCTTTAGACGGTCCAACAACTGTTTCTCAATAGCGTTGTCAATCCGGGCAGCAACTAGAGCCTTCTCTTCTCGTCTTCTCTCCCTTCTCTCTATCTTACGTTGTATCGGCACTAATTCTTTAACTCTTCGTAGCTTAAGTTTCCTCATGCGTATGAGATACTGTGTAATTTTTACGAATCTTTGCTTGCATTTCGCTTTTATAAACCCTGGCCAGTATAAAAGATTTTCGTTAATTTGATGTATTGCCTTCTCGAAGTTTCTAGACAGCTTCACTTTCTCCCATTGCTGCTCCGGCTCGAAGGACCATAAAGATGTACGGGGTACACCTTGAGAGTTGCTGCTAGATGATAAAACTATAGATAGATAATAAAACTATAGTTGCTGATAAATTGTATATTGCTGTTTGCTATGCTAAGATGCTAACGCTAGTTACAGTGGTCCGCAAGGCGCGACGGTTTTGCGGCAACTGTGCTTAAAACTAAATTATATTTAAAATGAGAGCGATGTGAAATTAACAAATTGATGATTATGTGAATTGATAAAATGGACTTTGTACGGTTGCACCGTACAATACATTTGAGTATTTGCATTATTAACCAGTATGATATTGTATGCACCTAATTAGTTGTTTTGCGTTTTATTGACATAACTGTTTGCTAACTGAAATCAAAGCTATATACTGTATTAGTGATCAGGAAAGACTACTTCTATCTTGTCAAAAAGTAGCGAGAGACAAATACAAAATACATAATTACCAAATCATCGTATTACAGACGCCTCCTAATAATGAAACTGTCCGCCCACATCGGAGAGTTCACGCCCCGCCTACGTGCACACGTGGCCGCCCGCTACCCCTACCTCGACTTTTCTATCTTAACAAAATGCATAATTTGATATTTAATACGCATACACGTGCAACAATTAACAAATCTCTATATTACAGACGGTTGCTGATAATGAAAGTGTCCGCCCACATCGGAGAGTTCACGCCCCGCCTACGTGCACACGTGGCCGCCCGCTACCCGTACCTTGCCTGTCCGGCCGTCTGCTACCCGCAGCTGCGCTCAGAGCTGTTCTGTCACATGTTCTACTTGCGACACCTGTGCGATGAGTCGCGCTTCCCTGATTGGCCGATACCGGATCCGGTACGTATACGTAAAGGTTGCGTACACGTGCGTATTTGGAGCGATCATGATTATATGATCTTGATGTAGACCATTGTTGGGATTGTAGTTTTTTTTAATGAACACGAATTTTTATAGAGAAGAGAAATGTCGCCAATAAAAAAGTTGGCGTCTTTTCTTTTCTTTTATCCACATAACCTAGTACAGTATATAAAGCGTGTGCATGTCTAAAGAGTACACGGTTTCGCGTTTACATAAAGCATAATAATATTATATATTATGCATGTCTAAAGCGTACGCGGTATTAATATTAGTTATGTGAATGCGAGGCCCGTTTCTTCGAAACGTGCTGTGGCGTAACGGATATATACGCAAATATGCACACGTACGTGTTTTTGTACATGGCGTGCGTATGCTTAACTTTAACTAATCCATGTCTTCAAAGGTGGAGCTCCTAAAAGAAGTGTTGGAGGCGTGGCGTCGTGAGGTCGAGAAGAAGCCCGCTTCGATGACGGCGGAGCAGGCGTACGCGGCGCTCGGGTTGACGCCGACAGCGGGTGATGAGGCGGCCGTGCGACGCGCTTACTACCGGCTCGCGCAGCAGTACCATCCTGACAAGAACCCTGAGGGTCGGGTGAGTGAGAAAAAGATAGAAATAGCGATATTTTTCGAGGGTCAACGCTCATTGATGCGGATATATCGCGCCTTTTTACGTACGCGGCGCTCGGTCTGACTCCGACAGCGGGCTACGAGGCGGCCGTGCGACGCGCTTACTACTGCCTGGCGCAGCAGTACCATTCTGACAGGAACCCTGAGGACCGGGTGAGTGAGAAAGAGATACGTATAATATGACGATAGAAGGCCAACGCTCAGTGGTTATGGCTTGGTTTTGTGTCTTGCCCGCATCGATCAATAAGCTGCGATGCAAATATATCGCCCCTCTTTAACGTATGCGGCGCTCGGGTTGATCGCCAACAGCGGGCGAGGAGGCGGCCGTGCGACGCGCGTACTACCGCCTGGCGCAGCAGTACCTTCCTAATAAGAACCCTGAGGGCCGGGTGAGTGAGAAAGAGACGGAGATAACGATAATCTAGAAGGCGACGACGCTCAGAGGTTTGTGATTTGACCGCATTGAACAATTATTTCGAGTAAAAATTTTATACTTTTTTTTCTAATGTTACGCGTGTTCATAAAATACATTCCACTTCTTTAAAGTTTCGTGTGTGAGTGAAAGAGACAAGCTAATGTATGTACGAATGCTTACATGATCTGCGACCGGATTTTATCACATTTAGGTTTACTGACTACACTGGACGAATAACGATCACGATTTTACAAAACATAATAGCCTTCATTTGTATATTGAAAGAAAGGTTGACGCACAATGTGCTTGACTTTCGTTATTGTCATTCAATAAACTGTTTTGTTTCTTATAGCTATTAAAATAGTTTAATTTAAAATTTGTCTTTGCAGGATCGCTTCGAAGCCGTGAACCAAGCGTACGAGTTTCTATGCAGCCGTAATTTGTGGACCGGCGAAGGACCCAACACCAACAATATACTGCTCATACTGCGCACACAGACTATACTGTTCAAGAGATACTCGGACGGTGAGTGATATATTAATATAGTCAAACACTTTAATGTCACGTGGCTCCGATCAATTTATTCCATTGGGCTAAATCTTAGTTTGCCATAGTATGTCATAAATGGCGGACGCATTGACGGAACTTCGAAGGTTTCCCTAAGTTACGTTATGCAATATGAACATAACCTTTCATCCAAGCAGTGTGTAAGTCCGTACAAAATGTATGTATGTTTTGAAGTGTTGATCGGCCATTTGTTTAAAGACACGTACCGTTATGCATACCCTAATTATTTGCACAATAAACGGAACGAACCGGTAGGCTAACTTCAAAGAAGCTGACTAGCCGACGCGGGTACCTCTGTAAGCATGCTATGAACGGCTCAGCAACGCAGTGTCACGTCCATAAAGTTAATATACCTATCGGAATAGAGAAACAAAGGCCTGAGCAAGCGAGATGTCACTATCAGTAACACTGCGTGGTAGAAAGAGAAGCGTGATTTGAGGTTGCATAGCTTTTTTTTCATCTGTTTGACAGTCTGTCTGCCCCTGGGCCGATAGTTGTCAATTTGGGCTCTCAGAAAAATTGTGATTTTAAGTTAAATAATGAATAATTTTAAGAAATACTGCTCTAGAAACATGGTTCAGTGTTTGTGGAATGATTCTGGATCCACACATCGAAAAAACCCGGACAAATATTCATTTCACAGGTGAATTATTCTACATCGACAGGACCTAGTTTTAAGTTTATTTTTGCCAATTCCCTACGAGTTATTGGTATTTTTACGTCCGTGTTCACTTCTGTATATGTTTAATTATATGGAAAACATAACTTGACTAGCCATGGTGCACAATTTAAAGATATTTTGTGTAAACAATTTTCATCTATTTTACACTAGGGCTGCATCAAGTTATCGATAAGTTGTGTCGATATGAAAATATTTTTAGTTAAGTATACTAATTATCTAGGAATGTTGAAATGATAACATACTCATCCGTAGTTTATAATTAGTTTATATACTATCATGCATAATTTATCATTTTTAAGGTTCCGCACCCAAAAGGTAAAAATTAAGTCCTAGTAGTGGGGTCCCGCAGCCCGCTTTACTACTAAGACTTCGTTGCCTGTCCGTCTGTCCATCCGTCCGTCCGTCTGTCCATCCGTCCGTCCGTCTGTCTGTCTTCAGGCTGTATAACAAGAACCACTATAGTAATAGACTTCTGAAATTTCCACAGATGTAATGTCATTCTTCATCCAATACGGCTGCTCATCCAAGATAGGGAAATAGTTGAAAGCACTTCTGCAAGATGGGCATCAAATAAAAGGGCTGTAGGGCGAGCACGAACAACTTACGAAAAAGTATTCGTATAGTTAACGTTAGCAATTTGTATGAAAATATAACAGCGCCTCTGCTGGACGTAAAAGGAACTAAATTCGGGAGCACGAACACAAATTATTACTTTCGTAACGTAAGCGTATCGTAGCCTTGAACGTAACTTACACGATACTATAGCGTTTGTACGAAAATTAGCAGCACGAACATGTTTTTGACGTACGGTATCGTCCACGTATCGTCAAAAGTATCGTGAACTTACGAATATTTATTCACGTGGAATTTTGTCGTGACAAAACTTTCGTCACAGTTTTCTACAGTGATTTTCAGTGTTTTAAGGTGGTTTTAAGTGCTTTTAAGAATCCATTTATACATAATAATGCAAGGACAACGTAGAAATGAACGTAGTACATTGTATTATTACCTTGCTGCAAGATTACTTGGAAGCAGCGGCTTAATGGAATGTAGAGAGACTACGTAAGTTTAAAACATTATTTAAGTACTTACTCATAGAAAAATAAGCTTAAAATTATGTGACTAATAAAATAACACGAACCTAATGAAATACCATTTTATTGTCAGCCAATAAAATAAAATCATAATGTGAGTTTTAATTTGCTTCTAGTGAAATAAGTCGCAGGGCTAAGCAAAGAGGAATTAGCAATTTGTTAGATGTCAGTGAAACAGAATTTAGAAAAAGATATCGTCTTAGCAAGGCAGCTTTTAAATTTCTGTGTGACATCCTTCGAAACAATACAGCTTTAAAATCAAGCAAAACAATTAACTTGGAACTCAAGGTGAGGTTAATGACAAAAACTTATCAACTCATTAGAAATACTTAAATACGGCTACGAAACATATTATAAGTATTTACTAACTTACCCATGTAGTACCTAACTAGTATCTATTGTTTTACAGGTTCTTTGTGCGCTTTCTTTTTTTGCTACTGGTTCCTACCAAAGAGTTGTAGGTATGGGGAAACATTTAGGCCAAACCACCGTCAGCAAGTATGTGCAAGAAGTCACTGAGGCATTACTCACAACCACCGTAATGAACACGTTTATTAAATTCCCTGAAACAAGGGCTCAAAGAGATGCAACAAAAAATCAGTAAGTTATAACCACCACTGTGTTAAATGTGTGTATTGTGAGCTACTCGCTAGTTTCTATTTTATGAAATTTCAGAATGATATACCTAATTAGGTATAATAAACATTATAATATTTTAAAGTTACTATTATGTATATACTATATATAGTAGTACGAGTTTCTATGCAGCCGTAATTTGTGGACCGGCGAAGGACCCAACACCAACAATATACTGCTCATACTGCGCACACAGACTATACTGTTCAAGAGATACTCGGACGGTGAGTGATATATTAATATAGTCAAACACTTTAATGTCACGTGGCTCCGATCAATTTATTCCATTGGGCTAAATCTTAGTTTGCCATAGTATGTCATAAATGGCGGACGCATTGACGGAACTTCGAAGGTTTCCCTAAGTTACGTTATGCAATATGAACATAACCTTTCATCCAAGCAGTGTGTAAGTCCGTACAAAATGTATGTATGTTTTGAAGTGTTGATCGGCCATTTGTTTAAAGACACGTACCGTTATGCATACCCTAATTATTTGCACAATAAACGGAACGAACCGGTAGGCTAACTTCAAAGAAGCTGACTAGCCGACGCGGGTACCTCTGTAAGCATGCTATGAACGGCTCAGCAACGCAGTGTCACGTCCATAAAGTTAATATACCTATCGGAATAGAGAAACAAAGGCCTGAGCAAGCGAGATGTCACTATCAGTAACACTGCGTGGTAGAAAGAGAAGCGTGATTTGAGGTTGCATAGCTTTTTTTTCATCTGTTTGACAGTCTGTCTGCCCCTGGGCCGATAGTTGTCAATTTGGGCTCTCAGAAAAATTGTGATTTTAAGTTAAATAATGAATAATTTTAAGAAATACTGCTCTAGAAACATGGTTCAGTGTTTGTGGAATGATTCTGGATCCACACATCGAAAAAACCCGGACAAATATTCATTTCACAGGTGAATTATTCTACATCGACAGGACCTAGTTTTAAGTTTATTTTTGCCAATTCCCTACGAGTTATTGGTATTTTTACGTCCGTGTTCACTTCTGTATATGTTTAATTATATGGAAAACATAACTTGACTAGCCATGGTGCACAATTTAAAGATATTTTGTGTAAACAATTTTCATCTATTTTACACTAGGGCTGCATCAAGTTATCGATAAGTTGTGTCGATATGAAAATATTTTTAGTTAAGTATACTAATTATCTAGGAATGTTGAAATGATAACATACTCATCCGTAGTTTATAATTAGTTTATATACTATCATGCATAATTTATCATTTTTAAGGTTCCGCACCCAAAAGGTAAAAATTAAGTCCTAGTAGTGGGGTCCCGCAGCCCGCTTTACTACTAAGACTTCGTTGCCTGTCCGTCTGTCCATCCGTCCGTCCGTCTGTCCATCCGTCCGTCCGTCTGTCTGTCTTCAGGCTGTATAACAAGAACCACTATAGTAATAGACTTCTGAAATTTCCACAGATGTAATGTCATTCTTCATCCAATACGGCTGCTCATCCAAGATAGGGAAATAGTTGAAAGCACTTCTGCAAGATGGGCATCAAATAAAAGGGCTGTAGGGCGAGCACGAACAACTTACGAAAAAGTATTCGTATAGTTAACGTTAGCAATTTGTATGAAAATATAACAGCGCCTCTGCTGGACGTAAAAGGAACTAAATTCGGGAGCACGAACACAAATTATTACTTTCGTAACGTAAGCGTATCGTAGCCTTGAACGTAACTTACACGATACTATAGCGTTTGTACGAAAATTAGCAGCACGAACATGTTTTTGACGTACGGTATCGTCCACGTATCGTCAAAAGTATCGTGAACTTACGAATATTTATTCACGTGGAATTTTGTCGTGACAAAACTTTCGTCACAGTTTTCTACAGTGATTTTCAGTGTTTTAAGGTGGTTTTAAGTGCTTTTAAGAATCCATTTATACATAATAATGCAAGGACAACGTAGAAATGAACGTAGTACATTGTATTATTACCTTGCTGCAAGATTACTTGGAAGCAGCGGCTTAATGGAATGTAGAGAGACTACGTAAGTTTAAAACATTATTTAAGTACTTACTCATAGAAAAATAAGCTTAAAATTATGTGACTAATAAAATAACACGAACCTAATGAAATACCATTTTATTGTCAGCCAATAAAATAAAATCATAATGTGAGTTTTAATTTGCTTCTAGTGAAATAAGTCGCAGGGCTAAGCAAAGAGGAATTAGCAATTTGTTAGATGTCAGTGAAACAGAATTTAGAAAAAGATATCGTCTTAGCAAGGCAGCTTTTAAATTTCTGTGTGACATCCTTCGAAACAATACAGCTTTAAAATCAAGCAAAACAATTAACTTGGAACTCAAGGTGAGGTTAATGACAAAAACTTATCAACTCATTAGAAATACTTAAATACGGCTACGAAACATATTATAAGTATTTACTAACTTACCCATGTAGTACCTAACTAGTATCTATTGTTTTACAGGTTCTTTGTGCGCTTTCTTTTTTTGCTACTGGTTCCTACCAAAGAGTTGTAGGTATGGGGAAACATTTAGGCCAAACCACCGTCAGCAAGTATGTGCAAGAAGTCACTGAGGCATTACTCACAACCACCGTAATGAACACGTTTATTAAATTCCCTGAAACAAGGGCTCAAAGAGATGCAACAAAAAATCAGTAAGTTATAACCACCACTGTGTTAAATGTGTGTATTGTGAGCTACTCGCTAGTTTCTATTTTATGAAATTTCAGAATGATATACCTAATTAGGTATAATAAACATTATAATATTTTAAAGTTACTATTATGTATATCCTATATATGTTTATTTACAGGTTCTATACTAAATATGGTATTCCTGGGGTCATAGGATGTATTGATGGAAGCCATTTCCATATATTTACACCTCCCAAAGAAAGGGAGCATTTATTTTACTGCAGAAAACATTTTTATTCTTTAAATGTACAAGTAGTAAGTATTAGTTAATCTTTTACATGGCAATGACCGTAATAAGTAGATGTGTAAAGGCAACTCTTAAAGTTTATTATTAATTTACATATTTTTTCAGATATGTGATAGTGACTGTCGAATTTTAAATGTCAATGCAAAATATGGAGGAGCTACACATGATGCGTTTATTTGGGAGAATAGTTTAGCAAACAGCTACATGCAAGAACTACATCGAAATAATGAGAGAGTCTGGTTATTAGGTAAAATATGTTTTTTTTTGATGTACCATGACAAAATAGCACTCGAAATTGTTTGCAAAATCATCTCGAAATGCACACAGAAGAGTACTTCTGTGTGCATTTGGAGGTTTCGACTAGTAAGTAAAAATAATAAAAAGGCTTATCTAACACGAAAAATGAGTATTACTGCGCCTAAGTGACATGATTATGGCGAATTCATTTTTAAATTTATTATTATTTTATTACTCATAAGACCGTCGTTAATTACAGGTGATTCCGGTTATCCTCAGCGGCCCTGGCTAATGACACCTATATGTGATGCTGTTGAAGGAAGTCCAGAAGCAAAATATAATTCCGTGCATGGAAAAGCCAGGGTCACGGTGGAAAACACTTTTGGGCGATTGCAAAATCGTTGGCGGTGTTTGTGCAAAGACCGCACACTACACTACGCACCAGAGAAATGTGCAAAGATAATAATGGCTTGTAGTGTGCTGCACAACTTAGCCATTAATTTCAATGTGCCTGAACCGGAACCGGATACCGTTCTAAATGACCAACTGACATTTTCTAGGCATAGATTTCAAGAAAATGATGCTGGTGATGATTTAGTGCGAGGAAGGGTCTTAAGAAGCATGCTTGTGGAGAGAATTAACAGACTCCACACATACCATTATCATAATATCTTTCCCATTTTCTGTGTTACCTTCTAAGAAACTTCATAATATTATATTTATTTAAGAAATAAAATAGGTAAGGAAATTCTATCTCATTCTACTATATTTATAGGATATTCATATTACCCTATCTATAATAATATATATTATAATAGAACCCTATATAGTATATTTAATAGAATCCTTAAATTTTGTAGCATTTATTTAGTAAGTCTAAAGAGTTGTAAGTGAGAAGACTGATACTTAGCAGATCCAAATAAAACTTGACTCACATTTTAAACCTTGATTAAAAGAGACTTTTTATACCAACACTGTGTAGGTCAGGGATAACATATTTTATGAGTTCTATTTATATTATAGCTATTATAAGGTTATTAAATTTATTTAGTGGTAATAAAACAAATATTGTTTAAATAATTATAATCTGTAAGTTTTATTTGCAACTGGGATTTAATAAAAAACATTTTAAGTTAAAATATTAGTTTTAATGAAATAAAAAATCCTATTAAAATAACAGACTACTTAACTACAAAGTGTCACATTCATTATTCTGTCTCTCTTTCGCGTCCAAAATACTTTAAAATTACATTCATAGCTTCTTTCAAAAATTCCAACCATTGAGCTTCTAACGATAGCTCTCGATCCTTCTGTCTTACCCTTTCACGAATTTCGTAGTCGCGCAGCCGTAACCGTTCTGTCTCCAACCTTTCATAAGCCAAGTCACGCTCTCTGGCATACTCCCTAGCAGTTCTGTCACTCTCTACAAATAACTTAGCAATATCATCATTGTTTTTCTTTTTTTTCGGTGCTAGTGGCGCCCAGTGCTCCTCGGGATCTATGGTGGCAGTTGTAGGTGGAGGAACTGGGGTACTTTCCGGAGGGCCCACAGTTGGTTGACTGCTTGTCCCCGGAAAGTTCCATTGTTCCTCTTCTGTAACATAAAAATACCATCATCAACATCATCATCATCAGCCTTTATCCGTTCACTGCTGAACATAGGCATCCTTCGATGAACGCCAAGATACCATACCATAACCATTTTACTAAGTATTTTGATTTTGATAGTTCTGAATTTTCATTTAGCTAAGTTATATTTTGAAACTTACAATAATATATATAAAATAATATTAAAAGCTGGAAGTAAGACAATGGTATTGCAAACCTATTGGAATTAGGTATGCATTAATAAAAATTATACTATAATTTCATTAATCCCAATAGTTTTTAATATTTTACTTGCTAATTAATTTGTAAATACTTATTTCTTTTACCTGTGAGTTCTGGAAGCCTCATGTCACCAATATCACTTTCCTCTATGTGAATTACTGCACTATTCACAGGTGAGATTGGTCTCTCTTCAACCTGAAACATATTTTTTATATTTTATAACATTACTATAATTATTATGAATTTTGTTATTGGATATTAAATAGAACTGGCATTAAGAATAGTCTTTGCATTGTTAGAATGGGTATACAAAATAACTTTAAACTATGGTTTAACATTATATATGGAAAATAAATAACATGCAAAACCTGATTTTGGACGCCAGCTTCTACAACCGCCATGCCAATAGCTGCCTGCACTCCAATTATATGGAGGACCCTATTTTCCAGGTCAGTCAAAGATAGCTGAAGTGCAGGCCCACCACCAGTACCACTAGCAGCTCTATTAATTTTTGCCCATTTCCTTTTGGTGTTATTTTTTAAATCGCTCCATACCTTCACCAAAAGCAAATCAAAAAGTAAGCAGGAATGAAAAAACAACAACAAAAACAGAATTATCATGGAATGCCCAAAGTGGAACAAAAAAAGTGGCGACAAATTAAGTGAACACTTGAGAAATTCGACACTTGTAAAAGCATACCTTGCGCCATTTCTCCTCCGATCGAGAATCTCCTGTTCCCTCGCTATTTAATTTTTCTGTTAGCTCTTTCCATTTCATTTGAATGAAATGGCGACCTCGAGGACCACCAGAGGGTTTAGATAAATCTCCATGTCTAAAAAAGATATCATTTTTACTCATAAGTAAGTAAGAAAATACATTCCAATGAATTAAGTACAAATACATAAAAACAATAGATAATGCCTTAAATTTTTATTTATAGTGACTGTAACATACTTACCTTTCCATGAACTCCACCATCATTAGGTATTGAACCTGACTTGTTCTCATTTTTAACAATATTTAATATGTATTATCAAAAAACTTTTAAAACTTTTGGTTTGCCGCTGCTGCACAAGTCACAATACGATTTGAAATACAAACATGTTACATGAATCCACTTGACATTATGTTAGTCGTTCGGAAACCAAAACCACAAAACGATCCAGAAATACTATGAGTCTTGTCATGAAATACATGTTTTGTGAAATATTAATACAACTTATGTAATAAAATGATGTTTTCTATTGTTTTCGATAAAGTTTTAATCAAATATCTTCATAAAATTCGTGATTTTAAATAAACGACAAATTTCAGAACGTATCATTCGTTCCTATTCATTCGCATGGGCCCAACATTGCTTACGTTAGGATGACGTCACTATCGTATTCGTATCGAGTTTACGTTACGAAGACGATAGTGCTTCGTGCTACGTACTAGCGTGACATTGCGTGATCGTATAGTAAACTCGAAACGTTTACGTTACGAATACATTAGAAGTTCGTGCTCGCCCTAAGGCTCATTGAGAGTGAATTGAAAATTAATAGGGTCTAGTGAAGTCGTGTCGTGTCGTGTAGGTACTGATGTCACGTGACGTAACCTGTCGTGTCGAATCGTGTCATGACATGTCGTGTCGTATCGTACCGGATTTTAGAAAATGCCCGGTTGAAACCGGTCACCCTTCATGCGCGAGTCCGACTTACACTTGGCCAATTTTTCAGATTTCCTGCTGACCTGGATACCAGAAATTCATGACTTAAAATAATTAACCATCCAAACTGGACTCCGAAGAAAAAATCATGCATACGAGTACTTAATTATGCAGCAAGCATTTTGAAGAAAAGTCACATTTTACTTCAAAATTACAATTTTATTATATTATATATATGCAGTTTTATTTTATCCCATTTTATAATGCCCGCTGTACACTCTCGCCGAGAGCTCTCGGGCGAGTCTCGTGCGAGAGCCCCTTGCCCGAGTGCGATCATGTTCATTATTGCTTAGTTCAATCGCAGATAAGAACTCAGAGAAGATGGTGGAAAACGACCATTCACCATTCACCATGCATCGAAAGATATCATTGTAATCCAAAGATTTATAATCATATTTAATTTTATTTCTCATATATGATGACTGATAATGACGTTTATTATTGTTATTTTTCTGTTCTACACTGTCCAACAACGGCGGGACTAGTAGTGAAAGACGCGAGAGTGTACAGTAGTGCGCTCGTTTTCCTCGCGAGACCCTTTGTCTCGGGCGCAAAATACCGACAACGGACCGAGAGGGTCCGAGACAGGCGAGACGAGGCGAGCGCACCCATTTACACTCTCGCACCCGGGCCGCCTCGCTGTGTCTCGGCGAGAATGTACAGCCGGCATTATGTTTACAATCTTACAATTATTATTCCATGATCGATATTTTGTCGAATTACAAGATGTTTGTACATCACTGACACGCACACGTAAACATAATTGTATACACAGATGTAAATCAAATTTTGGTTAAGCTTGACAGCTCGGGATTGTTTCTCTATTCCGATAGGTATATTACCTTTATGGTCACGTCGCGCGCTAGCCGTATGCTACGTCAAACATATTTTCGAGAAGACTTCTAAGGCCGGCCGCACGGTGATCTGCGGTTTCCATACTAAATTCATATTCGCAATATACGGACCGCTCAAGCAGTTTTTGAGCGGTCGGAGCATACTTCAACGCGACCGCTCTAGAGCAGTCGGTCCCGACGACAACTTGCGGTCCGTCTATGGTTAGTCTTAAGACGACCCACTGATTCGTTCTATCTATTGTACTTTTTGCTTACCGAACTATTAATATTATAAATGCAAAAGTGTGTCTGTCTGTCTGTCTGTCTGTTACCTCTTCACGCTTAAACCGCTTAACCGATTTTGCTGAAATTTGACAAAGGGAAAGGACATAGGATAGTTTTTTTGACGTGACAACGTCTTATAATTCGATAGAGCCGGCTGCACGCACGAAAAAACATGACTCATGCGCCGTTACCTTGCTCCGAGGCGTTACATTTAAGGCTCGTTGTCACGTTCAACTATCGTCAGTAAACCGACTTTACAGACAACCGATTTTTCCGGAAAAATTTACGGTTCACACGCGATAATCGAATTTTGGCGTAACGGAGTTGCGGTCGTCGTCTAGTTTAACCTTTTTGCTTCTTTTCCAGTTCTCGCGCCATACAAGTACGCCGGTTATGGGCAGCTGCTGCGGACAGCGCGGCTGGAGACGGAGGCGGAGGCGCTGTTCGCGGATCGCGCGCCGCTGCTGCCCGCCGCCGCGCAGCTCGCGCGCGCCACCGTCGCCTGCTCCGCGCTCAACGCCGAGGAGCTGTGTCGCGAGGGCGGCCTGCAGGTACTGTAGTAGGACCCTCGCTGTGTACAAGTACGCTAGTTACGGGCAGCTGCTGCGGACGGCGCGGCTGGAGACAGAGGCGGAGGCGCTGTTCGACGACCGCGCGCCGCTGCTGCCCGCCGCCGCGCAGCTCGCGCGCGCCACCGTCGCCTGCTCCGAGCTCAACGCCGAGGAGCTGTGTCGCGAGGGCGGCCTGCAGGTACTGTAGTAGGACTCTCGCTGTGCACAAGTACGCCGGTTACGGGCAGCTGCTGCGGACGGCGCGGCTGGAGACGGAGGCGGAGGCGCTGTTCGCGGACCGCGCGCCGCTGCTGCCCGCCGCCGCGCAGCTCGCGCGCTCCACCGTCGCCCGCTCCGCGCTCAACGCCGAGGAGCTGTGTCGCGAGGGCGGCCTGCAGGTACTGTTGTAGGGGTATAATGTTGAATGACTCTTTAAAGAGATTTTAAATGAGATGTATACGGGCAAAACAGGCTGGGGATTTTAAAAAAAATTTAGCAGTTACTTTGACTGTTGACGCCACAAAACAATAACCATATTAATACAACTGCAGGTTGATATAAAACTAAACTTGTTGTTGTTTACCTAATATTAAACAAACGTATAAAATTAAGTAAACAACACGAGGACATGACTAAATACCGATGTCCTAATTATCGTAACAAATCCGTAAGTAATCAAAACGAAATATGCACCGAATAAAAGTTGATGGTATCACAATTTATTACAATTGAGGTTTTGATCTCTAAGTTTTAAAGTTAGTTTCCACTGCGACGTGACGCGTAGATGCCTTTAATAATAGCGATGACATTTTCCTAAAACATATTAAATTAATTTAACTTTAAAATAATCTCTAACTTAACAGAATGAGTTTGTAATTTTGTATATAATATCCGCAGGTGCTGAGCGCGGCGCTGTCACGCTGCGTGGGCGTGGTGGGGTCGAGCGGCGCGGCGTCGGAGGTGTGTGCGGCGTGCGCGCGCTGCTTCGCCGTGGCCGCGCGCTTCCCCGCCTGCCGCGCCGCCGCCGCCGCCCTGCCCACGCTCGCCTCGGACCTCATACCGCTCGTCAAGCGCACGGTACGTACTGTTGTTTGTAAAGGACCGCCCAAATGTTATTACGCGCTGACCTCCATTACACAAGTATGCTGGATAGACTGATGATACCCAGCTGTTTTTGTGCCTATTTGAAGCGGAATCAGCGCCCCCAAAATCGGGGGAAGAGAACTAAATCTGACGTAACTTGCAAATGACCGCTCAATCGCTGTTGGTTGTAGAAACCAATACAAAGAGAATATAATCACTACGGTGGTAGAAACTAGTATTAGTTCCAAGTACTCCCACTACTGCTATCAGCGCCAATATGGCGACTTAAATGTCATGTTTACGTCAGATTTAGTTCTCTTTTCCCGATTTTGGGGGCGCTGATTCCGCTTCAAATAGGCACAAAAAACAGCTTTCATTTCAAAGGGTATCATAGGTCCAGCGTACTTGTATAATGGAGGTCAGTGTTATTACGCCATGAAAATATATAATTTCCCAAACCATTAGTTATAATATAAACATGATAATTCAATTGCTTTTTGTTACGATTTATGGTTTGCACGTGTTTGTATAAATAATGCTATGATTTAAATAAAACCTCACACTATTGTTATTCTTTGAACATATTGTTAAAAAAAAAAACATTTTCAAAACTTTAATACGTTTGAAATAACAAATGTTAAATACATAACGAATGGTATAGGAGTTGGGCGACACGTCATGCGCGGGCGCAGAGGCGATGGCTGCGCTAGCGGCCGAGCCGAGTATACGCACGGCGCTTGCGGACGCGGGCGCGCTACACGTGTTACTACCCGCGGCCCTGCGGTACGACTACACGCTCAGCGAGAGCGGCCTTGGGAATGATGTGCCGAGTGAACAGGTTAGTTTATTGATTTTATTTACAATCGTACTTAGACTTTTCTTAAATGTTGTTTATGCTCGGCGTGAATTTAGTGTACTTTAGTAAGTAAACAATATATTTAAAAGTCGAATTAACTAACCGTCAATAGGCACAATGAGGAACAACAACATCCTTTCTTTAAGCAGCCACGGGCGTACTCAATGTGTAAAAGTGCTATAATTAAACTCCGTGATAAACACCTTATTTAATTTTAACTGTGTTTGTCTCTTTCTCATATACATATTATAATTTAAAGCTTATTTCTATTGTTATATTATATTATAGGAGGTGGCGAATCGTCTTGCGACACAAAGTATCATAGCCCTTGCGGCGATGTACGGTCCGCATGCGGAACGCTCGGACGCTGACGAGCGTATACGTACGGCGCTTCATACGCTGCTCACGCCGTACTTGTGCGAGAAACTTGCCGCGCCGGACACGCACGAGGTAAGCGAATTTAATATATTCTATAGTTTATACTAAACGCTGACGAGCGTATACGCGAGGCGCTGCATACGCTGCTCACGCCGTACTTGTGCGAAAAGCTGGCCGCGCCGGACACGCACATGGTAAGCGATTTTTGACGTGACAACATCTTATAATTCGATATGGGCTGCGCGCACGAAAAAACATGATGCAATATGCGGCGTTACTTCGCACTGAGGCGTTCCATTTAAGGCTATGACGTCACGTTCAACTATCGTCAGTAAACCGACTTTACAGACAACCGACTTCGAGTCGAGTTCGACACAAAACACTACTCTCCAACCGTCTTTTTTTATAGTTTTATGAGCGAAAAACGAATATATCATATTTTATTATGAATATTGACCTACAAACTACAAGTTTAAAATACTCTTCATCAGCTGTTATAAGTATTTTTTTTAACTGAAGTGCCATGTATCAAAAAGAATATTGAGAAGCTGTTTTACTTTATATTCTATAATTCGTGACAATATTATTCTAACTATTGCTATAAGCGTAAACTTGTTATTGACGACCAAGTGATTTACAATGTTTTTAAAGTTTATATTTTTCGTTTTAGCTACTCAAGACGTTAACGTCTAACTGGCGTACGCCGTACCTAGTATGGGACAACTCGACGCGTGCGCAACTGCGTGAGACTTTACGGGCGTGTGCGAACAGTATAGACGGGCCGCTGGTACCGCCTTTCACTTACTCCGCGCACGATCAACTGTTGGTTGTGGGCGGAGTCTACGTGGGGATATACAATGAGCAACCGGACTTTATTATTGAGGTAAGGAGTGTGAAGGGGGAGGGGCTAGTATTAAATATGGGGCTAACATGCCTACGTACAAAATAACATTTTTATGTAATGATGAAGGGCGCGCGGCTATTATAAGCGTTTACGTACGCCCCGCTTGATCCATTTAGCTTAAGCCAAACATACGCGATCAAAGCGACTGCGAAGCGAGAGCGACTGCAACGCGAGACGTTCGCGTTGGCAGAGCGGGAATAATCTACGCACCGTAGCTTAGTCGCGCAGGTGTGCACACCTGTTACGCGTTGCGTCCCGCGTCCCGCTTAACTGACGCGTAGGTTTGTCCGAAGCCTTACTGTTAGTGGGCGGAGCTAAAGGAGGCATAAAAATAAAACATTTTTGTATTTTAGCGAAATATTTTATTTTCAGAACCCTCAGCAATTCGTAATCGACTTATTAGAGTTCCTTCACACGGAGACACAGCTGGAAATGGCAGAAGAACGCATCGAAAATATGACCAGTGCACTCAACGCTCTAGCCAATTGTATTATAAAGAATCCTGGTAAGTCATTTCTGCGTCTAAGTGTCTAAACACTAGGCTGAATTACGCTGGCGTAGATTCCGCCGCGTTTACGCCGCGATTCAAACTCATACAAAATACCGGCGGAACGCGAGAGACGACACAGTATTCAGTCGTATTTCAACCTAGTGTGTTTAGACACATAGTGTCTAAACACACTAGGGTGAATTACGCCGGCGTAAATTCCGCCGCAAATGTCAAACGCATACAAATACGCGACGGAATAGTGTGTTGTCTCTCGCTTTCCGCCCGTATTTTGTATGCAAATTTAAGACAATACAAAAAAGAATTAAATGAGGTAATATTTGGCTCATAAAATAAGTTTATCATTGTATTTGTGTATAGGTTCTAGGATATATTTATATGTAAAGTAGTACTTATATATTGTTACGTGCTAGGGGTTCGAAGATTCGGAGAAAAAGACCTGGTGACTCTCTTGAAGACTTTATTCACAAACACTAGCTCACACTAATCACTGAGTCCAAACACTAAGCACTAGATCCAAATCACTGAGCACTATCACTGTCCTAGGTCGTAGCCGAGTCACTATCACAATCACAATCACTCACTATTGATCACTTGTTTTCGCTCCGAAGTCGCCTCGAAGATAGCTCAGATAAAACCGAATTGCCGGCTCGACTGTCTGCGACTATTTATACGGGCCGGATCGAATCTCAGAAAATTCCGGAACATCCCAGAATAAACCCGATTTGCGTAAACAAGTATCAGATATTTCTAGAAAGTACTCGTAGGTACATACACCTAGCGTCATCTAGTAGCGAGTAGGGGATTTACGTTGCCTGTGTTCCCTTGGTAGGTTCGCTGGCCTGACGCTAGATGGCACCACGTGTCCGTATCCGTAACAATATTATATTATCTTAATATATATATTTCTTGTGTGCGTGTGTATGTGACTGAACTCCTCCTAAACGACTGGACCAATTTTGATGAAATTTTTTGTGTGTGTTCAAGGGGATCTGGGAATGGTTTAGATTCACAATTTTGTCCGCTGGACAATGTTTTTTTAATTAATTTTTAATTTATTAGTAGTTGTTGATTTTGGAATGTTTTACATTGGATCCGACAGTCGGCTGCCATCGCAGTGTCAAATTTTAAATAATATTCGAATTCGGATTTTAATTTTAGTCTGTCCGACAGTTAGCGCTTCGACCAAATTAAAAAAAATACTTTATATACTTAATATGGCAAAGAAACGTTTGCCGGGACAGCTAGTATGTATATAAAATAATAATGTATTAGTTGTATTTTTTAATGTTAATATTTAGTATTAATATTATGGTACTTTAGGTCTAGTTGTAGTTAAAACTTTTATTTATAAATATTGGTTAAAGACTGTTTGTTACCTAAATAAATAAATAAATAAATAAATAAATAAATACTTAAATATTGAAACGCGGCGGAATTTACGCCGGCGTAATTCAGCCTAGTGTGTTTAGACACTATGAATGTCTTTTAATTTCGATAGTGTTACTTGAGTTAATGTTTACGTTGCCACTGTTATTTTGTGAGAATGAAGTCATTATCATTTAGTTTAATTTTACACTTCACTTATGACGTCATACTCATAACTCCTACAAAAACTTAAAATTGTAAGTTTCATGTAATTATCATATTTTATCAGGCGCAGAGCTACAGTGTATCGGTCGTTTCGGCGTCATATTCGGTCTGCTGTCGTTGGCTGCGGCGCGCGGGGCGGCGCTGCGAGCGCTGCGGTCGGCAGCGGGCGCGCGAGCGTGCGTGGAGGACATTGCGGCTGCAGCGTTGCTAGGACACCTACTGCCATTACTGGCTAAACCCGCCCCTGACGAAGCGCTGGCAGCGCTAACCGCGTTGTTGGCGAACACGGCGCTCGTTAGAGAGGCGCTGGCTAAAGGTTAGTTTTTTGTTTATGTCAATAACGTATTTTTTAAATCTTGATGGTATCCTAAAATATTAATACTTAAGCGTTAAAAGTTATAGTGAATTAAGGTCCGATCCACAAGACTATTGCGACAACACGTTACAAATATTTTCTAAATACCTCCTTATTTTTAAAAGTCGGTTAAAAGTTTTAAATATCTTTGTTAAATTAATTGTTCAACATTTCAGGAGCTGTGATATACCTATTAGATTTAATTTGTAATAGTAAGATACCGGAAACTAGAGAGGCCGCTGTGGAGGTACTCGCTAGAATGATGGCGGACAAACTGCACGGTCCTAAGGTGAGCGTTTGTCTTAAAAAATATTAGGTATATACAGCAATAACACAAGTTATATACAGCAACAACATAAGTTGTATGTAACTATGTGCCTAATTACAAATTAATGATTATTTTGTAAACGAATTTAAGTACACACATAATTATTATAAAGCAGAAAGTGTCCATCTTTTTGTCTGTTACCTTTTACAGAACGCAAAGAACAGCTTCTTGACGATAACTTAATATCATAAAAGTTGTGGTCACCATCTTTAACTTTTAAACTAGAATCAACGTTTTTTACTTTTATTTGCGCGTACGCAGGTCCGTTTGACGGTGTCGCGTTACGTGCCGGGCGTATTCGCGGAGGCGGCGCGTGAGGCGGGCGCGGCGGCGGCGTTACACGCGCTCGACTCCAACCACGAACACCCCGAGCTCGTGTGGACGGACGACGCTCGCGAGCGTGCGCGGTCGCACATCGCGATGCTCAAAGACAGGTACTTGCATATACTTACACACATGCGCTTTACGTGCCGGGCGTGTTCGCGAAAGCGGCGCGCGAGGCGGGCGCGGCGGCACAAAAGCCGGGACACAAAAACACGGCACGACGTCGTACGGCGTCGTAAGAAACGACGGCACGGCACCGTACGTCGCCGTACGGCATACTATTACAGCCACCTCGCTCGCGAGAGTGCGCGCTCGTATATCGCGATGCTCAGGGACAGGTGCGTGTATACTCAACTTACGACCGATTTTTTATCTTTACTATTTAATTTAAGGAAGATTTTGATTAGAAGTCAATTATTATAGATTTTGTCTAATAATCTTCATTACATAAAAGTTATCTAATGATTAAATAATATTACTCTGTGTGCGACCGTAAGACTTTCACCGCCTTAAATATTCGACATGTAGGGGTGACGTGGGTCTTGCACCACAATTCAAAAACACTCGCGTTTGTACATCAGAAACTGTGTTTATTTACGTTTCCACATAAGTTAACATAGTAAAACTAAATAAAATAAAACGGGAGACGCAAGTCAACCCGCCATTGCCCACGCGCGCCCTGCCCCGGCGGCGGACGGACTTGCCTTCCCGAGGCAGTAGTTTCTGGGAACAGAAATAAAGGTGGCGCTACAGACATTATTTTAGGAACTCATTTGATGTTGATTTAAGATTTACGAGAATACCATTCTGCAGTCTTGTTGTATTGAAACTGCATTGTAACAATATTAGACATGAATAAAGAAATGAATAATGATGCACGTGACCTTTATGGGATTCATCCATAGTATAGTTCTTGCAATCTACGAGTGCGCGTCGCCCTTAGTTGTGTGAGTGACCATATCTATACACGGGTACATGGCTCGCTCGCTACTGACTGCTCCGTCGGGTACGCACACTAGCGAGAATGTCTATTCACATTTCCAACTACAAATAAAGGCGACGCGCACTCGTAGATTGCAAGAACTATACAATAAATGAAGGCAAAAATCAGGTGCAACCTCCGATTTCGTTGAACCTCCATCGATTTGGATGAAAATTTGGGATTAAGTACATTAAGCCCTCTACTTTAAAAGTGACATACGCTCGTATTGCGCTTTTTTATTTGTTGAAAATAGAAAAAATGCAGATTTAACTATTCTGGCTTAACTAATTGGGTTTAATTCGATAAAATAAATTTAATGTTTTTTTTTTCATGATATTTTATGATTATTTCATTATTTTTTCAACCCTTACGGCAACCATCCCTTTAATCGTGAAAAACACTTTTTGTATTTCTGAACTTTAAAATCGCATATTTACATTGTATTTAAAACAGTTTGTTTAATATTTAGGTATGATATAATTTTTGGACAAGACTGAAATAATGAACCCCAAAAAGTACCCCTTTATTGCGGAATCACGGTAAAAATTGGGTTCAAAAACTTAATAGGTTTATGTTTTTGAACCCAATTTTTTCAGTGTATTTACTTAGTATTAATTTCTTATTAAGTTTTTTTGAGATATTTTTACCCCTGTAAACTAACCCAATGTCTGAAAAATAAGCTCTAAGTTTTTATTTTAAGGTTTTATATCAGCATTAATGAGTTCGAATATTTTTTATAGTTAAGATATATATTTCAAACATTGATATTATTTAGTCCAAAATATTGAAACAACGATTTTAAACTACCCTCTGTACAAAAAATTTACGCAAAGGCTGAATCTGCTAGACTGAAATATTTAATAGACGCACATCATTATAAAAAGCCATTTACCGTTTTGTTTACTTTCTGAATATTGAAAGACTTGAAAAGATTAACGTATATTTAGTAAGGACTATATGACGCCTGCAATCGCGCTGGAACCGTACATTTTTCGGGATAAAAAGTAGGTATTCTATGTCCATATCCATTCCCAAGACTCTAAAGTATTTTCATACAAAATTTTAGAAAAATCGGTTTAACCGTTTGGATGTTAAGAGGTGACAGATAGACAAAAACCCTTTAGCATTTATAATATTAGTATAGACGTACCTTTTGACAGGTTTTTCTACAATATTTGCATCCCGAATCTCTGCTTCAAAATTGTTTTCAAAAAAAATATTTTTTGTTTTATCACAATAGCTCTGTTAATTTTTAAGTCATCGGGTTCATTTATGGACCATTTTAAAGGTAATTTAAAGAGCTTTAAGAGGCCGGGTACCCTTGGAATTTCTCATACATACGTAATACCAAAATCATTTTCTCATACGAAAATATTTTACATGTTTGAGTTGTTTTTCAGTTTAAAATAGTAATTACCTAGGTTCCTGCACAAAAATTTACTTCAAAATATTTAAACACAAAAAATAGAGTAAAACACTAAAAAATATATAAATAAATAGTAAATTTACTACAAAATATTTAAATACTAAAAAATATTTTTTAGAGTTGAAATATTTTGTAGTAAATTTACCATTTATTTATATATTTTTTAGTGTTTAAATATTTAGTAGTAAATTTACTAAAAAAAATTTTTTTAGTGTAAATTATTTTGAAGTAAATTTTTGTGCAGGAACCTAGATAATTACTATTTTAAGCTGAAAAATAACTCAAACATGTTAAATATTTTCGTATGAGAAAATGATTTTGGTATTACGTATGTTATATGTATGAGAATTTCGAGGGTACCCGGCCCCTTAAGATCAATTTGAACAATACTTTTTATAGCCCTTGGTTTTAAAAAAGATTAGGGTTAAAAGGTCCCGATTTCATGGTTCTTGCAGTAAAAGTTAGGCTTTAAAAGTCTCTATCTTCGTTGTGTTTCATCCTATAAAAATCAAAAGAAAATCAAAAGATTTCTTTCACGAATTTCGTTCTTTATAATTTTTCAATATTTTTGAAGTTATGTTCAAAACAAAATGATATTTACGAAAATTTGAATAATTTCGATTTAACTAGATCATTCTGTTTTTCAAAACTAAGCATTCTAAACCAAGAAAAATTTCTGAGGTCGTTACTTATGCCAAAATAAAAAAAAATCTTTTGGGGATAACCATAAATTTGAATTATTGTAGAAATGGTCAACGTTTTATTTTTCGATTTTTCTAAAAAAAATTTGAAAGTGTCATCTTATTTTTATCATAACTTGTTCAATTTTGATGCTTTTAACTTTTTACAATGCTTATTAGAAAGGTGTTTTTAAGTACTTTAAAAACTGAGACCCCTGGCCTTGAACACTCCAAGGCACTAATTCCTGGCTTCAACAAGAAACTATCAGAATTAGTGCTCACCCTGGGTAGGAACCAATTAAGAATCCTTACCAGAAGCCTAACTGGGCACTGCAAGCTCAACAAACACCTAAACAGAATGGGTATTTGTAGCATAACGACTTGCAGATTCTGTGAGGAGGAGGATGAAACACCTATGCACCTTCTCCTCGACTGTCCTGCTCTAGTACAGAGCAGGAACAGGCACCTTGGTCGCCACGAATACTCATCCACAGAGGAAATTCGTGGCACCAACCCCAACCATATCGTTCAATTTATGAGCAGTATTGGGTTGGGGATGATTCTTTAGTGCGAAGGAGTCACAATAGATCCTCATGGGTCGCAGTGACGCCAGGGCTATAGCGACCTGCCTTCTTTAAAAAAAAAAAAAAAACTTTAAAAAGTTTTAAGGAAGTACATGTCATAAAATGCATCGGTTTACCGTTATTTAAGTTTGAATGTTAGACTTAGGTACTCGCCGAAAGAAAATATATATAGTATATACAATCACCTATACCTCACTTTGGATGAATATAGGAAGGCATTTTAGAATAGATATTAGTTTGTTTTTTTATTGGCTTTAATTTTGGTTATTAGTTATTACATATTTTTCGTAAAAACCTATAGTTTCTTAGTTAATTAAGGAAAACCGATTTATGACAAGTATTTTTCTCACGCAAAAAATCTTTAATAACTCCGAAAGCATTGATTTATTCAAAAAACTTATATCACAAAATTTGCTTAGAATTTGTATGTCTATTGATTCCTGGGGTTATTTTTATTTTAAAAAAAGTCACCCCCTGAAAAGGGTTGGCATCCACCCCCAGGGCCAAAGCGCAAGTTGGCACTATGTCACTTTTGTTTCTTAGGGTATCCTCCACCTACTTACCAATTTTCATGAAAATCGATGGAGGTTCAACGAAATCGGAGGTGAAATCCTTCACTGCCTCCACTATCAGTATAAGTTCTGGAAGCCTTCATATAAAAATATATTTGCACCCATTACAAAAACGACTTTTCACTACTTAAAAGCTAAGCTACATTACAGGCACTACAACAACCAACTACGCGATCCGTGCGCCATCTTCGAGGACCGTGAAGCGTCAGAGCGCGAGGTGGAGTGGGCGCCGGCGGGCGAGATTATAGTCGGCGGGGTCTACCTGCGTCTGTACCTACAGAACCCGCACTGGGCGCTCCGCAGCCCCAAACGGTTTCTGCAAGAGCTGCTCAGTGAGACGCTGACTTCGCTCGCCAAGGACGCCAGTGAGGTAGTGTGTTTTTTCTTTTAAGATCTACGAATAATAAAAAACTGAGGAAGAGTAACTCCGTCAAAAAACATGCTCCAAAATACTTGTCAAAAAAGTGTACCTTAGGTTTACTTTTCATACATTTGCAATATTTAGGTGATCTTGAGCGGTATAAAGGCTGACGTTACATGACAGTTCGAATGGAACCAGGTTTAAAACTGTATTAGTATTGGAGTTACGTTTCCTGGTTTTATTATTCGTAGTTTAAGATAGTGTTTGTGACTATTTTGAGTATACAGTATTTATCACGATCCGTATATAAACCATTAATAAATTATAATTGAAGCCTTTCATATAATCTATTGCCTAACTTCGTAAATAGCGTAGCGTCGTAAAGAAATATAAGTTAGATTATTTTTCCTCCATGGCGTCCAAACAAAAATGTAAATCAATGTTCAATATTGCTTAATCGTCTTTTGTTTTAGTTCTAATCGTAAACTTCTCCTTACAGGGTAGTCGCGGCGAAGTATGTGCGTGCGCATTAGCGACGTTGTTGCGTGCGCGCCCGCCATTAGCAGATGCGTGCGCGGCGCTCGGTGAGCTACCCCGATTAGCAAGATTGCTGCCCGCGGCGCCGAAACATATTGTGCCTGTATTGGCTGCGATAGCTGAGTCACAGGTAGGGAGATTATTTTGAAGATATTACATAATTTTTATTTTACAGCCATAGTAATAAGATCGGTTGACATAACACGTCATTATTCTTTAATATGCTTTTAAACTACGCTAGCGTAAAAAAACGTAGTAAATTCTACATCAATGCCTACATAGGTTGGTAAATAAAGTATTTGAGCCATGAGTAAATGTAGATGCAGTTATATTCCACGCGGCCAACTAGTTCCGCGCATACTATAGCACCCTTGCTATATTGGTCGTAGGTCGAACGGTTTTATTTGTTTAGTCGGTTTCCACACCGCACACGCACACGCACACACACGCACACACGCACACACGCACACACGCACACACGCACAGACGCACAGACGCACAGACGCACAGACGCACAGACGCACAGACGCACAGACGCACAGACGCACAGACGCACAGACGCACAGACGCACAGACGCACAGACGCACAGACGCACAGACGCACAGACGCACAGACGCACAGACGCACACGCACACACACACACACACACACACACACACACACACACACACACACACACACACACACACATCTAAACGTGAATCCATGCTAATATTGTTGAAAGTGTTTCAGTCGGTCTGTTATCTATTCACGTCTTAACCGCTGATTCGATTTTGCTGAAATTAGGTATGGAGATACTATGAGTCCCGAAAAAGGGCATAGGATATTTTTGTCACAGAAAAATGTACTGTCCCTGCGCGATAAACGTATTTTGGGGCAACGGAGTCGCGGGCGTCATCTATTAATATAATAAAATCTTTTCTTGCATTGTTTCACTACTTACTTTATAATATCATGTGTGTTTTTTGTTACCAGGCATGTGTAGTCGCTCTCAGCGATACGGACGTAATGTTGGGCGTTAAAACCGCAGTGAAGACGTGTCGAGAATCCGTGGGTGGAGCGTGCGAGGCGCTCGCGGCTATGTTCAGTTGTAACGCGAATACTGACAAACTGGTGTTACAGGTGAGTGTTATTTTATACTCCACTCGGGCTAACTTGTCGCAAGCGGTCATTGACTTCCTGTCAAAAACTTGTAATTTTCCATATTAATTCTTCAGGCCCCGCGCGAGCACCGGTGATCGCGAGAACAAAAGAATACAATGGGAATTCGTAGAACCTTCGATCGAAGGATTAATCCACGATTGACAATATCTGATACTTCATTATCCATCGCGGACCGCGGTTTATATGGAAAATGACAAGTTTTTGACAGGGAGTCAATGACCGCTAGCGACAAGTTAGCCCGAGTGGAGTATAGTCTGTTGGTGTTGAGACGACTGTGATATGTCACTAGTTTGAAGTAAAGTATAATTATTGTACAAAACAGAGAAATTTAAGACTGGACCCCGAAGAGAAATAGTGTTTGTGAAACTCTGTGTTACACTAAATTCTTTTACGCTGCTGTATGTATTTGGTTTGTGATTGAGGTGTAAGAATGTGAACAGACGCAATTGTCAAATGTTAATATACATATTAAGTATTTTAAAATTTTAACTATGCGTCGAGTAAAACGGGACATAATTTAATTTATCAGGCTGTAGCTTCTAAATTTCGTTTTTTTATTTTTGTAACGTCTCCAGGCGTTAAAGCCTAAACAAGATCGTATAAAAGTTGGACCATACTCTAATGCAAAATTACAATAGATCCATAAAAATACTGCAATTTGTGTTATTTTATTTCCAGGCATTAGAAGTTGATCTCATAGGCGAGCTAATATCTCTCCTGGAGAGTGGGCTAGCGGGCGGGGCTGCGGCGCGCGCTGTCAACGCCCTCAAGGCGATGGGGCGGAGCCCGGCGCACGGCGAGCGTGTACGTGCGGAGCTCGCGCGCCGCCCCGCCTGGGAGCGGTACGCGGCGCAGCGACACGACCTGTTTATTGCGGCGCCGCAGAGAAACACTTTAGCTGGTTAGTGTTATTTTTATAACAGGCGAGCTACTTTCCCTAATAGACTGACCTTAAGGCTACATAGTGGCACCTCGTGGCAAATAGAATATCAAAAACCCTCATTAATAGATAGGTATTATATCCTACAACCTGAGTACTTTTGTGGTACACTATACGGAAAAACTATCACGCCTAATGATTTGTGCTTTAACATAGTAATTTTTATTCATATGTAGATGTGTTTTGATTATGAGTTATCATCTACTAGTTTGGTTACTGTTAAAATATAAAAAAAAACTGCATTAAAGATTATTTTACCACACAGAAAAACGACGCGAGCCCTTACAAATCTCGGCTTTTAGCTAGTAAAACACGTTTTGCGAAAGTGCTTACCAACTTCCACGCTCAGACTGAAACAATATTAGCGGCTAAATTAATAATATTATTTCAATTATCCTTGGTGCAAAAAACCTATATATAATAAGATAACAAAAAAAGGATATGGGCGAACAGCCCATAGACGGCCCCTATAATAAAAAAAAATACATTAGCGGCTACGTGACGGCAACAGTGTTGAGGTGTTTTGTTTTATTATTATTTATATATAGTCGAGAGCCTAGCTGTAAACCACTGGACCGCTGTTTATATATCAACACAGAAATTGTATTTATAATGACACAACTTTTGGCTTTAGATAGAAATAAAAGAGTCAATATTGTTTTACAGGAACACCTCAAACTGCGGGCTACCTGACGGCGCCGCCGGCCGCGCCGCCCGCTGTGCCGCCGCCTATCGACTGAGTGAGGTGACACTGACCATAGACTATATTATACCACAGATTATATGATAATAGATCATACAATAGACTAAATAATACCATAGACAAAAGACTAAAGAGAAATTCATACATTGATCCTTTGGCCTAACATACTTGCCATGTTATAAATTATTATGCAGCTTACTGTAGATAATTTTATTAGGCTTATTTGATTCAATGTGAATCAAAATATGGTCAAAATATCACGTCTTCTATTTCATACACACAATGAATGAGAGAAAGATAAAAGATTCGATTAATTTTAAAAACCATGAACCACATAACTATGTAAATTATTGCAATAGTGTGTCAATGTACTAATTTCGATTTAAGCGACTTCTAATTTATGTCTGCGTGTACCTTGTGCGTTTAAAAATGGCGCCGTACCACAGACAATAGAGCTGAGTAAAAAGCAGTGATCTCTTCTGATTGCAAATATGTGTATTGTTTTTATAATCTGTATTATATAAACGGCCAAAAGCTCGTTTTGGAGTGACATTGAAGGTATTCGTAATTTGGTCGGCTTTTCTCACAACTAGGTTAAAAGCTTTATGTGTGATAGTACTTTGGAAAATATCATTTAGAGCCATAATATTATAATACTTTTATTACAAATTTTTTTTAGACATAAATTATAACTCAGTGTTAATTAATAATACAAACTTAGATTTTGTATATTTCTCGTATAAAATCACGCTGTTAAGACGCTGATCGTTTATTATGAATTTATTTTGTCGGGATGGGTCTTATAATCTACATATTGTGCCTGAAATAGTCAATTCCTTTAAAAAATAAAAAAAAACGTGTTTTAAAAATATATTTCCTATAAAAATCATAATTAAATTTACATTTTTTTACTAAAGAATTTAAAACTAAAATTATAAAACTGTATGAATTAAGTGATTATATTTTGATGTTTGTTTAACGTTCCTATTTTTTATAAACTACTTTGTTAAAATATCGCAAAGACTGTTTCAATGTTTTTAAAAATTAAGTGTCTGATACTACCAAAATGACATTGCAGAAACAGTAATAAGAAGAAGTTTACAAAGAATATGTAATAATATGTAAATACAGTTCCACAAGGCTGTTACGCCACTACGCCTTTTTGTTTACTGTCAGTTAAAAAACATTTTTTCACACTTTTATCGTGTGTATTACCCAAGTATATATTTATGTGACACCTGTTTAAAGATGCGCTTACACGGGCAATAATTGCTCGGCGACACGAATGGAGCGATCCGGAGCAATTAGTGGAGCAATATGGAGTAATTTATTTCATATCGCTAAATGTCATATCGCTCAAATATTCGATGGCCACATCACTCAATATTGTATTGCGCAATTTTGCTGCTTGTTGCCGCAAATTCCTTGATGTAGTCGTGACGTCAAAGTTGACGAGAATTGACTGGAGTTGAAGTATTTTAGTTGCCCGTATAAGCGCACCATTACATCCATATCCTATTGTCACAAGATCTGTAGCATGTATGTAGCGACTAAAATTCTTTTATATAACTACTTGAAACGTTTTCGGTTATATTTTCAACATTCCCGCTATGTATGTAAGATCAGGCTCTGAGTTTTAAATTATAAATTATGTATATAATACTAAAATTATGTAGTAGCCATAAGATATTTAATACTCGTATTATGATAAAACTATGATATCAATTATATTATAAAAGACAAGTATGCGTATTATAAAATTTTTTAAGTTTTAAAGTTTTCAACTTTTAATTATAAGCTTGAATGTTCTTTTATGCAGATGTCAAACTTTATTATGCCTAAGTACTCACATACGGTTTTGCTCGATAGTTTTATTCCAAATCGAAGGAAATGACATATTTGAAATATTTAATTCCATCGAGCCGGCTCGAAGCGAGCCTTCGAGCTGTCAGTTTTGGCGATCCACACGGTGGTTATTGCTCGATTTGGAGTAAAACTATCGAGCAAAACCGTATGTCAGTACTTAGCATTGTAGTAACTACTCTTAATACATCTTATTTCTTTTCAATAAGAAATTATGGCTCATTAAACTTTTTATAAAAATTCGTTTGCTATATTTTATCAAATTGCAACAAAGTGTGTACATCCAGAATTAAAAAAGTGTTAAAACAATAATATTATTATAAAGTATATTAATTAATAAAATATTATATGAATATTATACCTCCTTACTATTATTTTACGATATGTTAATATTATAATATTGATTTTGAGGTTTCTATCAGAGCGGTTACGCTGTCAGTGTAGCGTTGCGTTTGTGTTGTAACTTGTATTACGTTACATGGATATACTCACACAGGGGGTGTTTTGACCGCGTCAGAATTGCTCCTTGTGAGTGACCGCTCGAACGTGGAATGCGAACGCAGGATCACTTTAACGCGTGAACGCTCTCTGACTGATAGGTCCCTTACACAGGATATAACTATTTAAGGTTCGCTGCTTTTGTCCGTATTGTAATTTTCAACATGTGAGACAAAGACATAACTTGTATAGTTAGTCGTTGTGTAAATATTTTATTTGTTGGGGGGTTGGTTGGGGGGTTAGATTTTATTTACTTACTTAATTACGTCTTGCAATAACTTTTTATGAAAATGTAATTTAGAACCTTGCCATTTTTATCATAAACAAAACAAGCAAACGACATGCTTTGCTCTTCTATTGTTGCCATATAGAGGCATAATTATTTAATAAAATTTTTGTAAAACTTGTACTTAGCGTCAAAAAAATTCAATTTTTATGATAAGTACTCCAAAATTTTCTTAAAGCTTAAAAAATCTAAAGATTCTTTAAATTCGTTACCAGTGTAAATGAATCTATTTTTATTTTTATAAAACTTTAGTTAGTGTTTAAAGGAGATGCTTTTTAAATTTTACTTAAAAATATACTTGTCAGTGTTGCCAGCTCAAAATTAAAATGAAGCTTTATTTACATCATTGCTTTTTTAATAGTTAAATTTTATATTATATACAAAAATATAACAGTATATTATACATTTTGAAACTAAATTTTAGTATTTTGAAGTGATCAACACTGACATAAACTCGGTGTGACTGGAATATGAGTGTAGTGTTGCCAGCATATGACTGACAAATATATTAAAGGATCCACTGTATTAACGAATTAGTGTGATATTAAATAAATATAAAGGTTATGTTAGTCATATCATAGATGTAAGAGTAAAAAGCACTATCTTCTTGCTCAGAATAAATGCATGTGTAATGGTTATCAATGTTAGTTTTTGTATCTGTTATTTACATACATTAAGAGAGTGACAAAACGTGTTAACATGCATGTCAGAAATCCTAAAAACAAGACGACAGTTCTACAGAAACGTTGTTGTCATATTAAACATACACTGTTGACAAAAGAAGGTAGACACTACAAAGTAAAAATTATTAAATATATTATGCAAATTATTATTATTAGATACATAACCAAGACTTGCACACCTCATACTATTAATTATATTTCTTCGCTTCATTCTTCGATATATAATTAACCAAGTAGTACATTTGCTTATCTGCTAGGCAATCGCGTTTTTTTTAAAGACGTATGTGGGTATTTTAAAAATTACCCGCTCCGCGCTCGCTCGCTCACTCGACGTTCCGGCGTGTTCATTCTTTGTTAACGCGAGGCAACGCAAACACGTATACCTAGTAACCATGCCAAAGCGCAGCTGGTTATTATTATTAAGATGATTGAGTCAGTGTTGTAAGTAACTAAAGTCAGTGTTATTTTATCGTGTAACAAGAAAATACAATATGTAAGTACTATTAAATACTTAAATAAAGGGCAGGCACTACCGAGGCCTAGACGAGTCAATTATATTCAATACTAGCCGGCTTGTACTGCGACCGCGAGTCAATAAACGTACAATGTGTTGGGACTGCGAGTCTTTATACACAATCTATAATATTATGTATGCCTTATCTGTTCTATAAATAGAATTATAGAATTATATGTTTGCCGGATTGGGGGAAACAACTGCAGGTGATTACTGCAATTATTTAAATCAACCGGCATGTACTGCGACTGTGAGTCAATAAGTACAGTGTGTTTGGACCGCGAGTCCTTTTACACAATCTTTATTCTATATGCATCGGAATTTATTGCGGATCTCTGACGATGTTTTACCTATTCCATAAATAGAACTATATGTTTGCCCGATTGGGGGAAATAACTGCAAGCTAATTTCTATAAGTTTTAAATATATTAAGTTATTTTATAATAATGTGTGGATTGACCGCGGGTCTCTAAACACAATTTATATGCATCGGAATTGACTGCGAAATAGTAAAAAAAAGGTTTTAAATAGCGGCATCGAAATTTATATTACAAAGTCATAAACTTCCGAGCCTGATCGGATATTATTTTTTATATAAAAAAAAGAAGAAGAGGATTTAATATTTAAGTTATTACGCCCTGTGATGGTTATTCAAGATTAAATTAAATAGGATAATATTAAATAGGATGATGCTACAGTACGGGTTATTATTGCTAACGCTTAACGCTCTGCACAGAACAGCCAACTCCCAGTCGGTCAGTTAGCTGCTGGATAAAGCGGGTGCTATACGAGAGCGGCGCAGCGTCGACACGAGCGTCGACACGGGGATTGATACTGGGCACTATTAGTAACACGACAGTCGACAGGCAGGAGTCAGGACTAGCGATTCCGATACTTTCGCTATTTTCCTCAACCATAATTTTATCGACGAAGTTTCGCTGAATCAGTTAAATAATCACCATGATCCCAGTATAACTGTTAACATTTGAACCACAAACCATAGAGGTTTTTTTTTTATGCAATAAGGGGGCAAACGAGCAAACGGGTCACCTGATGGAAAGCAACTTCCGTCGCCCATGGACACTCGCAGCATCAGAAGAGCTGCAGGTGCGTTGCCGGCCTTTTAAGGGGTAATAGGGGAGGGTAGGGAAGGAAATAGGGAAGGGTAGAGAAGGGAAAAGGGTAGGGGATTGGGCCTCCGGTAAACTCACTCACTCGGCGAAACACAGCGCAAGCGCTGTTTCACGCCGGTTTTCTGTGAGGACGTGGTATTTCTCCGGTCGAGCCGGCCCATTCGTGCCGAAGGATGGCTCTCCCACGTCAAAAAAGAAAGAAAGGTCTCTTACGTTTCGTTTCTACTGACTATTATTAAATTTATGGGCATAATGTTAATTTTTTTCTTGAGTATATTATAGTCACTACTATTCATAATGTAATCTATTGGACTTTGTAAAAAAAAAACTTTCTTTGGTTACTCTGAAAATCTACTTGGTTAATTATATATCGAAGAATGAAGCGAAGAAATATAATAAATGATCAAACGAACTTACCAAGTGAAGTTCGATCATTATTATATGAGTCGCTTCATTCGAAGATATAATCACCCTCCCACCCAGTCTGCACGAAACTATGTTTGCTGCAGTACCCAAAGAAAGAAAGAAAGATTTTTTGCATTACTTCTCTCTAAACATAATGAACACGCCGGAACGTCGAGTGAGCGAGCGAGCGCGGAGCGGGTAATTTTCAAAATACCCACATACGTCTTTAAAAAAAACGCGATTGCCTAGCAGATAAGCAAAAGTACTACTTGGTTAATTATATATCTTCAAATGAAGCGACTCATATAATAATGATCGAACTTCACTTGGTAAGTTCGTTTGGTCATTTATAATTGTGAATCTTTAAACGCTGCCTACAATAATTCAGAATTTGGAGCGAAAGTGAGCCACCATCTGACATTTGCGTCCCTTTCTATCACAAAATGAAATGCAACTAAACTAAATTGTCTGGTAGATTGTGTCGGTATATGGAAAGTCTGAATTGTAAAATATGATGGTGTGAAATGTTTAATATTTTTATATTTAGAGTTAAGATAAGTTGATGTAAAGTAATATATTAAAACTGTATCATATAATATATTCATTTTTTTATTTATTTCACAAAATACATTGTCTAGTTCTTAACAGTTTAGTTAGAAAACGTTATGCTTTGAGCTATATTTATTACACTAAAAACTCCTATTCCTATACTAGAATCACAGACAAAACGTTTTATCATAAACTTACTATTACTTTGCAAGAAAAAATAATTGGTATTTTAATGAAACAATACCACCTCGCCTCTAATCCACCGACGCTGCGAACTGCGAAACAGCGGCGAACCGATTTACTGTCTCATCCGCCACACGACAATGTGTTATATTGCATCTTGCTCTATTGCTGTTTCGGATTGGTTTCGCAGATATTTCGCAGTTCGCAGCGTCGGTGGACTAGAGGCGTAAACTCTACATGACATTTGACATATTTCTCAAATAAGAAATCCTTCAGACAAGGTCTATACGTGACGACAAAATAATCTTTCATATATAATTTAGAAAGTTCGTATTTTTCGCACAGTCTTTGGCCGTTGGCGTTGGGTTTTGCTGCACCTTGCCACCCACTTTCTTCTATAACAATATTGTGTATTTGTATATTGTTTCACATCCAGCCCTCTTGTGATGATTTCTGACTTTGTCCCGTTTGTTTCATGAACACGCTCATTGTTGGCGGTCACTGCTGACTTTATCCACTCTGTTTCAAAAGCACGCTCATCGTTGACTGTTCGTCACCTTAATTTCTTACACGATCGTTAGGTACTAACTGTTCTTCACTTTTGTTCATAGCTGACTGTTCGTTACCTCCGTCCGTTCGTTCTTATACGATTATTCCTTCCTTTGTCCACTTTAATGTTTTATTAACACGCTCATTGTTGACTGTTCGTACCTTTGTTTCAGAAACTGCTCATTGTTGACTGTTCGTTATCTTTGTTTCAGAAACTGCTCATTGTTGACTGTTCGTTAGCTTTGTTTCAGAAACTGCTTATTGTTGACTGTTCGTTATCTTTGTTTCAGAAACTGCTCATTGTTGACTGTTCGTTATCTTTGTTTCAGAAACTGCTCATTGTTGACTGACCTTTACCTTTGTTTCAGAAACTGCTCATTGTTGACTGTCCTTTATCTTTGTTTCAGTAACATGCTCATTATTGACTGTCATCATCTTTATTTCTACGTTCATTGCTGACTGTTCGTCACCTTTATTTCTTTATACGTTCATTGCTATTTCTCATCCTCCGTCCCATTATATGTTTATTGCTGACTTTTCTCATCTTTCTATATCCCTGCTCCATTCTGTGTCTCAACTAAGGTATCTTCATGTCGGCAGTAAGGTGTGTGGCGACAGGGGGAACAGTGTAGTGGTTACTGGTGGCTTGTGGTCGCTCGTAGCTCTTACTACGGACCCACGATAGGGTGTTTCTGTGAAATGAAATAAAAAAGTGTGTCAGCTCCGACGCACGACTAGAGTTTACTCCTTAAGTACGAGTATCTAACCATACGCAAAAAATAGTATATAGGTATAGTCGCCTATACAGCATACCATATGTACGTCTTAATCATAAAGTTAATATACCCATCGGAATATAATATTATATAATAATATAAAAAAATATATAATTATATCTTATATCTTTAAACGAGCAATTCTTGTATATATATAACTGGAATCTCGGAATCGGCTCCAACGATTTTCATGAAATTTAGTATATAGGGGGTTTCGAGGGCGATAAATCGATCTAGCTAGGAATCATTTTCATAAAATGTCATTTTATGGGTGTTTTTTGAATTTTTTGAATGCCGAGCGAAGCTCGGTCATATAGCTATAATAATATAATATTCCGATAGGTATATTACCTTTATGATCTTAATACACTCACAGCTAAATTAGAAAGTTGTGCACTAAAGGTGCGCACCAAAAACGTGACACGATTTTTCGTTACTTGTTTGTAGGTTTTACCCCTGGGATTTTTCTCATACCGGGCGCCTTATATATGAAAATCGATTCTTAAGGAGTAAAGTCCAATAAACTCCAAAAAGCATGAAATTATTGCTGTTATAAGATAATTCACTTTTCGATGCTAGTCTATAGTTTGGACTTTGGAGTGATGTTGGCATACTGCGACATGATTTATACAACACATAGATCTATAAAGATTGAGTTGCAATAGCCAAGTCTGTCGTATAAGACGATAGGTTTGTTTGTACGGTGCTATTTCAGTTAATGTTAAACAGGTTTACCAATTTCAGTTAATGTAACTAAGTTTTTGGAGGCAAAAGTAAGTGGAGCATTTTCTTTACTTTAAATAATCCTTACTAATAGTTTTTATTATTCGTAGTTAAGTTACTAATAATGTACAAGGTGCAACAAAACTGCGTGATAATAACTTAAGGGTGTGTATGTGTTCCTTGAGACCTTTTTTTTCATTTTTGTATGAACAAGCGCCCTAGCGTTACGAGTTTTCCCATACAAAAGTGAGAAAATATTGGTCTTTCAGTGCTGCTACTTTCACAGTGAACTCCCTACGAGGAACACGTACACACCCTAAAGTAGCACCACTTAGTTTTGTTACATTCAATATAAATGAATACTTTTATATTACTACAGTGTGTTAGTGTAAACGCCGTTATCCTTGAAACCATCAAATGAGCCCGTCAATATGAACAACTTTTTCTATGAGAACAATGCTGGGAACTCAAAAAAAAAAGCCGTCTTCATACCCATACGGATGCCCGGGCCCCGGATCGGCAATTTGTATGTGTATGAAGACAGTTTTTTTTTAATTCCCAGCATTGTTCTCATGGAAAAAGTAGGCTCATTTGGTGGTTTCAAGGACAACAGTGTTTACACAAACATCTTGTATACAGCGTACCTAGCCAGCTGCAGCGTGCGCGCCCGCGTGCGGTGTACGGGCGGCGCGAGCGCAAGGTAGTGGTCGGCGCGTGCGCACAACGCCGCGTCGAGTGCCGCGTGCAGCTCCGCGAACGACGGCCTCGACCGCGGCCGCGCTGCCCAGCACGACTGCATTAGCTCGTACCTGCAATATAATAATTATAATAACAACTATATGACGCCCGCACTTTAATTTTGCAGAAGTAATTTCATAGTGTCCAAGTGTGTGCACACTGCACAGTACACAAGAGCACTCTCTATGCCTTTACTCTCATAACTCAGTGGGACGGCAGACCGACACGACTGGCGAGAGATCAGGCGCAGGACCGACTTTTTACATGCCCAACCGACGCATGGATCATCTTACTTGTCAGACAAACAGCCTGAAGCAAACTTGGAAATAACATGTTTCCAACGCGGGAATCGAACCCACGACCTGCGAGTCAAGAGCCGCGCTCTAAACCACTGGATTGTTATTAATACGACCTGCAAACCTTCAAGAAGAGAGCGTATTCCCTTTTAAAAGGCCGACAGCGTACTAGTCTCAGGAAGTAGGAACTACTGGTCCGATTTGAAACGTTCTTTTAGTATTAGATAGCCCGTTTATCGAGGAAGGCTATAGGCTATATTTTATCACGCTAATACTAATAGGAGCGAAGAAATAGAGGAAAGTGTGGAAAAAACGGGGGAAAATTATTAAAATTGCTTATTATCAAACTACTGGAGCAATTTCTATGTATTATCGAAGAATAGACCACGTGAAAGGACATATGTTTCTTTTTGACGTGACAACGTCTTATAATAAAAAATATTCCGACTTTACACAGAACCGAGTTCGAGTCGAGTTCGAGTCGAGTTCGACTTCTGTTCGAGTTCGAATTCGACACAAAACACTACTCTCCAACCGTCTTTATTTGTGGAAAAATTACGGTATCGGTGACAGTATAAAATTACGCGGGCGAAGCCGCGCGGAACATCTAGTTTTATAAATAAAATAGTACTCACAGCTCTGGCGTGCAGTTGGGTGGTTTCGGCATGCGGTACCCGGCGGCGAGTAGGCGCGGCAGGCGTGCGGCGGAGACGGCCGCGTACGGCGCTCCGCCCAGGGACAGGATCTCCCACATCACCACTCCGAACGACCAGCTGGAACACAGAGGGTATTAGTAAACAGGAGGCCTACTACGAAACCGTTTTGAGACTCAAACAATCGAATGAGAGTCGCGTTCTACTCTAACAACGTCATTGTTAGAGTAGAACGGTTGTAAGACTAGGACGCGGCATTCCGATTCGTTCGGTTGGGTCTCAAAACGGTTTCGTTGCACGGTCCCAGGATTAAAGGGTTGGTATCAGGAACTGATAGCTAGACATCTGAAATTTTCACAGACTGTATTTCTGAAGTCTAGCTATCAGTTCCTGAGATACAGCTTGGAGACAGATAGACAGACAGACAGACAGAAGGACAGACGGACAGACGGACAGACATCGAAGTCTTAGTAATATGATCCCGTTTTTACCATTTGGGTACGGAACCGCCAAAAATGAAATGTTGATCAAGGTAATTAAACTTACACATCACTATGCGTGGTGTATATTCTATGCGTCAATGACTCTAGCGCCATCCACTTGACGGGCATCTTCCCATTTCCCTTTTGCTTGTACTGGTTCTCCTGATACACATCTCTGGACAGTCCAAAGTCTGCGATCTTCAGCGTTCTATTCTCAGTCACTAGAATGTTCCTCGCAGCTAAATCTCTATGGACAACTCGGTTGGATTCCAGAAACTCCATGCCCATGGCAATCTGGCGGCAGAAGGATAGAAGGTCGAGTAGAGTAAGCTCAGAATCGCAGGTTCCTTCGATATCGTATAGGTAGTTGACCACCAGCTTCGAGTCGGCATGCCTCATGTGATCGACTCGGTAGTCTATTTTGTTGTTATTGTAGTATTTCGCGCTGCGCTTCGTCATCATTATTTCCCAGGAACATCTGAAAGGGACCATGTTAAGTTGTGACATTGGTATTAATCCATGTAAGTTGTAAGCAGAAGAGAAAGAAAAGAATTCTCAATTGAAAAACACTGACTTGTGAATATTCGCAATAATTCCCAAAGATTCCGGAATCTTCTCGAAGAACTACCTGAGAAAGGTCAGCAAATCTCCTCGGCTGCAGTACTCCACCAGGATGAGCGGTCGGCGGCCGCTGCAGCATCCCACCAGACTGACGATGTGAGGGTGAACACCCACGCTCTTCATCAGCTCCATCTCGCCACGGAACGACCGGATCTCCTCCGCAGATGGGAAATCTGCGAACGTGGACTAGGATCATGAAAAATTGTTAGCTAACGATAACATTCAAATCAGCTGCTTGCTTCATAGGTCTTAGTTATTCTTTACTCAAACACAGAAACAAAATCACTACATATTATGATGTGGCGGTACCCACAATTCGCCTAACATTCCTGCATCGCGCTATCGAAGTTTTCTGAGCGCGTCAGTATATATACGACGGCTAAAATTTATCAGTTATCACGTAGGCTCAGGCCTGACCGAGCATAACACCTCGCTCGGTCGGAGGATCTTCCTTTGTGGCGGCCACGCATATCCCACAATACTAGGAGTATTAGAGTATAGTAAGCTATTTCTCAACAGGATTAAGAAGAGATGTCGAAATCCAATGGCAGACCGCAACGCACTTATCATTTCGAGACTCAATGTAGCTAATATTTCTGTTGGCTCTTGTTCAAGCTCAATCAAAACCTAACCTGTCAAAATTAGCTGATGGTAAATATTTCTTGCCTGCCCCCTAGACAAGTGGCAAGCGATTATCGTAACGCGCTAACGCCACAAAATGTATGCGATTTGACATAAGTCATCGCTTCGCTAGCGTATACTAATCCCATACATTCTGTATGGCGCATTTTCACTGGTCGGTAGGGCCCGCATGCGGAGTGCGGGAGATTTCTGATACGCATGCCACGACCAATGACAATGCGCCATTAGTTGTCAATTAGTTGTCATAGACTCCCCGCATACTGTATACCGTACGAGTTAACGACTAATGAAAATGCGCCCGTAGCGTTAGCGTTTACGATGATCGCTTGCCACTTGTCTACGGGGGCTGGTTAGCCTGACTACTTCTCTCTTTCAAACTTATAGTGTATTACTCCTGAATACCTTTAAGCATCTTAACCGCGACGTCCTTGAACGGGGTGAGCGTGCCTCGCCGGACGACGCCGAAGGCTCCCTCGCCGATGACCTCGTGCAGGGACAGCCGCTCCGGCCGCACCTCCCACTGGTCCTCCACCCACTCCGAGCTCTCGTCCACCGCCATTTTGTCCAACTCCTGGTGACAGAATGTGGATAAGTTGGACTTAACAATTTGTTAAATACGTGTATCCACTATTCCACTGAAGCGGAGGGGAGCGGAGCGGAGCTTAGCGGTGCCCGAATTGACCAATCGTGCTATTCCAGCGGAATGACAGCGAAGTGGGGCGAAGATTTCGAGCATGGTGATTGGTCAATTCGGCACCGCTAAGCACCGCTCCGCTTCAGTGGAAACACAGCCACTCCTGCATAAGAGATTTGCAAGGCGTCGCATAAGATTGCTCTATAATCCATACTAATATATTGTTAATTGTATTACAAACTCGAAGGTGTGTCTGTCTGTCTGCCTCTTCACGCTCGAAGCGCTAAACTGATTGTGCTGAAATTTGGTATAGAGATCCTTTGTTTTCCGGGAAAGGACAAAGGATACTTTCCTGATTCCGAAGGATCACGGAAAAAATTAAAGTTTCCGCGCGATAAACGAATTTTGGCGAAATGGAGAAGCGGGCTTGATCTAGATTCTAGTCTGCACATAATCATAATTATTAGGAGTTCATAGTTTCTTTTCGTAAAAGCTGAATTCTTGCGGAAGACCGGCGCTGAATATGCCCCTGGGTTTACCAGCACATGCTGAGCATGAGCCAATTTGCGGCTGCAATTTGGAATTGCCTTGTGTTAATCTTCTTCATGAATGTAGTTGCAAATAAACATTATTATTATTATTATATCGCTAACCAACGCGTCCAACTGAGACTCTTGAGTCTCGATAGAGGAGAGGTGATGATCTACTCACAGAGAAGTACAAGTTCCTCTTCTTGTAGGTAAACTTCTTTCTCCAGCACACAGCGGCGCAGGTGAGCGCCGTGAGGGAACAGCTGGCCAGCAGCCATATCACCGGCATGGCCACACCCTCCTCTTGTAGAGAACGAGCTGAGGAAAAGGTATTTCTATACAATTTATTGTTATCAACAAGAAAGGTGTAACAAAGCTAAGTGATAATACTCACTTTAGGGTGTGTATGTGTCCCTTATAATATAGAGTTCACTGTGAAAGTAGCAGCGCTGAAAGAGCAAATTTTTGTCATTTGTATGGGCAAGCGCCCATTCCAAACTCTGAACAAGGAACACATACCCTTTACTATGTTTTGTTATACCTTGTAGAGCCAATTATCTATATTCTGCTATGCTGCAAATTGAGATTCACTGCACAGCGCATTGTTTCTATTTTCGACAGTCATACAAGTACTTAACATGATATACCTACTTCCTTAGGTCGCCCTTTGTAATATTTATGTATTTCAAATTTCTATTCAGTTTAAGACACATGATAAGCAATAAATTTCGCTATATCTACCATTAACCATCCTCATCATCTTGATGAGTGGCAGTCTTCCACCGTCCGTTTTTCGCGTAACTTTCTGCCGCGCACTGTAGAACTCTGGAACTGTCGCCAGCAGTATTGCCGGACCATTAATACGACCTGCAAACCGTCAAGAAGAGTGCGTACCTATACCCTATCAAAAGGCCGGCAACGCACCTGCAGCTCTTCTAATGTTGCGAGTGTCTACGGGCGACGGTAGTTGCTTTCCGTCAGGTGACCCGTTTGCTCGTTTGCCCCATCATGATTTTCAGCCTAATTGTCAATGTTGGGGTTACTTGTTGAAAACTTACGTGGGAATTTTGCTGTTTCAATCCTGTCTTTCTTTTGCTCGCCCTTGATCGCGGTGACCACCACATCATAGGACTCGTGGCCGACAACCTCCGTGAACAAAACTTCGGTTACGTTCTGTAATATAATAGTTTGGCTAAGGCCCAATTTCATCAACGACTGTTAGTTAATTCTCGAATAAATATCATGTTTCCTCTTTCGTTCATATAAATGAAACAGAAGACATGACATTTTAACAAGCTGTTAACACAAACAGACATTGGTGATATTGGACCTAAATTATAAATATCTAGATATTAATAATAGCTCCCACACCGGTTTCGGTGACCAGGCTAGGTACACAGGAGTAATTTTTATAGTGACCAAGGGTGTGCGCACTACACAAGAGCACTCTCTATTCCTTTACTCTCATAACCCAGTGGGACGGAAGACCGACACGACTGGCGAGAGATCAGGCGCAGGACTGATTTTTTAACACATACCCACCCGACGCATGGATCATCTTACTTGTCAGACAATCAGGTGATTTGCTTGCATTGTGATTCAGTAAATTTGTACCGTAAAGTGACCCTAGTAGGAAAGTTTTGGGGTAGTTCTGATTTTTTCATTACTCAAGTTTTTTCTGTTTTTTTTTTAATGTTGTGTCACGAAATGAACTACCCCAAAACTTTCCTAGCAAAAATACAATTTATCTGAACTATTGTCCAAACCAAAATTTAAAATGACATGTTTCCAACGCGGGAATCGAACCCACGACCTACACCACTGGACCACGGAGCCGTCCGAACTAACAACAACCGTGCATACTCACACCCGGAACAGTAGCGCTGTACGTGTAGTTCGCTCGCAGCGTGACGTTGTAGTGTGTTGGCGCCCAATCTGGGGCCAGCCACGTCACGCGCACCGACCAAGCGTCATCCTCCTCTGTAGCTTCCAGCGTTAGGCTCTGGACACCCTTCAGCTCTATGTTAAAAATTGTTTATTTTGGGTTAGAAGAAAACAAAGTTAGTACGCAAAATAACAATAGAGAATCAGGGACGTAGGATTCAAGGCGGTCAAGCTAAAGTGGGTCATATTAAGACTCTGTTGATATTTTTTTAAATATAAGAAACAAAACTTAGTGCTAATACTTTAGGGGGTGTCTGTGTTCCTGACATAGAGTTTACTGTAAAAGTAGCAGCACTGAAAGAGTACCTTTTAAAGTTTTGTATATTTTTTGTATATTCTGTATTATATGTATTTAAAACGCTAGGGCGCTTGCCCATACAAATCATAAAAAATTGCTCTGTCAGCGCTACTACTTTCACAGTGAACTCTATATAACGGACACTGCATAATATACGCCCTAAACTATTATCACATTGTTACGCCGTGTATAAGAAGGTTATACTAACCAGGGACGCAGCCTTCCAGCTGCTTGCAGGAGGGGGTTCTGTAGGCGAGGAGGGTTATCCCATGCGCTCCGTGAACCCTGAATTTGCAGTCGTCGCTCAGAGACAAAGCGCGTATGATCACGGATCGTGGTTCGGACGGCTGAAAATAGTAGGAAGGTAATGGTCGGTGCATGGTTGACTTATTATCTGTTGAATATGCATACTTAATATATCATTTTAAGGGCGATTGTGCACTACACGGAATTTTACCGTCCGGCGTTCCGATTTCTTACATTTTGATATGGCAAACGTGAATGTTATGAACGCCGGCGGCCGGACGGTAAAATTCCGTGTAGTGCACAAACGCACTAAGGGTGTCTAGCAGCGGGAAGCAAATGTCATAAGTGTCCGGCTCTGGAAGACGAGATTCCTATATTCCAGAAAAAAAAATTAACGCTATCTGCACTTTAACGAAAGTTAAAGGAACATATTTACCACTTGATATCTACTTAACTCTAAAGTAAATCATATCGCAAACTCCAATGTAGTACAATATGTCCCCTATGGCCTATAGAGTTAACTCTACATGTACGAAAAACTTTAAGCTTTTGTAAAATAACAAATTCTAGCTGCTCAGGCCAATGGCCATAACATAGCGTGAATATCAATAATTTTAAAATAAACTTACCTTAATCTCTTTGGTATAAATATCCCCTTGCACTTTCCCATTGCATTCATTATCCACACTGAAGCACGAATCCAAATCTGAAACATAAAAGTTCAAACAACAACTTTACATATTATCTAGCTAAATATATATATAACTCAAAGGTGACTGACTGACCACTCGACGGATCGAGCTGAAATTTTGGCATGCAGGTAGGTAGATGTTATGTCGTAGGCATCCGCTAAGAAAGGATTTTGATCAATTCTACCCCCAAGGGGATAAAATAGGGGATGCAAGTTAGTATGAAACTTTGTCAATTTTAAACCACTATGTTAACGCGGACGAAGTCGCCGGCAACATATTATTATAGAGCTAAGGAGCTTGTTTGTTTCAATTCTCTTACTCCCCGAACTACTGAAGCGATTTTTATGTGAAAATATAGGTTTCCGCGAAATTCCTTATTTGCGCGGAGCTGCGTGGAATATGTCCACTTATCCTACTTTTGACAGATTTATGGCTATCACCAGTTAAAATATTAACATATTTACCATCAATTTTATCCCACGATACCCTCACATCAATTTGTTTTTCTCTCACATACTGTTCTGTAAGGAACTCATATTCCATGTGATATGTCTGATTGTCTAGATGGCTCTGATAGTCCGCCCAAGTTTCGATGTCCGGGCCTCTTCTCCATTTAGTCGGACTACCATCGATGTTTAACATAGCACTCCATACCGTGTAAGATATATTTTCATCTATTAGAAAATAACCCTCGTTTGCGTTGCTTTCGATTACCGTGTATTTAATCTGAAAAAAAAAACAGAATAAAAACCCGGCCAAGTTTTATAATATACTCGTAATACCATTTTGTCGGCTACTAATATTATGTGCATTCATGCCGAATTACAGCTCTGTAGGTCCTGTAGTCTCTGAGTAAAACCGCGGACAGACAGACGGACAGACAGACGGACAGACAGACAGACAGACGGACGGACAGACCGAAACTAAAATAACGGTCCCTTGTTGACTACGGAACGAAACTATATAAGGGTTCCTTGTTGACTACGGAACCCTAAAAAGTTTGACCGTATCGTATTTAACGCGTTTTTTGCCGTTTTAATTTTTTAGAATTCCTGAGTACTATAAAAAAATATAAATTTTCCAGTTTACAGAGAGTGGTCACGCGTTTAAGCGTGCTGCGGTCGCATTTTGCGTTCGAGAGGTCAGTCACAAGGAGCAATTCTGACGCAGTCAGAACCCCTCATGTGTATCTCTATATTAACGTAATACAACACAAAGAACGCAAAACTGACCGCTTGCACGCTTCACGCTTGACCGCGTGACCGTTCTCTGTCTGTAAGAGTTCAATCGCAGAGAACGCGTGAAATTCGTGCGTTGTGTTTTCCTCCCCCCCAAAGCCTTCGCCCTTCCACTTTATGTAATGATTGGAGACCACGGAGGCTTTAGAACAGGGAAAATGATTTGAAATTTAACAAATGTCTTCAATTGTATTAGTATTAACTTACTACTAGATTACTATCTTCACTCCGCGGTACGGCCACGATCACTTGCGGTCGTGTCGCTGGAGTCACATCGTACGACACACGACCGGACGACCGACACGACACACGATACGACATCACCCCAGCCTCGAACTTCTCCGGAGCCGGATCTGGAAGAAGACATTCTGTTTTTGAAATAAATAAACGAAGGAAGAAAGCTCCTAAACAATGGAGAGATAAGGCTGTGATCTACTGGAGTAGAAAAATACGTTATAGGTACTCTACCGCCTAAGGCTTAAATTTACGATTTGGATTTGGAAGAATACAATATAATGAATAGATAAGAAAGAGCATTTACGTGAGAAACAGGGCACACCCGTTTCTAAAATTCTCTCTGTGTTATGCTAAGTACGGTTTTGCTGGATTGAGCAATAACGTCAAGCAAAACCGCATCTCGGACTTTCGTCCACACATTCAGCATTGCTCGATAGTTTTACTCTATATCGATACATTTAATTCCATCAAGCTGGCTCGATGCGAGCCTTCGAGCTGTCAGTTTTGCGGTCCACACAGTAATTATGTAATTATTACTCGATTTGGAGTAAAACTATCGAGCAAAACCATATGTGAGTACTTAGCAATAGAGAAATTTAACGAAGTAAGAGAAACACGGGTAACGGCAGAAGCAGCATCTATGTTGTGCTTGCGTGTAATAAGCCGCTTGATTTCTTTATTGTAAAATCCTAATCTATATATTTCATAAATCTTTTAATCATAATCAAAAATACTAGATTTATTCGATAACGGATAACCTTAGTTCAATTTAATTTCCCTCTACTCCGTGACAGATTTTCCAAGGCACGATAATTACCGTAAAAATATTATCAGCAAAATTTTCTCACAGCCGAATGATTTAACAAACTATTTTGATTACACGACGTTAACATGACTATTGTGATCTTGTTCGAATTTTCCCAAGTACGAATTATTCTACGCTTAGCTTTACTTATAATTATTTTAAACAGTAACTGCAAACTTGAAGTTAACTTCAGTAGATGGTTTTACGAAAACCGCTTACTAACATAGTTCCTCTGTTTATCTATATACAAAAACTATTCTTTCCTGGGACTCGAAATATATCCATATATCTATAATTATTTTTGAAATGTTAACAAAATTAGATTCCGCGGCTTAGGCGAAGAGGTAACAGTCAGACCTTTCCGCGGCATAATATATTTGTTATCAATTATCATTTATCAGAAGTTATGATTATCCATTAATATAGAAACGGATTTATACTTACTCATAAAGTTTTCTTCGCAATCGGCCGAAAGTTTCTGAAACAAAAACGAGACATGACAATTTCTGAATTACATTGTCGCAATTCTATACGAGTATCTATAGGTACTAATATTATAAAGCGGAAAAGTTTGTTAGTTTGTTTGTTTGTCTGAACGCGCTAATCTCAGGAACCACTGGTCCGATTTAAAAAATTATTTCAGTGTTAGATAGCCCATTTATCGAGGAAGGCTATAGGCTATAGGTTATATTTTCAAATCAAATCTAATCATTTATTTCGGGCATCAGAGGCCCATATAACAAATACCTTAAAATCTAATATCTAAAATCTAATTTTATCACGCTAAGACTAATAGGAGCGAAGAAATAGAGGAAAATGTGGAAAAAACGAGGGAAATTATTTGAAAGGGCTTATCTCACGAACTACTGGAGCAATTTTTCTCTTATTTGGCAGAGATAAGAAATAGACCACGTAAAAAAACATAGGCTATTTTTTGTGGACTAATTTGTCTGTGATCTAATTTACGCGGGCGAAGCCGCGCGGGACGTCTAGTTAATAATATAGAGTCAATATTTTGGTGTTTATTATATTCAGGGATTAGGCGACAGCCGCAGCTTAGTTGCGATAACACGAGCTTACTATATTGACGTGATAAAACGAACAAATTGTATATCATAATAACAAGTGCACAATATAAACAAGTATTGATAAGTACTAGTCATATTATACCTTTCAGCCAAGTTCTTAGGACCTAAGGGCTTAGGTGACATATTGGAGAAAAGTTTTTTGTCACAAGATACATTCTTTAGAATGATCGATACAGTTGGACTGATCGAAGGCCAAAATGACCGGTCATGTTGGCCTGCGATCGACACGGACTTGGGCATATACACAAAGAAATGCATAATGCATGTCCAGCCAGGCCGGGACCTTTAGCATCTCTCTGGAGCTCTGAAAAGACCGCTAAGGGAGGCGGGAGCTAGCGTTAACTTTAGGGAGCTATTGATGAAAAAACGGATAAAAAAGTAGCCCGGAATATGAAAGCTTATATATTCCATTCTGGTAAGTTATTCCTTAAGCATCTCACAGGAGGCCTGAAAAGACTGCTAGGGGGTCGCTAACATTAGGGAGTGGTTATTAAAAACGAACATAACGTTAGTAGCCCACGATTTTAAAGTTCATTATATTATTTAATTCTCATTAGTTATTTCTTTGTATTCACATAAGCCAATTCTTATTTCTATACATATTTGGAATATGCAATTTTGACTGTCGTTATCAGGCCATTACACCCCTCCTATCCGGTCATTCGCCTTGGGTCTATGTCAGGTAGAAACCCTTGTGTCATTGAACTAATGTGTCACGTGAAAATGCATCACAACGATCTCGGAGCCGCGTGATGGAAGATTTTGGCCTGGGGGAAGGTGTGGTCTGATGCCAGGTTCACACGGCACAATCCTGCACATTTTTTGCAGTATACCTTCTTAACGAATAAATAGTGGCGTCATTGTCTAAAGAACCATTCACACGTCGATTGTACTGCACGATTTGTCACAGTACAATCGGCGTATGAATGTTGAGACGTATACTGCAAAAAAACGTGCAGGATTGTGCCGTGTGAACTGTGAACCTACTCTGAGAGTTCTAAGGGACATGAGTCATAACTTCATAAGTCATAAGTCATAATTCATGACACCTGCACCCCCAAGCAAGCAGGTAGTTTTCAAAGCTAATTAGACATTTTTTATTTATTTATAAAGACTACTTTTTGCACGTCGATCTACAATTTTGCCTACCAATGGTCGCGGGAACTAACCCGGCAAAAAGAGGGAAAATTCTGGCCCTTATTTTGTAACTATGTAGTATGTGTACCTTTTCTTATTGTGAAATGCTTATATTAGTTATTTCTGTTCGAGACCAATTTGCAATAACAAAATCTCAGGTTACGACTTCGCCTGCCTGAACTCTGAAGGCTTCAAAAAGAAAGGTTGCATGGCATAGCTTTGTCGCAAAACATGCATTTAATCACGTAGAGTTATGTGTGTCGAATTAACTATAGCCGTGTTTTGATTTGTCATAACACAAACATAGCAAACTCGATATATCGTACTGTGCACTGCAGCTTCTCTATAAAATCTTATCCATACTAATATTACTAATATTATAAATAACGCTATAGTGTGTCTGTCTGTCTGTTACCTCTTCACGCCTAAACCGATGAACTGAACCGATTTTGCTGAAATTTGGAACCTTATGAGTCCCTGCATGAAAGGATATAGGCTGCTTTTTATTCTGGAAAAAAGTACGGTCCCTACGCGATAAACAAATTTTGGCGCAACGGAGTTGCGAGCGTCATCTAGTAACTCATCATCATCATCATGAGCCTATTGCCGTCCACTGCTGAACGTAGGCCTCCCCCAATGAGCGCCAACCATCCCGATCTTGGGCAGCCCTCATCCATCCGCTGACAGCCACTTTCTTCAAATCGTCGGTCCACCGTGCTGCGGGACGTCCTACACTACGTTTGCCCATGCGTTGTCTCCACTATAACACTTGTCTGCTCCATCTACCGTCTTCCCGTTTATAGACATGACCAGCCCACTTCCACTTCAGTGTGCTAATTCTATGAGCGATGTTGGTGACTTTAGTTCTCTGGCGAATGACTATATAAGGAATTTTGTCCACCATCTAGTAAGTTAAAAATCTTTAACAAAGTTATAACCTTTTAGAGTGTGTTTAGAGTTCACTGTCAAAGTAGCAGCACTGAAAGCTTTTTTGTTACACCCTGTATAGTTTAAAATTTACGTTGGGTCACCATGCATGGAAAACCATGCTTGAAAAGCTGGACAATCGACGGATCATAAGCAATCAATAGGCGAATATTATTCTCTACATGTTCGTAATTGCTTGTATTCCCCATCAAAGGTATATGTAGATAGGCCACACTAGGTTATATGCATTGACCAATAAACTGATTACTAAATTAAGTACAATACTATACAAACACGATGACAAAATATGAAATCTGAAATAATTTTGTAACGCTTCAGACTAAAAATACCCAGTTTGTAAGGGTCGGCTAAAAAGCCAGAACTTTTGTTTCTAACGTAAAAAAAAACTTAAATATACTTACTTGATGCAATTCTAATGTCTTATTGCGTGAAAATTTCGTCATTTTTAGTTTAATATTTATGTCATAGTATATTTTTAAGAATATTTTAGTTGTTTGCTGCATAAAAATTAATCCTTCAAGCCCCATAAGAGCACTGATGATCGCGACAACCATAGAATACAATAGCATTTCCAAGCATCCGCGATCGAAGGATTAAAATTAGCATCTGCAAGATTTTCCGGGGTTTAGAAAAAAAATATCGTTAGTCATAACTATTAAACTTTTAAGCCAAGCATCAGTATTTGTAATTTATATAGGAAGAAATATTGGTATTGTTTTACTAGTTTTTATTTACAGTAAAAAAAATTAGGAGGCCTACAGCTTTCTAATTTTTAAGTAGAATACGCATTGACGTAGTTCCTTACGCACGGAAGAAAGTAGACATTGACGTAGGAGATGAACGTAATAATTATTAATTTAGCCTCTTTTCTGCCATATAAATATTATGCTTGAATAACTGTTAATCGCATAAGTTTACTAAAAACTAGCTGACCCGATAGACGTTGTCCTGTCTTAACGATGATTATTTAATTCGATAATAAATAAAAAAAAGTTTGTTTATTTTTGAGTGCCACCGTGCACCGGATGCAGCTAGTATCTCCACGCCAAATTTCTTCAAAATAGATTAAATAATTTAGGCAAAAAACATAAAAGTTTATTGTGCGGAAACCGTACATTTTCCGGGACAAAAAGTATCTCTTGTCCTTTCCCGAGACTCAAAGTATCTCCAATCTCCGTACCAAATTTCATCAAAATAGATTAAATAGTTTAGGCGAAAACCATATAAGTTTATTGTGCGGTAACCGTACATTTTCCGGGACAAAAAGTATCGCTTATGTCCTTTCCCGAAACTCGAAGTATCTGTATACCAAAATTCATCAAAATCGATTGAATAGTTTAGGCGTTTATTATTATTTTTAACAAAAAATTAAAACCGAATTAAAACAATAATAACATTAACATGAACTAAAAAGTATTAAATAATTTTTACTATCTAATTTCCTTTTTCCGAATTCGGCTAAACCTCAACTATTTCTGTACTCAATCTTCATTATTTTGAAGTCGGTACCAGATAGCTGAATCTTCAGTCCTCTGACAGAATATTTGAAACTTTTGGAACTGGCACCGACTTCAAAATTATGAAGATTGAGTACAGAAATAGTTGAGGTTTAGCCGAATTCGGAAAAAGGAACTATTAGATAGTAAAAATTATTTAATACTTTTTAGTTCATATTAATGTAATTATTGTTTTTACCTTGGAAGTCGGTTTTAATTTTTTGTTAAAAATAATAATAATTTCACTCTTTTTAGTTACACTAGTAGGTAAACCTTCACGTATATTTTACGTATCTTATTACAATTTGTTAAGAGTCACAATTCACACTCACAAAATAATATATTATCAGTGAAGTGAACATATTGTGCTAAGTGATTTAACAATTTTAATGCTTCAAGCCCCAAGCGGTTACCGGCGATTGCGATAACAATAGAAAGGCAAACAATAACAACAATAATAATAAAAAACAATAACAAAAACATACAAAAATAAAAAATAAAAAAAAATATCCACAGCCGAACATATAACCTCCTCGTTTTTTGGAAGTCGGTTAAAAATCATAAAAGTTTATTGTGCAGTAACCGCAATTTTTTCCGGAACAAAATGTATCCTACGTTCTTTTCCGGGAATCTCTATACCAAATTTCAGCAAAATCGGACCATGGATATTTGGATTCATTAACCGACTTCCAAAAAACGAGGAGGTTATATGTTCAGCTGTGGATATTTTTTTATTTTTTTTTATTTTTGTATGTTCAACGATTACTCCGCCATTTGTGAACCGATTTTTGAAATTTTTATTTTGTTGTATTTCGTTTCACTCCAATTTGGTACCTTGTTCACAAAAGTGACCTGATGATGGGATCCAGGAGTAATCGAGGGAACTCCTCGAAATTTATATGGAAACATATGGTGATTTTGGTTTTATGTGAAGTGTATTAATAATATGCTACCAAAAAGTCAAATATTCGGTCAAGGTATACCATGGTTTCGAAGATGCTGAGAGAACTCCTGACTCCTTATAGATACACGTTTGGGAGTTTCGGCGTTGTTTTAAGAACAGAAAGCGTATGCTACTATGCAATTCATATTCATCATCATAATCATCATCATCATCATCATCGTCATCATCATTACCACGTCGTATTAAGGTCACCAATGTCTCATGGCACAGAATAGATAATAGTACAAGGCATAGGTATGGATATACTAACAATTATAATAACTATGTACTGTATAACAACACCTGTTTGTTTAATACACGGCGGTCAGCGCCGCGGAGGCGACGGCATTGCCGCGCCGACGCGCGGCGCGTGGCGGCAGACGATAGATCGAATATACTTTACTACTTTATATACAGATCGAATACTTTATAAAATTTTAATAGACAAATAGAATTAAAATAAAGTTATTTTAAAAATAGCATTTAAACAAAACAAAGTCATTAAGTGTATTTTTAATTAGTTATACTTATTAATCGATAGATGGCGCACTAAGTATTGATTTTAATTATTGAATACTTGATTACAAGAACAGCTGTCAATAATTATGATAATATTATATATTATTAGTAGCTACGCAACATCCTATGCAAGTTTATACAATTTTTTATCTGATGGATCCTTCGATCGTGGAAAAACGAGACACAATAGCCTTTCTATTGTTATCGCAATCGCCGGTGACCGCTTGGGGCTTGAAGCATTAAAATTGTTAAATTCTAAAAAAAAAAAAACTATTTCTGTACTCAATCTTCATTATTTTGAAGTCGGTGCCAGTTCCAAAACTTTCAAATATTCTGTCAGAGGACTGAAGATTCAGCTACCTGGTATCGACTTCAAAATAATGAAGATTGAGTACAGAAATAGTTGAGGTTTAGCCGAATTCGGAAAAAGGAACTATTAGATAGTAAAAATTATTTAATACTTTATAGTTCATATTAATGTTATTATTGTTTTTACCTTGGAAGTCGGTTTTAATTTTTTGTTAAAAATAATTTTTATATACAAGATATTAGATTGTCTGAAAAAATACTGATTTAATAGTTAGCAGCAAAGATAGAGTAGTATATAATTAATAGCAAACCGCGGAAAGACCTAGGCTACTTACAAATTATAATTATGTACAATCATGCGAAAATTAACTAAAGCTTGTAGAAACGCTTAATTTTCAATGAGTGGATTGACAGTTGTTTTTAAACAGCCATATTTCCATCATTAATATAAACGGAATTGTACAGAAAATATTAAATTTGAGTGAAATCTTAGGTATTAGTAAGTTAACACAATAAAGTTATATTATATGTACTTATTTTGGATACTATAAAGTAGAATCCCTTGATGCTTGTAATAAACATGTCTATGTAGAGTCGCCGCGATAACAAAAAATATTTGTAACTTGGCGGCACTTGTGTTTTTTTTTGCATATTAAGTATTATAATTGAGAAAAAAAACTTACTTCCATAATTCCATACAGCTCCATGCAGACATTTTCAGCTAGGTCCTTGATTTGGATTAATGTCGCCGGTAGTGTTGAAGTTTCTTCGACGCATATTGCATTTGAAATTATTAAAAACATCAACAATGATGTTAAACTATTTACTTTCTTTAGCACCATTTTAAAATACAAAAAGCTGCATGACTAGATTCCAGAGTCTTTTAATTTTGAAATAAAAAAATAAATGTTCGAAATTTAATTTTTCAGTTGCAGCCGATTTCGCGCGCAGCCGGCCGATCAAATATCGAACGCACAGTTCGATTGGTACTTCATTTGTAACTGGAGCGCCGAGTAACGTTATCAACAAGTTACGCCAGAATACCACTACTTAAACTAACATTTACCTACTTAAAGCCCGGTGATGTCCAATCAGCCTTCGTAACCAATCAGCCTTCTGAAAAGCTTTAATAAGCATAAAGCTACGCATAAAGCCTCTCATCAAGTCATCCTAATGATTAATTTGATTACTTTTTAGCTCTAAACATAGACTTTTAAGCTAGACATGGCAAATCGAGACACAGTAGCCGAAAATGGAGATACTTTATTCGAATTTTGGCGCAAGGAAGTTGCGGGCGTCATCCGGTTAATATTAGTTTTCTATTAATTTACAGGTTTTTCCATCACTTGCAGAAGTACAGTTAGCAAAAGAGTTCGTGACAGCCGAACAACTGTACTTTTGTATCTAAGAATCTTTGTGCAACGCTTGTCTTAACTTTGTTTTTATTATTTAAACTAAAGATGTAGTCGACTATCGTTTAGAAATTTATGTATCGCACAGGAATCGTACATTTGCCGCGATAATACCAATCCTCTGTCTTTGTAGGATAAAATTGTTCGATTTCATCCGTTGTCTGATTGCCATAACACAAGTTAAACTTAGTATGGCATTAGACGACGTGATGTACAGTGTCTGCTTTGGCTAAGTGTGTTATTAAATGGTATAATAAAGAATATTTTCTCACGACGTAACAATATAGGTACATAATTTACTTGAAGTAAATTCAGCAGAAAAGCAAGGCCTCCTCAGAGTTCAGATAGACACATTGCACAATAGGCATTTTCACCTCTAAAAGCATAATTAACAAATCTGAACAATATCGCTAAAGTTCTAAATGGTCTTTAGATATTGACCGGTTAAATACAAAAAGTGTATTCTTTGTAACGATATTGGCTTTTGATTACCATTTACCGATGTAACGGTTTCTTTTAAAAGAAATCTTGGTTGCGCTTGCGCCGTAAAAGTTCAGCGTACGGTGTATTTATTTTGAACTGTATCTTAAAGTTTTTTAAGAACTTCAATTATTAATTATTTTAGATATTTTTATTTACAACGCATAATATAATATAGACTTCACGTTTAATTTTGCTCCCTTTAAATCATATATTTTCGAGACTCAATTCAATGAAAAGGTGAAGAAGATTAGAATAAATGTATTATGCCATTCTATTGAGTTTAGGCAGCCTCAGCTTAGTAATAACTAGATCTATTTTCAATGCGACGTTTTCCTCAACTGCTTGATTGACTAGACACCCGTGTATCTAGTAAATGGGAGGCCTCCTATACTTTGAGCTAGAAGTAGGTATGTGACCAAAATTTTTCCTTATAATTATTTTATTCATTCCTGAACTGTACAATCATAATTAATACACACTTTCTTAGAATATTTGGCGCGCACCATAAAAATATTATTCGTATTATTATCAAAGAAAAGTGACGTAAATCTTTAACTAATTACACTCATGACTCAAATTATCTTAGTGCAGTTGTTTTTGTTTTTATAGATCCGATCGTAGTCGGATAACCTTTGACAGATGCGTTGAGGGCATTCGGAAGTAGCACTACAAAGCGTAGGTTCCGAAATAAAAATCAGTTGAAGGAATCCATGAGTAATCGAGGGAACTCCTCAAAATTTACGTGGAAACATATTGTGCCGACTTCGGTTTCGTGAGAATTATTCAGAGCATATTATGCCAACAATACGGTTGTATCACGGGGAGTGCTCTGAGGAATTGTTCTGAATCATACCACCTGCAACTTTTCGCCATCGACCCACGCGAAAAACATACCATCCTCATCGCCTTGATGAGTGGCAGTCTTGCACAGTGCGTGTTTCGCGTAACTTTCTGCCGCGAACTGTAAAACTCTGGAACGAACTGTCACCAGCAGTTTTTCCGGACCTATACGACCTGCAAACCTTCAAGAAAAGAGCGTATTCCCTCTTAAAAGGCCGGCAACGCACCTGCAGCTCTTCTGATGTTGCGAGTGTCCATGGGCGACGGTAGATGCTTACCACCAGGTAACACGTTTGCTCGTTTGCCCTCTTATTCAATAAAAAAAAAAAAAACAAGTAAGATTTTGGACCCAGCGACACCCACCCAAGGTTCGTAAGCTGCTGGGAGAACTCCTGACTCTTTATAGATACAAGTTTGAGAGTTTCGGCGTTGATTTAAGAACGGAAAGCATATTTAAATGCTACTATGCAAATTACATTCATCTATTTCATCATCATCATCACTACCATAAACAATTTTGCCATGCATCGTCCTATTATGACCTAATATGTCTTTTAAATCGAGACTCGAGTTTGTCAAGCGATTTAAAAGGTCTATACTAATATTATAGGCCTGCAGAGTTTGTTTGTTTGATTGCTTGAACGCACTTATCTCAGGAACTACTGGTCCGATTTAAAAAATTCTTTGAGTGTTAGATATTATGTGGATATGATAGTTGCAACTTGCACAGAAATCGTGTAGACCACGCGAAGGAACATAAACTATTTTTTGCGGGAAAATGTACGGTTTCCGTAAAATTCCTAATTTACGCGGGCAAAGCCGCGCGGGACATCTAGTATCTTAATAAAATAATTTATAATCCTAGCATATCATGAAGACTGGTCAGTATACACTGGGTATTATTTCCGAACACGCTCTAGATAACTTGTTGATCTGTTTTTCGGCGTTGACGTACTACGGGACACCCAATAGTACGTTATCAGCAATCGTGACGTAATCGAGCTGATATGAATGGAATAACACAACAAATTCACCTCGGCCTGGCCCACAAATAGTTAAATTGCGAAAGAGCCCTTAGGCCTTGACAAGCCAAAAGCTCAAAGTTATATCTCACCCTTTTTTTCACCCCCCACCAAAACAAACAAACAAACACGTCAAACTTATAATACCCCTGTTATAAGTTTGACGTGTTTGTTTGTCTGCCTGTGTGTGTATGTGTCTGTTCGTGGTATCGTAGCATCTCGATGGGTGGACCGATTTTGATCTTGTTTTTTTTTAAACGAAAGCTGTCATTTTCGTGAGCTTTCTTAGCAATATTTATTTACATCAGCGATTAGCCAACCTAGTTTTTTTAGCCATAATTCATTATCATCAGCCCGCTCATCGCTGGAAAATGTAGAGTTTTCTTTTTCAGGGGCTACAAATGCCGGACTTTTCTTTATTGTTATAATGCTGAGTGTCATTTAATGGCTCTCACAAACACAACAAATCAATGTTTGCAAATTACGAAAAGCTAACCATGTGTCTTTAATTTAAGTTAGATATTTCATCACGTTTAAAAATGCGTGTAAATGTTCCATCTTTCACGATTGAATTAATAAAATAAAATTATTATTAAATTTTTCCTCCTCTAACTAGAACTTTAATTATTCTTTTCTATCCAATTTTCAGAAGAGATGACTCATTTAAGATTTCAACATAATTATGTAAATCGTTACTAAAGTTGTGAAACTACTAGCTTTGACGTCATAATATTATGAGTTATAGTGAAAAGTAATACTCATTGCTCATCCTTAGATGTCATTATCCTTACTAATACAGTGTGTAACAAACCCAAGTGATAATACTTTAGCCTGTATATATTGTGTCCCTTAAAAAGAGTTCACTGTGAAAGTAGCAAAGCTTACACAGTAAGTAGTAAGTAAAACAGAGTAAATGTTTTTGTGATTTGTATGGACTACGGGTATGCGCGAGAGACATCAATTGGCCCATACAAAATTTTAAAAAAAGTTACTGTTTTATCGCTGAACTTTCACAGAACTCTATATAAATGACACATACGGAACCTAAAGTATTATCACATACGGAACCTATAGTATTATGTTACAGCCTGTATAGGAGGAAGGAGGACGAATTGCAGTAATCTCCTACGTCAATTGGATGGTGTGACTGAACCTCTTTCTTCCTTAACAATATTTATTGACGTGACAACGTCTTATAATTCGATTTGGGCTGCGCGCACGAAAAAACATGACGCATGCGGCGTTACCTCGCTCTGAGGCGTTCCATTTAAGGCTACGACGTTGTCACTTCAACTATCGTCAGTAAACCGACTTTACAGACAATCGAGTTCAAGTCGAGTTCGAGTTCGAGTCGAGTTCGAGTTTTTTTGGAGGAAGGAGGTGAGAACTGAGAGGTTAAGGGTAAACTATATGCTAGATAGACGGACGGATAGACAGACGGATAGACGGACAAACAGACTGCAGACATGACGAATCCTAAGGGTTCAGTTTTTTGCCATTTGGCTACGGAACGTTGTACTATTATCTATTCTGTGACGGAACCCCAAGAAATCTGCAATAAACATTCATTTTACAGACATTAATTCATTTTAATATTCTCTATGTTTTTGCGACATAGCCGGCGCCTCAACATTTTCCCTTAAAGATACTAGTTGGAAGCCAGCTACATGAAGCGGCACCAGACGATGTGTCGTCGCGACACTCCTGGTTTCTATGTATTTCTATGACAAGTGTCACTAGAAATACATAGAAACCAGTAGTGTCGCGACGATACGTCGTCTGCGGTTGCTTCATGTCGCCCGCTGCCAACCGGCACCTTGATAGTGTTCTATTTTTAAGCTTGTCAGAATGTTTCTACTAAACGGGTCAACAGTTATATTCCTTAGAATTGGCAAACAAAGGAAAATAGGCAAGCTGTCTAAGATATTTAGAATTTATTTATCGATATCTAGGTTACATTTGGCTATTTCGTGTTGTTGTCTTCCACAGGATGGTAACCATAATATTGGGTTTTTATTCGACTTCGGTAAAGCTAAAACAAAGGGAACTAACTACCTTACATAAATTTGAATTAAGACTAAACACTGATTTTGAAGGCAGAATTAGTTAGGTAACTATTATTATTATATGTACTAGACGTTCCGCGCGGCTTCGCCCGTGTAAATTAAATATTTCACAGACAAATTAGTCTACAAAAAATAGCATAATATGATCCTTCACGTAGTCTACTTCTTATTTGACTCAAATAACAGAAAAATTGCTCCAGTAGTTCGCGAGATAAGCCCTTTCAAATAATTTCCCCCGTTTTTTCCACATTCTCCTATTAGTCTTAGCGTGATAAAATATAGCCTATAGCCTTCCTCAATAAATGGACTATCTAATACTGAAATAATGTTTCAAATCGGACCAGTAGTTCCTGAGATTAGCGCGTTCAAACAAACAAACAAACAAACTAATTACTCTTCCCAATTATGATATTACTAGCTGTGCCCCGCGGTGTTACCCGCGATTTAAAAGGTGTAATTAGGTAAACTAAATTGTGTTGTAATAGGTAAATAGTATTAGAAACAAAATAAATTGAGTTTGATCATCGGAAACTTCAATGTTGATGACTGAGAGATGGAAGTTTGATGGAAGACACTGTTTTGTGGTAAGCAGCACTCCCTGGGGTTTGGTAGAAGATGGGACGAAAATTTATCAAATGACACTCGAAATCTGTATGTTACGGTTAGAATAAATTCACTTTTTATTTTTTATTTTATTTTATTTAGGTAACAAACACCCATTATACAAAAATGCTTAATTCTAAGTTTACAAACAAGCCTAAAGTACCATTACTCAATATAAAACTAACCACATATTATGGTGAATTCGTAGCGTTGAGTCGTTAGAACACAATTGATAATAATACATACAAAACCTTAAGTAGTGATATTATAATAACACCTTATAATGTAATTATACATTTATAATGTTCACAGTTGTATCTAAGCTAACATATTGTATTTAATATTATTTTAGAATCAAATCACGCACTTTAGATTTATAGGATAATAAGTTGTTACAAAATATGTCAACAGTGTTTAAATTTTTGTTATAGTGGTCACAAGCACGACGAAGAAAAGAGTTTTTTGAGTAGTTAGTTCGTGAGAGAGGGATATGAAATGTATTCTTTGATCTTGATAAGAAGTTTGGGATTTTAAAAGAAATATGTTCTAATAATGAAGATGAATCAATATAATTGTGTATTATTTTAAATAAAAATATAGCATCTAAATATTGGCGCCTTATTTTTAATGATTGCATATTATGTCTCATTTGGGATGACTTGTAATCACAGAATTTAGTATTAGTTAAATGATCTAATGATTTCAGAAATTTATTTTGGATTTTTTCAATTCTTGGAATGTGTATTTCGTATTGAGGGCTCCAAACCATGCTTCCAAATTCTAAAATACTACGTACATATGCATAATGTAACTTTTAAAGTTGCAGGCTTTTTGAAGGGTTTACCTAGACGTAGTATTAAGCCTAGTTGTTTATATGCTTTCGACACAATAGTGTCTATGTGGTGATTGAAGTGTAGTTTGGAGTCAACGATCACACCTAAATCCCTTGTTTTGTCCCCTGGAGGGGTGGGGGGAAAAATGTTATACACCAAATTTAAGTTGAAAAACACAGTAAATAATATGAAGTAAGTCCATTAAAGAAAAAAGTTTGATATAAAATCGGACCCCCCTCAGAGGGGTTTTTTTTTGTATCAGATGTTGAATTCATAGAAGAAAAATATATCTGCGAAAATCGTTTGCAAATCGGATCAGTAGTTTTCATGTTAAAGAAAAAAGTTTGATACAAAATCTGACCCCCTCTTTTGTACCCTTAGAGGGGGGAAAAAAATTTATACACCAGATGTTAAGTTGAAAGAAGACAGATATTAATAGATAGATAAGAAGAAAACCGCATTCAAATCGGATCAGTGGTTTTCGTGTGATGCTGGAACAAACATACAGACAGACAGACAGATAGACAGACAGACAGACAAAAATCTAACCACATTTTTGGCTTCTATAGCGATATAGTGACACCCCCCACTTATTATTTTTTGAATATCTTTAATGTACAGAATTCTCATTTCTACAGTTTTATTATATGTATACATTATTATAAGCAATAATTGTATGTAGTTACCTAGGGAATAACAATTTATAATTTTTCTTTTAAATAAGTAAGTAGTGTAGTTGCTAATGAATTAATTCCCCAAGGGCCCACGCTAGGCCCACTGCAGTATCCACTCAAAATTTATGACAGACCACTTTCAAATTCATTATTTTTTGCCAATTTTCTCTTCCATCATCCCCAAAATACTTGTACCGACTAAGTTTTTAATATTTTAGGCTGGATTGTGATGTGCGGTGGCATCATGTGTCCAACATAGGTACATGGCCTAAGCCGAACTGAACCCTTTTTGGACACATCTAGGCACAATTCGTTAAATAATTATACTAGTTTGTCTGCTCCTGCAGTACTGCTCATATAATAATTAATAATTGTGTCTGTACTGGAATTTTTTTTTCTTTCTTTTTTTCCTTCTTAAATGCGGTGGCATGAACGCGCAGTTTGACCGCTACACCACTAGATCACAAGCGAATGTATGCAACGATTTATTTAAATAGCGGTGCGGTTATATTAATGTCGCAGTCATCAGGTTCAATCTGCGATTCGATTGAATGACTAGCGTATTTATTGAATGACTCGGCCGAACGTCGATTGAACGATCTTCACTCAACATCGAACTACTTAGCGATTTGTAACATACCTAGCTCTTTGAAGATAGCGGACACGAAATCAGTCATGTAATTGAACGTATTTCACTTTTTTCCCACTGCGGCGCTACTAGTCACTAAAACAAATATGGTGTCAAATAGCTCGCCCAGCTAATAGCACTGTGTTCATATTTTGTTGATTAAATTTGCTTTAAAGTGCTTTACTTGTAATAAAATAATATGACAGCGTGGATTTACCTTTTACATCCCGTCAACGGGTGCTTAAAATGATAGCATCCCATTTAACGACTTCACTATAATGACTTTTAATCAAAACGTTAAACATCACAGTCAACGTCTTGACGAGTTGTCCTTTAAGGTACAATTCCGTGCATCGCGATCGATCGCGGTCGCGCACGACCTACGACTGTCGTCGGACGCTCGCGACCATAGTCAACGTATGAAAATGTATGGCACCGCTTCCGAGGCCCACGACTGACGCGCGCGGCCTACGACTATCGTAAGCCGCGCGCGATCGCGATCGATCGCGATGCATGGAATTGTACCTTTAGTCATTCAATTGAATGGTGTCATTCAATAGATGCGCTAGTCATTCAATCGAATCGCAGATTAAACCAGATGACTGCGACATTTATATACATTTGCTTGTAATCTCGTGATGTAGCCGCCAAGCCGCGCGTTTGGCTGGGCCCATATGTATAAATCCAGCCACGCTATCGGAAACTGACGCTGCTTACTGCTTACAAGCAGTGAGTAGTGACTGACAGATCTACCATCTTTAGGGCTCACGCACAAAACTGCCAATTCACATCGCATCGTATCGTAATGTCATTATTATGAATTTTATTTTATTCGCAGCTTTATGCGTGGGAGCCCTTGCCTACGTCAAATAACGAAGCGCGTTCCATCTCCTTCTTTAGCCATTCCGCATATTGTTTGTGATCCGCAGCAAAAGTACCCAGTACCGGTTTAAGCACTATCAGCCCTGGGCGAGGTTTCTTCGTCCCCTGTCGATTTCTCGAAGCCTTAGAAAGGCCACACGCGCCCCTTTTTGTTTGCCTTCGATGCCCCTTTTTACTCGTATCCAGTGCTTGGGCTAGGTCGCTCAGCGTCGCTCCCTTATGCCGCTACTGTACCAATGCGGCCGTTATTCCACAAAATCTCAACAATATGCTCTTCCTACTGTAACTGATGAGTATGAATATATACCGGCATTAGAGTTGATGTATGCGGGTGCCGGGTCCGACGGTTTTGACTTTGTAATGCCTTATGGAGGGGTTTGTAACTTAAATCTATTCCCTGCCATTTTAAAACTCAGTATACAAACACCACCCAAACAACGCTGAAATGGCAGCTGTTTTCGGCCATTCTTTTCGCCTCGACATGCACTATAGCCTGTAGGTATAATAAATTATTATATAATGTGTCCCAACACCGGTGTCCGATCCTTTAATGTTATGATGTATTGGCATATTTTAATGACAAATTGGCTCTTAAAAACTTTTATAGATTCGGACACCGATGTCGGGACACATTGTATATCTACAATTTCACGATGTTTCAAATAATAGCCCGCATCTCATAGTCATTTCCATTTATGAGGATTTAAAGGGTGTTTCTAAGTATGCCGGATAAGTCCACATTATGAGTTCAATGTAAGCTAATCCTGCGTACGTTAATATTTTTTCATCATTAATTTTTTTAGGAGCCTATACTGTTCCACTGCTGGGCAAAGGCCTCTGCCAAGTTTTTCTATTTGTCTCGCTCTAACGCCATAGTAGGCCGACCTAGCTTGATTTGATTACAGATTCACAATACAGGAATGTGCCTAAAGTACAAATTTTTGGTGCACAAAAAATTACAAATGGACAAAAATCTAAAGGGTCATTCGGCTCAATCATTAGTAGGCAATATTATTAGATGCGTACAACAATAATATAGTTCACAGCTCAAAGAATTTTAATTCTTCCGAAACGTGTCCAAAAGGAAAACACTAATTTATACAACCAAACTATTTTCAACTTTGACATTTATTGAGTTTCTCGCAGGTGGTCGTCGTAAAAATATTTTTGCGCTACCATTTTCCACGCCGATCTAAATTTCAGAGGTTAAGTTTTTTTTTATTTAAATGTCTGACCTTCTCGGGAGTAGAGGACAGACTTTATACCTAGTGTTGCCAGGGCCGAGATGAATACTGAATAAAAATAATGGTTGCCTAACTGATTCTGCTTTCAAAACCAGCGTTTAGTCTTCATTCAAAATCGACCAGTCATCTCATATATAATAAAGAAGTTCAAAGCTTCTTTAAATATGAGTAGAGCCCGCAACCTTCCCCGGACTCAAAGTAGGCTTCCACAAAGTCAACCAAATCTCTTCAAACCGCGGCTTATGCGTTAAAAGACAGAAGCCAGGTAGACAGATAGACGGTTTGACACGCAATGATAATATTAGTATAGACAACTGAAACTCTAGAGACTTACTTCTTGTCCTCGTCATTTTGCCAAGGGGATACTGTTGGATCAAGGTCGAATGAAGATTAACCATGATTGCCACCTCGATTGCGACCACCACCACTGTATCGTGCGCAATCAACGTCGATCAATCTAAGACGAATATGACCCTCTACATGCGCAGAGAGGCCAAATGCTTACTCTGATTTTAAGCACTATCAGAGAAGTTGATGCATAGGCAGATGGCGGTACGTTGGTACGTTTGGTCGCGTTTTGTCAAACCCAGCCCATAGATGACAACTTAGCCCGGGCGCGCACTAGCGGCCAAGCCGCAGCGGCCAGGTCGCGACGGCCATCGAGATAGATACCTTAGTATGAAACCGCCATAGACCACCCGCACATGGTGTGGCCGCTGAGCGCCGTGCGGCCATGTGCGCGTGGTCTATATCTCGATGGTCGCTGCAGCCTGGCTGCTGCGGCTTGGCCGCTAGTGCGCGCCCGGCCTTAGTGTCTAAACACACTATGCCGAATTTCCGCGGTGGAAGTTCGGCATGATTACGTTAGCAATGTCAAACGCATACGATATAACGCGACGTAATTTCGGCATGGTGTTTCATCGGTACCTAATTTAAAATACATTGCAGGCGGAATCATGCCGAACTTCCGCCGCGAAAATTCGGCATAGTGTAGACACTTACAGTTGAACTATTCCGACCAAATGACGTAGGTCCGTCAAGTGCCTATTAATCATTTTCTTCGATGGTACATTTAACAATTATGTGAGTATTTAAGGGATGTGATTATAATAATCTACCATCTGATGCTCTTGTCTGTATACATAATGTAAACTTGGATGTGAACATGAAATCCGCTGTGACCGTCAGAATTAATGTCCCACTAAATGCCCTCTTGTTTACTACGACACTGAATATTTTATGTAAAACGGGACCAGGAATACATAAACGATTCCTTGTTTTAATTTTCTTTGTCATTATCAGTCTGCTTCGATAAAAGACGAGAACTTTTTTCAATATTGCTTTATGGTGGCATCATTCGACCTCCTTTGAGTGACAGTAGGCTGAAAGCTTAGCGCGCTTGGATCGAGCTTTTAGCTCTAGAAGAGCCAAATTAGATGTTTTCAAGAAGTTAATTTTTTATTGAAAACAAGGGAAATGCCGTACTCAAAAAAATACTATACAACATGGAATTTTACGTCTTTAACAAAATATGATTTTCAGTAGCGCTACAGCATTTATTTATTGTGAAAATTACCATATCGTGTCAAAACATGTAAAGACAAGCTAAAACAAAATCATATTGCGCAATAAAACTAGCTTAATTATGTAAGACGGCACACCCAAAGGATCCAAATGTTATGCCATATTTTACTTATTCTAATTCAACTCCAATATTTTTATTTCTTATTTCCACACTATAGTAGTATTACAATACTCGCCGGGCTAGTTCTACGGAGTCGTTAATTATATTTAATAGATTTAATTAACATTTGTAAGTCCATGACCCAAGATGTCCTACAAAATAGGACGATCGGTCAAAACTCACATCTCACGCGTCAAAAACTCGACGCGACACATTGGCCACTTTTAGTGTCGTGATCGCGTGATGCAGTCGAGATATACCTATACTGTGTCCCAAGCCCAACACTGGTGTCCGATCCTATAATGTTATGATATAATTATATGGCATATTTTATTAACAAATTGACTATAAAAAATTCTCGAGAATAGATAAAATGGCTGCCATTTTACAATCGTGAGAGAGAGAGAAAAAATTTTGAGAGCAATTTGTTAAAATTGTCGATAGAATAATATGTCATCCAATTCAATACAAGGATCGGACTGATGTCGGGACACATTGTATATTATGTATAGATGCTGTATGTCAAATAATTTTTGACGACCTCTGTGGCTCAGTTGGTTTGCTGTTGGTAGCTCAAGCCGGGGGTCGCGGGTTCGAACTTCGAATCCCGCCGACGGAACAAAAGTTTTCAAAGTTCCTGGGTATTGGATGATGGATGTGTATTAAATATGTGTATCTGATAATGAAAATCTTAAATATATGTATAGTATAAAGTATTAAATATATTTCCGTTGTCTGGTACCGTACCCGTAACACAAGTCCTTCAGGTACTTAGGACGGGGCCAGACTGACGTGGTGTGAAGCATCCCATAGATATTATAGATTATATTATAGATATTTTAGATCTTCAGTCTAAATTACGAGTATATAATAGCTCCCACACCAGTTTCGTTGACGGTGGCCGGTTTCATTGAAACCAGGCCAGCTACGCAGGAATAATATTTTTATAGTGCCCAAGTATGTGCGCACTCGCAGTACACAAGAGCACTCTCTATTCCTTTACTCTCATAACCCACGGACGGACGACCGACACGACTGGCGAGAGGGTATGTAAAATGTCGGTCCTGCGCCTGAGTCTAAATATCGAATACAACTAAAAGCTCGGCTGTCACGACTCACGCGCTTATTCCGCGCGGCTGAAGCATGTGAAACAGCCCTACGATTTGTCCTCGAAACCGAAGGTTCATCGAATCAGGTCGAGCACCTTTTAATAGTTTCCGTGTCATGTCTAATTCTCGAGGGCGTCGCACGTACCCGGTAACCTTCAGAGCTGATCGCGAGAACGGCCGACGACCCCGACTATAAGTCTCGACACCTCATTAACTTATGTTTTATTTAACCTTTAGTCTGCCCGTAGATGTGGTATGCGCCTCGTAGCAAACACTTTTTTTTTCGTAGACTATTTCGTCAGATTAAGGCGGTCCCCCTACGGAGATGCCGTAATTTACCGCTTTTAGAGCTTTTAAATTGTGAGTTACACAATTTAAAAGCTAAAAAATTATAATAAACTAGATGATGCCCGTAACTCTGTTGCGCCAAAATTCGTTTATCGTGCGGGAACCTTTTCCGGGATAAAAAGTACCCTATGTCCTTTCCCGGGATTCAAAGTATCTCCATGCCAAATTTCAGCAAAATCGGTTCAGCGGTTTGAGCGTGAAGAGGTAACAGACAGACAGACAGACAGACACACTTTCGCATTTATAATATTAGCATGGAAGTATGGAAATACATCTGTAATATCCAGTATATGTATATGTACGAACATTCTTTTCCGCGTTATTAATTGGAGATTACTCCTTAAGAATCGATTTTCATATATACTAGGCTGCTATTTATGTATCCGGAACTGGCCACTTACAAGAACAATATTTAAAAAGTAATTACAACATTTGAAAATAGAATTCTTTGGTTGAAGAATACATTTTGTTTCATGTGACTGTCAATTATTTTTCCATTGTGGCGTCATTTTGAAAATTGCGTGTCTTCATTTGCCATGGATTTAACGCGTGAACATTTTCGTGCAATGATTTACTACGATTTTCGGCGTGGGCTAAATCAACAACAGTGCTTTATTCAACTCACCGCAACTTTTGGAGATGAAGCACCATCAAAAACCACTGTTTATCACTGGTACAGTGAGTTTAATCGTGGGCGGTCTATGCTCACGGATGAAAATAAAGAAAGTCGCCCAAAAACAGCTGTTGTCCCACAAAATATAGATACTGTGCGGGAACTAATAATGCGTGATCGTCATGTTACATGTTGCGAGATAGAGGCGTCCTTAGGCATAAGTATGACGAGCATACATAAGATATTACACGAACATTTGGCTGTAAAAAAAATATGTTCGCGTTGGATTCCGCACAACTTGACAATCGATCAAAAACGGGCTCGTGTCGATTGGTGCAAAAAAATGATAAAAGAATACAACCGTGGTACGTCAAAAGCCGTTTATAATATCTACACAGGTGATGAATCTTGGATCTATGCATATGACCCCGAAACTAAACAACAGTCAACGGTGTGGGTGTTCCAAGATGAGCCAAAACCAACAAAAGTTACTCGTGCAAAAAGTACTTTGAAGCAAATGGTCGCCTGTTTTTTTGGAATTAATGGACATGTGGCTACAGTGCCATTAGAGAATCGTAAAACGGTTAATTCTGAATGGTATACGACCATTTGTTTACCAGAAATCTTTGAAGAAATAAGAAAGGACAACCGACAACGCAGAATCATATTACATCACGACAATGCTAGCTGTCACACCTCAGCTGAAACAACTCAGTTTTTGGAGGGTCAAAAGATCGAATTGACTGGTCATCCACCGTACAGCCCTGATTTGGCACCTAACGATTTCTTTTTATTTCCATACGCGAAGATCAAATTACGTGGTCAACGTTTTTCGAGCCGCGAAGAGGCTGTTGATGCGTTCAAAATGCACGTTTTGGAGATACCTCAATCAGAATGGAAAAAGTGCTATGAAAATTGGTTCCAGCGTATGCAAAAGTGTGTCGATCATCGCGGCGAATATTTTGAAAAGCAATAAAACCATATTAAATGATATATGTTTGTTTCTTTTTTTAATTCCGGATACATAAATAGCAGCCCTCGTAAGGCGCCCGGTATGAGAAAAATCCGAGGGGTAAAACCTACTAACAAGTAACACGTTTTTGGTGCGCACCTTTAGTGCGCAACTTTCTAATTTGGCTATGAGTGTATTAAGACCATAAAGGTAATATACCTATCGGAATATAATATTATATAAAATAATATAATAATTATATGATTATATTATATAATTATATTATTATATTATTTTATATATATAGTAGAGTCGTGCGTCGGAGCTGACACACTTTTTTATATGCTATTTCTGTTTATTATACTGATGATAATATCAGTTTCCAAAGTAATACCAATTTATTAAAATTCAAGCATACATTCAGCATCTCCCTAGTATTTACAAATTACTTTTATTATAAACACACGCCCAAAGAGCGACAATATCATTTCTGCCGCGCACTGTAAAACTCTAGAACGAACTGTCACCAGCAGTATTTCCGGACCTATACGATCTGCAAACCTTCAAGAAAAGAGCTATTCCCTCTTAAAAGGCCGGCAACGCACCTGCAGCTCTTCTGGTATTGCGAGTGTCCATGGGCGACGGTAGTTGCTTACCATCAGGTGACCCGTTTGCTCGCATGCCCCGTTATTTAATTAAAAAAAATCATAAACTACATATTCCACGTTTTAATTTTTTTAGGTCAATTTTGAACTAAGATAAGTAAAAAAATAGGGTTTTGGTGCGATCTCGGCAACGCGGTAAATGTATGGTCAAGGTCGTTTGCTCGGGGGACGGCCTTAAGTTATTTATTACATATTAAGATAATCGGCCGCAACTTTGTTGCATGTATATTAGTATATTGTGATTCGTGGAGAAATCGTGATTTTTCGGGAAAAAAAACAATTGTATTCGGACTTTACGAGGGCTGCTATTTATGTATCCGGAATTAAAAAAAGAAACAAACATATATCATTTAATATGGTTTTTTGCATACTTGCACACTTTTGCATACGCTGAAACCAATTTTCATAGCACTTTTTCCATTCTGATTGAGGTATCTCCAAAACGTGAATTTTGAACGCATCAACAGCCTCTTCGCGGCTCGAAAAAGTAAAAACGTTGACCACGTAATTTGTTCTTCGCGTATGGAAATAAAAAGAAATCGTTAGGTGCCAAATCAGGGCTGTACGGCGGATGACCAGTCAATTCGATCTTTTGACCCTCCAAAAACTGAGTTGTTTCAGCTGAGGTGTGACAGCTAGCATTGTCGTGATGTAATATGATTCTGCGTTGTCGGTTGTCCTTTCTTATTTCTTCAAAGACTTCTGGTAAACAAATGGTCGTATACCATTCAGAATTAACCGTTTTACGATTCTCTAATGGCACTGTAGCCACATGTCCATTAATTCCAAAAAAACAGGCGACCATTTGCTTCAAAGTACTTTTTGCACGAGTAACTTTTGTTGGTTTCGGCTCATCTTGGAACACCCACACCGTTGACTGTTGTTTAGTTTCGGGGTCATATGCATAGATCCAAGATTCATCACCTGTGTAGATATTATAAACGGCTTTTGACGTACCACGGTTGTATTTTTTTATCATTTTTTTGCACCAATCGACACGAGCCCGTTTTTGATCGATTGTCAAGTTGTGCGGAATCCAACGCGAACATATTTTTTTTACAGCCAAATGTTCGTGTAATATCTTATGTATGCTCGTCATACTTATGCCTAAGGACGCCTCTATCTCGCGATATGTAACATGACGATCACGCATTATTAGTTCCCGCACAGCATCTATATTTTGTGGGACAACAGCTGTTTTTGGGCGACCTTCTTTATTTTCATCCGTGAGCATAGACCGCCCACGATTAAACTCACTGTACCAGTGATAAATAGTGGTTTCTTGATGGTGCTTCATCTCCAAAAGTTGCGGTGAGTTGAATAAAGCACTGTTGTTGATTTAGCCCACGCCGAAAATCGTAGTAAATCATTGCACGAAAATGTTCACGCGTTAAATCCATGGCAAATGAAGACACGCAATTTTCAAAATGACGCCACAATGGAAAAATAATTGACAGTCACATGAAACAACATGTATTCTTCAACCAAAGAGTTCTATTTTCAAATGTTGTAATTACTTTTTATATATTGTTCTTGTAAGTGGCCAGTTCCGGATACATAAATAGCAGCCTAGTAATGGAAATCAAAGTATCGCTATTCCGAATTTTATGAAAATCGATTCAGTTATTCAGCGTTAAAATGTGATATTGTAATACGATGTTATGTCATTGCATTTTAGGAAAATTGCGACCATTTTTCACTTGACTTTTAGGATATAGGATTGACTTTTAGGATGAGGGAGCCCTAAAACAATTTTTTTTGTGATTAATAACAAGCAAATTTTTTGTGAGTAGCTACATTTTGATAAGACGAACAACATTTTTATTTTCGATAAATCTCGAAAAATAACAGAGATAGAAAGAATTCCATACTTTGACGTGTACTCAGACGTGTAACTGCGCCGCAGGCTGAAAAAGATTGGGAACCCCTTACCCCAGGATAAGAATCTTATGCTATCGAGCTTCAGTTAGAACTCAGATTAATTCGAGGAAGAATCCCAGCTGATGGGGCAGTATATTAGTACTTAGGAGTGTTTTGAAAAAAAATTCAGCAGTAAGTGAATTCGATAGGAATCCTTATCTATAGAAATTAGAAACTATAACCAATACCTAACTATAAACTAACGTTAAATACCAACGAGAAGAAGGGATAGATAGCTTGCGTTTTTGTTATTAATGCAAAAAAATATCCACAGCCGAACATATTATAACCTCCTCCTTTTTCACTCCAATTTGGTCTCATGTTCACAAAAGTGGTGATCTGATGATGGGATCCATGAGTAATTGAGGGAACTCCTCAAAATTCAAACGGAAACATATGGTTTTTTGGTTTCGTATGAAGTATTCCAGGCATATGTTACCAAAAAGTAAGATTTTGCACCAGGATACACCATGGTTCGGAGGTGGTGAACAGAACTCCTTACTCCTTATAGATACATGTTTGGGGGTTTTGGCGTTATCTTAAGAACTGAAAGCATATACTACTATGCAAATTTTATTAATCATCATCATCATCACCACCATTCCACCATACAACCATGAGCAATCGAGGGAACTCGTCAAAATTTATATGGAAACATATAGTGATTTCGATTTTATGAGAAGTGTCCTAAGCATATGCTACCAAAAAGCAAGATTTTGCAATTAGGTATACCATGGTTCCGAAGGTGCTAAGAGAACTCCGGATTCCTTATAGATATACAAGTTTGTGGGTTTCGGAGTTGGTTTAAGGGCGTTCCGTCCGGAGATTCCGTAATTGACCGTACTTAAAACCTTATAAACTCATAATCTGAAAGCTACAAAGTTATAATAAAAATACAGCAATAATCTTTAGTATATCAACATTCCTGTTGTCGTTTTAAATTTTCTATTTTTGTTTCTTATACTCATGATATCAGCTTCCAAAGTAATACCAATTTGTTAAAATTCAAGCATACATTCAGCATCTCCTTAGGATTTACAAATTACTTTTATTTGAAACTCATGCCAATAGATCGACAATATCATAAACTACATATTCGCCGTTTTAAATTTTTTTTAGGACAATTTTGAACTATGATAAGTAAAAATAATAGGGTTCTGGCGCGATCTCGGCAACGCGGCAAATGTATGGCCAAGGTCGTTTGCTCGGGGGACGGCCTTAAGAACTGAAAGCATATGCTACTATGCATGTTACATCCATCATCATCATCATCATCACTACCACCAGTCACCACACCATGAATTATCTAATTATAACCCTATTATTGGTACTTTTAATCGTCTTTAAGATCGAAACCCGAATTTGTCGAACGATTTAAAAAAATATAATGTTATATTTTCAATGTTTAAACAAATGATTTGACCTTGCAGGTGCTTAGGTTACCAAGTTAGCAATTTGATCATGAGATCTGTGAGGTATGTTATTTTCCTTAAAATTTATAAGTACGATTATAGTTATATTTGAGCATAATATTATATTATGTTGAGCTGATGAGTTTCCATGAGTGTAATGATAGAAAGAAAGTCACTGAACAGAACTTCAGAGCCTTTAAAGACAGGCATATGAACATTATTAATATCATTGCTTGATTAACGTCAAGCATATTATATGTACAGTGGTATATATGCTTGGAGTTGCTCTAGCAATTCTGAAGTGGTAGTGATATCAGACAATGAGTTTTCATATCATGAAAGTGTATCCTGGATCCAAAGCAAATCCAAAGTCACTAAGCATAACACATTAGTCTGTACAGAAAACCTTATAAATTAGTTAAATTACTAAAAAGAGTGAAATTATTATTTTTAACAAAAAATTAAAACCGACTTCCAGGGTAAAAACGATAATAATTTATAATGAACAAAAAAGTGTGGGAATATGCGTGGTGGCCACAAAGGAAGATCTTCCGACCGAACGAGGTGGTATGACCGGTCAGGCCGAAGCCCACGTGATACATTTCAGCTGTCGTATATATACCGACGCGCTCAGAAAACTTCGATAGCGCGATGCAGGAATGTCAGGCGAATTGTGGGTACCGCCACATCACTCCCCCCCGAAGACCGGAGGTCGAATCTTGAAATCTTGTCGCTTGAGTCGCTAGTGCCAGTGAGTCCCAGTGAGTCGGATAAGCTGCCGTGCGGGGCCGATGCTACGTGCTGACCAGGAGAGATGTGCTCTGCTTGCTGACCGGTCGGTGTAGTGAGAAAGCCCGATGATGCCGATGCGGAGTCGCCCAGGAAGCGGTACGTTGCGGCTAGTGGACGAGGTACCCGATGAGGCGATGCTGGCTGGCGCGGTGCGGAGGGGCGGGGAGTGATGATGATGAAGGAGGCATGTTCTGTCGAGGGTCACCAATGTGGGAATATGCGTGGTGGCCACAAAGGAAGATCTTCCGACCGAACGAGGTGGTATGCCCGGTCAGGCCGAAGCCCACGTGATACATTTCAGCTGTCGTATATATACCGACGCGCTCAGAAAACTTCGATAGCGCGATGCAGGAATGCTAGGCGAATTGTGGGTACCGCCACACTGTCACCCGCCTACCCATAAAAGTATTAAATAATTCTCACTCTTAGTGCCTTATGAATAATTCTCATAAACCTCAACTATTTCTGTACACAATCTTCATTATTTTTTCTAAGAACTCACCATTCTTAGCTGGTATCGACTTCAAAATAATGAAGATTGTGTACAGAAATAGTAGAGGTTTAGGTAGTATTCTGCATAAGGCACTATTAAGAGTAAGAATTATTTCATACTTTTTTGTTCATTATAATAATTATTATTGTTTTTACTCTGGAAGTCGGTTTTAATTTTTTGTTAAAAATAATGTGCGATAACTTCTGCGAGACATATATTATTAACCGACTTCAAAAAATGAGGTTATTTAAATATTTTGAGGCGCGATCACTTTCGTTGCTCAGTGAGGCCACCCGCTAGGTGAGAACAGACCAGACAGAGTACATTACCGAAATAGCTAATTTTATCACAAAATTATGTAAATCCCTGATTCATTCATACTAGAGTCACAATATATGAATATACAGTAGAGTTAAACGCACCTGAGTTCTTAAATCGAACTGTAGAGCAGCAGTACAGTGACGCAGAGGGCGTCTGCCACATCTTTGCGCAATACATAGATGAGTTTTAGTGTCTAAACACGCCATGCCGGATATAAGCGGTCGAAGTTTGGCAAGATTACGCCTGCAATGTATTTTAAATGACTGATAATACATCATGCCGAAATTACGTCGCGTTATAGCGTACAGTCGAACATCGGCCAAGCGTAAGTTCGGCTGCGACTCAGCGGTAATGTTTTTTTTTCGGCGTCAATTTGGCGGCGCTCTAGACACTGAATACTCGGACAAAGTCACGCAACTGGATTTCCGCCGTGTAATTTCGGCTCTCATCGTGTGTCTGAATATCAGCCGAATGCGTCGGAACGTAATATCAGCCACGGAACTTATCTTCGCGGCCGCGTATCTTTCGCCTGGTGTGTTTAGAGTTTAGACACTTAGATGCTGCGGGATGCTGCAATGTTCTGCTGTCTAAAGTTATCAGATGCCATTGGTTTTCCGCGACTTTGTTGCGCTGAAATTTATTTTTGTTACGTTTATCTTGCGGTAACCGATCCGGGATAAAAATTTTCTTAGATTTCCTCCTCAAGGTTTCATCTGCATACCAAATTTTTCAAAATCATTTCACATTTAAGCATGGAAACACTGACACTGATTGCCTGACACAAAAGAGCCGATCACGTTTGCGTTCACCTGATTCGTTCAGTCAATTAATAATTATTTCACGATACTACTGTATACAATTTATACTGTGCTAGTTATGTGAGTTTGTCTTTTTTTAAAACTTTCGATTCTCGCCGGCGATTAGCATAATTTTGGTGTTCACCTTTCAGTCCATTGACCTTTGGTTGACCCTGTGCAGGATGTGGACCCATCGGAACCTTCATTATAGGTCGATAGCTTTGGGACAATTAGGACCCATATTTTAATGTCCAGAAGTTTCTTTCGCCATAAGGCCAGCTCTACAATCAGTTCCGAATTTATATTTTTATGAGTATGGCCACTTTAATTTTGCCGCCCCATGTACGAACTCTGCCGCCATCCTAGGACGCTGCTGCCCCCTCTAGGACGTCATAGGACGGTGCCGCCTATAGGCCATGGCCTATGCTGCCTATACATAAATCCAGAGCTGCCAATAAGGCCTGTCAACGGTGTGCTGCTTGGCACCTCCGTAGGCACGTTCGGAAGACGTGGCTTCGAATCCAGACTGAATGCTCCAACATATTTTTAAAAAAGGCCTGCCACTTGCATCAAAAATTAAATTAAGAAATTTAAAAAAACCCCCGCCAAACAACTTTAAAAAGTAATGAAATAATATTTACTGACTTTAAGTTTAAATAATTACTAAGAGTAAAGTAATATTTTAGTCCATAAATACTACCACAACAGCGACTTTTGTATTTTGTGGCGCCATAATAGTCGCTGATTCTTTCGATTGTTATGTGAAATCAAACATCTACATTAGCGGTCCCCCGACACACCTTCACAACATTTATGGACTAAAATATTACTTTATTTTAGTAAAGTCAGTAAATATTATCTCATTACTTTTTAAAGTTGTTTTGCGGGGGTTTTTTTAATTTTTTAATTTAATTTTATTTTATGCTTTATAAACTTGTGCATAATAATTCCTATCAAGTGGATCATATCCCAATGAATACCATCTATAAAATATGTCCTCTTGGATGAGGCCGTCAATATGAGCCCAAACATGACTCTTCCACTTTGGGTTCATACGGAGCTCGGCTCCTATAGAATCCAGATGATGCTGGAGCAGTAGCATGCAAATATTTACTGTTTATCTACGTTTTACTGGTTGTCGCAATTAAAATGAGCCCAAACACGAAACTTCTGCTCTAAGTTGGTGAGGAGTTGGGTATCCGGTATCCTATAATTGATTACCAGGTGATGCTGCAGAACCAGGTCAACATTCCAATAATGTGTATTATATTCACCAGTGTCACGAACCAGAATGCAAAATATAAAACCCATCAAACGACTGCAAGTTGCTAATCGGCCTATCACGAACCAGATAAACCGTGATATTTCAGCAATGAGCAGGCTGATGATGATGAACTATAGCTAAGAACACTCTCAGTCATGTCAGCTTTCAAACAAAAAAAACTAGATCAAAATCGGTCCACCCGTTTGGATGCTACGATGCCACAGACAGACACACAGACAGACACAGTCGGGGGTTAAAAATAGACCGGAAAAAAAACCTAGAGCCGCCGAATCGCCATTAATCGCCAATTTTTTCATAAAATCGGCTCCTAATAATTAATTCTGAAAAATATTTTACCAATTTTTTACTTTTGTTAGTACAGGCCGGCCTTTGCATAGAGTTATGAGACAAAAAACCGGCCAAGTGCGTGTCGGGCCACGCGCAATATAGGGTTCTGTAGTACCGCTAGTTTTCGATAATGATTCGAAATGGTCAATGAATGTACATTTATAACATGTTTTACATTACTAACAACATCTTCCGTTCAAAAGAATTTGAACAAAATGTTCCTTTATACTTCGCTGAATACATTTTTTTAGTTGATCGACTATTACTCAATAATTTTTGAAGTGTTCTTAGCCGTGATAGTTTTCCTTTTAAATTCAGCATATTTCCTACTCCCGTGAATTTTTTCACATTTCCAGAAGCAACCGTTTAGCTAGTAGAAGTGTGGTACACTGGACTGTAACAAGTTTTTCCATTTCAAATTTTTTTTATTAAAGATCTTATATTTTATCGGCATCATTAACCTATCAACCCCCATAAGGACACCGGCGACCGCGACATGAATAGAACAACAATAGATTTCCAAGAATCCGCGATCGAAGGATTAATATGTGCCTAATGCATTCATGCCGAATAACAGCTTTGTAGGTCCTATATAATATAGTCTCTGAGTAAAACCGCGGACAGACAGACGGCTGACGGACGGACAGATTTATAAGGGTTCTTTGTTGACCACGGAATCCTAATTATTATTTTTAACAAAAAAATTAAAACTGACTTCCAAGGTAAAAACAAGAGTAATATGAACTAAAAAGTATTAAATAACTCTTACTCTTCAATAGTGCCTTTTTCAGAATTCGTCTAAATCACAACTATTTCTGTACATACTACAGTCTTCATTATTTTGAAGTCGGTACCAGCTAATTTAATAGTGAGTTCAGTAATGTCAGAATATCTGAAACTTTTGGAACTGGTACCATAAAGTTAATATACCTATCGGAATAGAGCAACAATCTCGAGCTGTCAAACGTAACCAAAATTGGTTTTCATCAGTGTGAAAAATATGTGTACGTATACACTTACACAAGCATGATTGAACATGAATTCTATGAGATTAAATTGACAACGTGCGGCACGTGCCGACTGGACGTCAAAAAAAGAGTGCTGCTGTCATGTATCACACGTCTCTTTTTACCACGCGGTGTTACGGTCCGCTAGGTATATTAACTTTATGACTGGTACCGACTTCAAAGTAATGAAGACTGTAGTATGTACAGAAATAGTTGTGATTTAGACGAATTATATTTCTTAATACTTTTTATTATTATTATTTAATACTTTTTAGTTCATATTACTATTGTTTTTACCTTGGAAGTCGGTTTTAATTTTTTTGTTAAAAATAATAATTTCACTCTTTTTAGTTGTCTACATAATAAGGCTTTATGCGTAAATAACCAATACGAATCTTAACTATTCACATTATGTTATTGTAAGCGAAATTGTGGTAAATGCTTGCAGTTATCTAAGCGATGCAGCAATTTCCAAACTTTTATCTTTAAAGGTTCAGGAGTTCTGTCCAGTGCCTTTGGACCAAGAGACACCTTCGTATGAAATTTCTCTTATTCGTAACATATGTTTAACTTACTAGAAACAACATTTTAACCACTATGAGTGTTTTGATAAATTTCAAGAATTTCCCTCCATTTCTCATCGATTACATCATCAGCTCACCACTTTCGTAGTTGTTATACAAAATTAATATTATATCCTATACAACAACACGAGAATTTTGAAAATCGGTCCACAAACAGCGAAATCATCATCAAAACATCTGCTTCGATGCAAAATATCACGAAAAGTACCAATATTGGGTACCAATTTGGTAAATATTGGGTCATAGTGTGATGAACCATGATATAATTATGGTTGTGATGATGATGATCAATCAAATTGATGTGTTGGCTTATAATTTCAGTTGTTAAAACAACGCCGAAATCCCCGAACCTGTACCTATAAGCATTCAAAAGTTCTGTTGGGTACCTTTGGATCCAGGGTATAACCTGATGCGAAGTCTTACTTTTTGGTAGCATTTATTTATATTTTTATTATTTATATATTTAGCAATTTCGAATGCTTCAGAAAAAATTTAAATCACTATATGTTTCCATACAAATTTAAAGGAGTTCCCTCGATTCCTCAAGGATCCCATCATCAGATCACCACTTTTCTGAACATGGTACCAAATTCGAGTCAAACCCTACATAACACAAAAAGAATTTTGAAAATCGGACCACAAACGGCTGAGTGATCGTTGAACATACAAAAAAAAAAGATACATACAGCCGAACGTATTACCTCCTCCTTTTTTGGAAGTCGGTTAAAAAGTATAAAGCTGTAAAAGCACTTAGGTAGATCGGTTTTTGACCCCCAAAAGATACCCCCGTACATAAACATATTCAGACAATCTTGCTTCATATGCAATGAAACAAGATTGTATTGTGGGAATAATGCGTGGCGGCCAAAGAGGAAGATCTTCCGACCGAGCGAGGTGGTATGCCCGGTCAGGCCGAAGCCCACGTGATACATTTCAGCTGTCGTATATATACCGGCGCGCTCAGAAAACTTCGATAGCGCGATGCAGGAATGTTAGGCGAATTGTTGGTACCGCCACATCACTCCCCCCTGAAGACCGGAGGTCGAATCTTGAAGTCTTGTCGTTTGAGTCGCCAATGCCAGTGAGTTCCAGTGAGTCGGAACTGTTGCAGTGAGTCCCAGTGAGTCGGAACTATAAGCTGCTGCACGGGATCCAGTGAGTCGGATAAGCTGCCGTGCGGGGCCGATGCTACGTGCTGACCAGGAGAGATGTGCTCTGCTTGCTGACCGGTCGGTGTAGTGAGAAAGCCCGATGATGCCGATGCGGAGTCGCCCAGGCCGCGGTACATTGCGGCTAGTGGACGATGTACCCGATGAGGCGATTGCTGGCTGGCGCGGTGCGGAGGGGCGGGGAGTGATAATGATGAATGATGAAGGAGGCGTGTTCTGTCGAGGGTCACCAATGTGGGCATAATGTGTGGTGGCCAAAGGAAGATCTTCCGACCGAGCGAGGTGTTATGCTCGGTCAGGCCGAAGCCCACGTGATACATTTCAGCTGTCGTATATATACCGGCGCGCTCAGAAAACTTCGATAGCGCGATGCAGGAATGTTAGGCGAATTGTTGGTACCGCCACAATATGTATATTTCTAACGACAATCATATTTAGCTCGAGAAACGACATTGTGTCATAAATTCCACAGTTTCCACGACACACCTCGCTGGCCCCAACATATTCAAATATCGAACACATTTAGAACAGTTTTCAAAAGCGTGTAACTACCAAACAAACAAGTTTTCCGAGATCACAATATGTAGATCACTGCGCGTGAAAACAATATTAAAGTAGTTGTCTTTTTATGTACGAAGGAAAACTTTATAAGTTCAGTACTTGATGCCTCATGTTCTCCTACCCAGGGGCGTCTTTCCCTTAGGTGCAGGGTGCACACGGGCGCCGCGGTCCTAGGGGCGCCGAGCGCCGCTCGCAAAAAGGCGCGCGCCCGCGTTGGCCAAGCCGCAGTGCTTTAATGACCACCGTAAAAAGACCTCCACTTTGCATACAATTTGTGAATTATCTGGAGCTCTTCTTATATATTTTGTCGAATTACAGCAAAGCAAGGCGCGCCATGAGCGGCTCGGCTTTTGCAATATAAAAATAAACTTTACTTTTCAACATGAAATGAATCTTAAAACACATAAATGAAGATTATATTTGTCGTCGCTAAACCACAAGATCACAAGCAAAATATGTATTCTTGACGGCGCCCTTGCGGTCGCACCGGGCGCCGTGCAGCCTACCCCCTCCGTGCATCCTTCTCATGAGATCTGCGTACTTACTTCCCGCTCTCTTTATGCATCCTCCGTTTGCAACATAACAGTTTCGCAGAGGGTATAAGCTACTGCCTCCCAATAAGTAGTAAGGTCCAAGGCTGAGCAACTCAGCCCGTTGCTCAGCCCAAGCAGAGCGTTCAATCGTCTTTCTCAGACTGTGGTGGCACCTAGGCGATGTTTTCCTCCTAGCCGTATGGCTAATGGCGCCCCTTGAATGTGCCATCCACTGTTGTAGTATCGACCGGATCGCTTTCACAGTGCGGCGGCCAGCAGTTGGGGACGCCATCTGGTCTTGCCAGGTAATAACACGCGCCTAAAAAGTATTAACTTTTAGGCAGTCAGCTCACTTCATATTTATTCTGGTCATAAACTGCAGCTCGTAGATGGCATTCATTATAATATTCTCTATGCTAGAGAGTTGAAATTCTCAGATAACAGATTATGTGATTGTGTTGCTTCTTTTAATAAAGAATACTACAAAGCAAAATAAATTAAATATTTAAGGATACAATCCCATACAAGAAATGTGATTTTTTGGCCATTAACGTAGGAACTGAAATATTCACAAAATACTTAATTGTATATTTTGTACTTAAATAAACATTTAAGGAGCTCCCATAAATACATAATTTTTTGCCTATCTTTGCTTTATAATGGTACGGAACCCTTCATGCGCGAGTCCGACTCGCACTTGGCCGATTCTTTATCGACCGCGCTCTTGCTAGGGGGCGCTAGGGTAATATTTGCACACGGGCGTCACACCGGCTAGAGACGGCCCTGCTCCTACCTCAGTATATTTTTACGCATAGCCTCAAAAAAGTTAGTGTCGTTTTTCAAAATTAATATCATCACGTTTCGCCTCGTTTCGATGAGACAGAAACGCGTAAAAAAGATCTTGTTATTGTTCCATTCTAATACCTAATAAACAAATATTTTTTTGCTACATCCATTATACAATATCCATCCATCTATTATTTATCTACGTATCCTATATCCTGTTAGCACTACGAGTGCTATATTATAGACATCATAAAAAGTCCCAATCACGCTCGATAATAATTTAGAGCTTCATAAGTCATAAATAAAAAGTCGTTGATGTCTTTTCTATTGAGGAACAATCTATTGACATGCATGACACAAGAATTAAAGGTTTCATAAAGAAAAACTTAATACTGAATGTTCACAAACTTACCTGTCATTTCAATGGTTAAAAGGACGTCCATAAACTGCGTAAAAAGTTTTTTTTCATTCAAACATTAAATCAAAGATTTTAAACATTGTTTTCAAGGCCATAGCATGTATCTTAGGAAAACTTTTATTGTTTTATTTGCTTGCTTTGAATGCATCTCGACAACAGGTCCTCCTAGCAGGGGCGTAGCTACCGCGTATCAATCATACGGGGCCCCGGGGCCATGGGGCCCCATCGTGAGTAAGCAAAAAATTACAAAACTTAACATTATTTTTTAAAATTCACAAATGACAATTATAATTAAAAAAAACAATTTATTTGTTACCCGCGCAAAGTTTGAGTTCAAAAGTTGGCACCCTATGCGATTTAATTGTTTTGTGACAAGTTTTAATTTTCCTAAGGGACCCCAAAAAATTTTATATCTGCCAAGGCATGCTACGCAGTACGCTTCTGTGTCCCAATCATGATTATTGATTTACCCAGGGGTTCTCAATCTTTTTCAGTCTGCGGCGCAGTTACACGTCGCAATATTTTGCCACGGCGCGCGGCGCCCAACTCTACCTCGCTATTAGAAAAAGACAAACATTATAAAATTAAATTATAATTTATATACTATTATAATTTAATTTTATAATGTTTGTGGTTTCGGATGATGATGGAGGATCGACTCACGGCGCCCCTCTTGCCTTTCCACGGCGCGGTGCACAGTTTGGGAACCCCTGGATTAGCCTAATATTTGTAATCTAATAGAACGTAAAAAATTACTCAACATGTCTAGACCTGTCACGCCCAAGTGATAATTTGGCGCCAAAATTCCGCGCAAAAACTCCGACCGGCCGTGACTCCTGCGCAGTTTGGATATCAATTGCGCAATTATTATATTACTGTCATAACAAATCATGTAAATTAGCTAATTCGATAAAAATATAACCACAAATATCTACTAAATATATAGGATGTAACAAAACAAAGTAATATTACTTTAGGGTGTGTATGTGCCCTTGTACTACCAGAGAAGTCGATTCCTAAATCCTAGGCAGATGGGGGACCTACGTAGTTTGGTCGTGTTACGTCAAACCCAGCCGGCAGATTAAAATTATAGTTTGTGCGTTATAAGATGATATGGGTGACAGTTCTCATATTCCTTGCTACGGATTTTTTTACAGGAAAACAAAAAAAAAACAAAATGTAATAAATTATATTCCATCTACAAAAACAAATGTTTCCTATAACTGTAAATGAATAAAAATGAAAAGTTGTTAATGCTAACTGGACTCTAACGATTTTTTCGCTTTGAAACTTCATATTTCACAAAATATGGATCCCTGAATCGGAAAATAAACTTTGAATGCTCGTAATATTTTTAAAAAACCTATCCAACGACACCCCACAGTCCACTCGGTGGGGTGAACGTGAAAAAAATAGATAATCATCCCCCCTTGATGTGTAGGGGAGGTACCAAAAATATATTTTTTTAAGATTTTATAATATTACCATTTTGTTGGAATCATTCATAATATGAATTGTCATTGTTCATAAAATGCCGAATTACTGCATTTACTTGCTCTGTAGTTTTACTGGGAATTGGTTATAATTTTCAATAATTACATTTTTATAATTTCCATTGAAGCAAAATTGATTGGAATTTGCCCTACTAATAATATTAACCCGGCGTCATGGGGGTTGGGTCTGTGAGACCCATCAGTTACCATGCGTTCGGTGTTGCCAAATTTCTCAATAGCTGTTCAGTTGGTCTATGAGTCACAGGTAACAGTTTAGTCCTGCGACGGCCGCAGCGGTAGTAACAGGGGCCCAAAGTTGCATCAGGTATGTGAGACCCATCCCCGCAGTCAGTGTAACAATTTCGGAACATCTTACGCAGACATTATTTTAATAATTATCAGTGTTTTAACATTTCATCTTTGTATTTTTGTTGTGTTTTACAATAAAAGTAGATGGTTTATAGTTAAATGTATTTTATTTTTTGTAGGTATTTGAAGTACTTTAATCCTTTGATGTTGTATTCTTGGAAATCTTTTGTTATTCTACTGTTGTCGCGATCACCGATGATCTTATTCTTATAGGGCTTGATAGGTTAATCTCAAAATGGATCGAGAAGAGGCAGAACGACAACGCATTCTTTAAATTTTTTATTTTATAAGAGTCGGAACTCGGACTCTGCTTCTACCTCGTCAGACCAGGAAATATGCGAAGAAGAAGATCACTTGAGTAAACGTAGTAATCCTAGTGATACAGAGCAAGATATCTCTGATGATGATGACATTCCAATGTCTTCGCTTGCGGATAGAAATCGATTGTCGGAAGAGCATTGTACATCTGAATCGGCCAGTTCGTGACAAAGACGGTACAATTTGGTACAAGACGCCTATTGAAAAATTTCTTGGTAAATCTTCAGGGGAACCTCCGGAAAAGAAGCCGAATATTCGCAAAAGATGCCAAGACTGTCCAGCCAAAAAAGACCGTATAAAACGAATTATTACACTTGCGAAAGTTGCAACTTGCAGCAAACACATTAGCTTAGAACATGTTGTACCTTTCTGTGCTGATTGTACCAAAGATAATGATTAGATGTGATTATTTGTTAATTTTTTATAAAAATATCTTAGTATTCTTTAAATGAGTTCCATTAAAAAATTAAAACTGATTGTTATTTAGTAATAGAGTAACATTTAAGTAGAGGAGAAATATTATGTTAATTTTTGTCGTTCTTTTTTAAAGCTCTATTAAATATGGTTAAAAATTATATAATATACGAGCTTTTGCCCGCGGCTTCGCTCACGTTAGTAAGTATTATTATATATAAAGTTTCATCCCCTATTTTAACTCCTTGGGGTTGGAATTTATCAATATTCTTTCTTAGCGGATGCCTACGTCATAACATCTACCTGCATGGCAAATTTCAGCCCGATCCGTCCAGTGGTTTGGGCTGTGCGTTGATAGATCAACATGTCAGTCAGTCACCTTTGAGTTTTATATATATATAGATTTGTGTATCATTAATTCATATAAATACATAATAAACTTAATATAAACATATAAAATAAATTGATTATTATAAAAAGTTGGATTAATTTTGATATCTAACACACGGGTATGTGAGACCCACTCCAACGTCCGTGTAACACTTTTCTGCCCCCATGACGCCGGGTTAATATTATGCGTAGTATTATGCTTACGATTGTACCTATGGCAATATGTACCATCGAGGAAATTGATTCCTAGGTAGTTGACAGTCCAACCTCATTTGGTCGGATCAAGTCAATTCAATGTTATTATGATCTGTCGCAACGACAATAATTGTGGTACGTGTGGGTTGGCCCTAAATCACGTTAAATTAATCCCTCGATCGCGGATTCTTGGAAATCTATTGTTTGTAAATCTTATCTAAAGGCTTGAGCACAGATTATAGTATACCTCCATGGGCTTGAGGGATAAATTGACATAAGCCGACCACATGACGTAGCCTCTCCTATGGGCTATGAATCAACTTCTCTGATAATATAATGACGCATTTTCACTGGTCGATAGGGCCCGCATGCGGGGTGCAGGAGATTTCTGAAACGCATGCCACGACCAATGACAATGCGCCATTAGTAGTCAAGTTGTCATAGACTCCCCGCATGCTGGATACCGTACGAGTTAACGACTAAAGAAAATGCGCCCTAAAGATTATAGTAGGGGAGGTAGAGCGTTTACTATAAAGTAATTTCATACCGACCAAATTTTTGTCCAGCGGTAGCTTAATATTTATCAATCAATATAATCAGCTTCAGTCGCCGCACCCGTGGTGGAATGTTAACTGAGAGTATTTCAAAGTTGTAATTATTATTTTTAACAAAAAAATGAATACCGACTTCCAAGCTAAAAACAATAGTAATATAAACTAAAAAGTATTAAATAACTCTTACTCTTTAATAGTGCCTTTTTCAGAATTCGTCTAAATCTCAACTATTTCTGTACATACCTACTACAGTCTTCATTATTTTGACGTCGGTACCAGCTAATTTAATCGTGAGTTCAGTAATGACAGAATATCTGAAACTTTTGGGACTGGTACCGACTTCAAAGTAATGAAGACTGTAGGTAGGTGTGTACAGAAATAGTTGAGATTTAGACGAATTCTGAAAAAGGCACTATTAAAGAGTAAGAGTTATTTAATACTTTTTAGTTTATATTACTATTGTTTTTAGCTTGGAAGTCGGTTTTCATTTTTTGTTAAAAATAATAATTTCACTCTTTTTAGTGTTGTCTACAAAATAAGGCTTTATGCGTAAATAACCAATACGAATGTTAACTATTCACATTATGTTACTGTAAGCGAAATTGTGGTAAATGCTTGCAGTTATCTAAGCGATGCTGCAATTTCCAAACTTTTATCTTTAAAGGTTCAGGAGTTCTGTTCAGTGCCTTTGGACCAAGAGACACCTTTGTATGAAATTTCTCTTATTCGTAATATATGTTTAACTTACTAGAAATAACATTTTAACCACTATGAGCGTTTTGATAACTTTCAAGGATTTCCCTCGATTGCTCATAGATCCCATCATCAGCTCACCACTTTCGTAATTGTTATACAAAATTAAGATTATATCCTATACAACACGAAATTTTCGAAAATCAGTCCACAAACAGTGAAATCATCGTCAAAAACATCTGTTTTGATGCAAAATATCATGAAAAGTACCAATAATTAGATCACAGTGTGATGACCATGGCATAATTATGATTGTGATGATGATTAATCAAATTGATGTGTTGACTTATGCTTTCAGTTGTTTAAACAACGCCGAAATCCCCGAACCTGTACCTATAAGCATTCAAAAGTTCTGCTCGGTACCTTCGGATCCAGGGTATAACCTGATGCGAAGTCTTACTTTTTGGTAGCATTTACCTCATATGCTTCAGAAAAAATCGAAATCACTATATGTTTCCATACAAATTTCAAGGAGTCCCCTCGATTCCTCAAGGATCCCATCATCAGATCACCTTTTGTAAACATGGTACCAAATTCGAGTTAAACCCTATACAACACAAAAAAATAATTTTGAAAATCGGACCACAAACGTCTGCGTAATCGAGGAACATACAAAAAAAAAGATACATACAGCCGAACGTATTACCTCCTCCTTTTTGGAAGTCGGTCAAAAAAAATAGTTGCGAAAAGTGATTGTATACCGAATGAAACTTTGATGGATGATTATTGAGGTCATGTTTAACCAAAAAATCACCGTCAGCCGTATTGCAGATGGGGATTCAACGTCAGTCGCGTTACTGAACATGTAAAAATTGTTTTGAATATAAAGTCATTTTATACTGTACAAAATTTATACAGGCGAATGTTTCTACTTTGTAAATAATAAAGAAAACCGTCAGTCGCTAATCCGATGGTGGAAAAACCATCAGCCAGCGATATAAGTTATAAGTTTAATGTTTATGACCAATATAGCCCTACTTCGCGCTCAATGTATCCTAGGGCGTCGCGTAGACAATTCCACCTGCAAACATTCAGCTGACGGCGACGGCTAAAATTATATATATATAATATAATATCTATGGACGCTTCACACCACGTCAATCTGGCCCCGTGCTAAGTACCTGAAGGACTTGTGTTACAGGTACCAGACAACGGAAATATATTTAATACTTTTATATTATACATATATTTAAGATTTTTATTATATTATACACATCCATGACCCAGGAACATTGAAAAACTTTTTGTTCCGTCGGCGGGACTCGAACCCGCAACCTCCGGCTTGAGCTGCCACACACTCTACCCACTGAGCCACAGAGGTCGTCGATTTATCTCACACTAGCTGTTGCCCGCGACTTCGTCCGCGTTAACATAGTATAATAACAAAGATGGATAGTTTTCCCCTTTTTGTGGTTCCTTATACAAAGGGTAAAAACGGGACCCTATTTAAGCAAACGTCCACAAAATTTTATGTTTCTAACTCAAAAAATGACGTACTTTCATTGAAACTTTCAAGGGGTAACCCTTAGGGGTAGAATTACCAGAAACGCTTAAATACCTATCCGTTCATTTTTAATCAGCAGACCAAAAATAAACTTTTATGTTTCTAACTTAAGAAATGACGGACTTTCATTTAAACTTTCAACCCCTATTTCACCCCCTTGGGGGTAGAATTTCCAAAAACGCTTAAACACGCATCCATTTGTTTTTAATCAGTAACCCAAAAATAAAGTTTCATGTTTCTAACTCAAGAAATGACCGTGGAAATGAAGGACTTTCATTCAAACTTTCAACCCCTATTTCACCCCCTTGGGGGTAGAATTTCCAAAAACGCTTAAACACGCATCCATTCATTTTTGATCAGTAACCCAAAAATAAAGTTTCATGTTTCTAACTCAAGAAATGACCGTGGAAATGAAGGACTTTCATTCAAACTTTCAACCCCTATTTCACCCCCTTCGGGGTAGAATTTTCAAAATTCCTTAGTGGGTTTCTACTCAATAAAACAACCCTACTCACCAAAATTCGTGGCTGTAGCTTTAACAGTTTTTGCTCGGCGATGATGAATCAGTCAGTCAGTCAGTCAGTCAGGACATGTCATTTTATAAGTATAGATAGATAGCAATTTTAAGTAATTAATTCGATAGTCAATATTTGTGAAGAATTATATACATTTTACTTTAAAAGCGCCATCTGTTGTTATAAACTAAAACTAAAATTACGCCTACCTAACCTAAACGTGTATAATCTGGATATGAACCTTTATTGGGTGCGAATTGGGATCTTTTTAATGTCAATTCAATACGATTCCCAACAACAACTTTGAAATGCTCTCAAATTTTATTCCACCCATTATGAAGTGGCTGACGATCAAAGCTGTTATGTGTTAGTGGAATACTATTATTGTAACGATTTTCGCTCGGTATGAAATTACTTTTTAAACTGAGCGCAACCTCCCCTACTATTATGGAATATTGATTTTACTTTCTCTTAACCTTTATAGCCCATTTAAATTTAATAGTATTAGGGTTTAGAAATTTTGAGTTATTCTTTTCTGGTCATGCTCTTGTTTTTGCAAAATTAAACTAGAATTTCCTGTAAATAGTTACATGCAATATTTTTTGTGATATTGCTATTTCAATAACTAAGGCACAATAAATAAGTATTTTTAATTAACACTTGATACTTCAATACTGTTAAAATGTGATATTATAATATCTGTTTGTTACTTCTTTACGCTTAGGCCGCTGAACAAAATTTGATGATATGCGGTTCCCGCCCCGCGTACTTAACGGATTTCGGTTTCGGCGCTGCACTGCGAAGATGCAGGCAACATCCGTCCATACTAATATTATAAATGCGAAAGTGTGTCTGTCTGTCTGTCTGTTACCTCTTCACGCCCGAACCGCTGAACCGATTTGGCTGAAATTTGGTATGGAGATAGTTTGAGTCCCGGGAAAGGACATAGGATACTTTTTATCCCGGAAAATGTACGGTTTCCGCGCGATAAACGAATTTTGGCGTGAAGAAGTTGCGGGCATGATCTAGTACTGTTATAAATGCGAAAGTGCATGTCTGTTACTTCTTTACGCCCAAACCGCTCAAAGTTGGTATAGGGATAGAAGACTCAAAGAGTCCCAGGAAAAAAAATATACGGTTCCCGCGCGATAAACGAATTTTGGCGCAACAGAGTTACGGGAATCATGTAGATATTTAGTTTATAATAAAAATCTATGTCTGGTATAAAATATTTTATAACTTCATAAAATGAAACTAGAACTTTTAATTATAATCAAAATATTTAAATAAACAACAACGACAGTTAATCTGTTTAATGAACTAACTTGGTATGGGAATCAGTTGACAGTTAAAAACCATCAATTCGGGGATCCAAGAATTTCTCATCTCCTTTCAGTTTTCCTTCTGCGATCTGTCTTTCTCTTTCACGTCTGATAGCCTGAAAATATAACAAAATGATTTAAAACAATGTCAAAAACACTACTACTCTTTTTGAACAAAACTACTCTTGAACAAAAGTATTGTAACCACAGACATAATCAAGATAGATACTGCATGTCGCTCCATTTATATGAAAATGAGTGTGTCACTTTGTTCCTACCACTGTGACGTACCGATGACAAGAAACGTGTCCATTATCAAGGCCAATGTTTCTATTTGAATTTCTACAGCTCAGTACGGCACTTTTAGGCCTTTAGGCATTTTTAAAATTCCGATTGACGTCCAATTCCAATAGCAGACTAAAAAACAGACTTTTGACAGACCAGCATCACTCGTCATTTGGGAACACAATATGGCACGCGAAGTACAAACACATGCGTTATCTATCTTGATCTATGTCTGTGGTTGTAACGAGTTTTACCATCACTGGCTCTAACTTTCAAAGCAGCAAGGACATCATAGCAAAAGGTTTTCAGAAGTTTTAGAAAAGGTGACAAATTGACAACAAAAACCTGTCATTTTGTCACAAAATCATGTTAGTATTTCTATTGTTCTGCATATCCACTGTGTAATGTGTTAAGCCTCAGCTTATAAGCTTGCCAGAGACAAAAGTAATTGGTACTGAATCAATGGATAGGACTTGATAATATTATGATGTTCTTCAAAATAATTCCTTTGTCAAGTTTTTTTTTGCTTTACCTAGCTACTAGGTATAAGTAAATATACTAGCTGTCCCGGCAAACGTTTCTTTGCCATATTGTATAAATCATATCGCCTGTATTATTTTATTGAATTATAGTTTGTGCGTTTTAAGATGATATGGGTGACAGTTCTCATATTCCTTGCTACGGATTTTTTTTACAAGAAAACAAAAACAATGAAAATGTATTCCATCTACAAAAATAAATGACAAATAAGTAAACATTATTTTTTAATGTTTACTTATTTGTCCACCCTAATTGTTATTTTCTTAATGTGACACTCTCTGAAACGTTTTGATGGTTGCCTGGAAGACATCGCTTTTAGCGATAAGGCCGCCAACATTGTACTTCTATGTAACTTATGTGTATGTATAACTGTATACATATATTCGTGGTGTACAATAAAGATTATTATTAGTATTATTATTAAATGTTTCCTATAATTGTAAATGCTTAAAAATGAAAAGTTGCTAAATACTAACTTATTAATATAAAATTATAAATATTAACTGTGAAATAGGAGTATAAAATTATTGCTACGAAAACATTGGAAGAATGTCAGATGCATGAAACGGAACTTACGTCAATAGAGTTGCCGCTATTGAATCGAAATCAAATCGATAAAAATCTTAAATTGCCGGCGCCACTCTGAAACGTCAGTACGAAATCGATAATTTTGATTGCAATTCGTTTACGAAGTGATTCGATATTTTTTAAATTATCGATTAATTTTTTTAGGTAACTTCCCTACTATTGTCAATTATTATGTGTCACGCATATCATCTTAAAACGCCCAAGGTATAGTGACTAAATAAGTATGTCACCATGGCAACGTCCATCGCTATCCCGTGACCCGCTTCGCATAAACAATGGTTGCTCTTTATAGACAAATAATTTGCAATAAAATAAAATTGCGACTATAATTAAAGATCTAAGCTATCCTCTCAAGATAGAAAAGAGCACACATTTAAAAAAACATAAAATCAGTTAAGTAGTTTAGGAATCCATCGCGGACAAACTTGTGACAGGAGATTTATATAAATTAGATAAGATTTGATTATTAACCTAGATTCTGGGTTTATATGAATCAATAGATTTATTATTTAGGTTCTTAGGTATAAATAAATTGTAGACGAGAAAGACTTTGAAAATACTTGCCATAAATCTCTTGAACTGCAGCGTTTTGGTCTGGCACTCATGGTAATTACTGAATAAATCGGCGCATTTAACTTTACCGCGGTCGAGACCATAGGCTTCGAGGCAGTCCATGTATTTCATTTCCTGCTTCTGACATTCTCCTAACATCTGGTGAGACACGATCCCACCAGTGATATCCGTAAACGGAGATCGAAAGAATGGCGATAGCGACATTGTTTAACTGAAATCAAAGTAAAAACTATATACAAGAGGTTATGAATTACGTAAACAAATATTTACTATTCATGTATTCAGCATTCTTCTTTACAAGACTAGTAAAGATAACAAAATTACCTTTTTATCGCAGAACCTATTCTAAAAGGTTAAACTAGTCAATTTATTTCAATAAATTATTCGTACGCCAATTTTGTTTTTTTTGAGGGGATCAAAGAAAATTGCAGAAAATTGTTTTTGACAATGACAAATTTGACATTTTAACAATTTTGATAGCCACACAGGGCACGTTCCATTATTCAATATTCGGAGCGTGCGAAGTGGGTGGAGGGGACCATAGACTTATAATATATACTGTCGTATAGACATAAAGTTAATATACCTAGCGGAATAGAGAAACAAAGGCCTGAGCAAGCGAGATGCCACTATCAGTAACACCGCGTGGTAAAAAGAGACGTGTGATACATGACAGCAGCACTCTTTTTTTGACGTCCAGTCGGCAGTCGGCACGTGCCGCACGTTGTCAATATAATCTCATAGAATTCATGTTCAATCATGCTTGTGTAAGTGTATACGTACACATATTTTTCACACAGATGAAAACCAATTTTGGTTACGTTTGACAGCTCGAGATTGTTGCTCTATTCCGATAGGTATATTATCTTTATGCGTATAGACCACCTGACGACAACCCGAAAATGCGTGAACAGCGCCCCTGAAACTTTGTCTGAAATATGTCACTACTGACGTGCAAGTTCCGAATACCCATAAAGTTAATATATGAATATGTCGCAGCCAGCTGGTTTAAATAGCCGTTCAATCAAACAGCTAGCCCTTTGACTGAACAACGCCATTCAATCTCACGGCTAGCTTTTTAATTGAATATTTCAGTCGCTCGAAACGTTCAACACTACAGCTGATTCAAGCCGCCGCTGTTTGATTGAATTAGTTCAGCGCTCACCACCGCGGCGCTAGGTGCGTTTTGTTTACAATATGGCGTCAACTAGCCGGTGTTTTGTGATTGTATTAAGATATTTTTCTTGCACGTAGCAAGTGCAGTCGTCTAGCTGTAGTGTTGAACGTTGCAGTCAACAAGTCGGCTAAGCGACGTATAGCCGTGTGATTGAATGGCGTTGTTCAGTAAAAGGGCTAGCTGTTTGATCGGCTATTAAAACCAGTTGGCTGCGACATATAGACTGCTAAAATGATACATAAATTAATTTTATAAACATCTTTTTTATGAAGTTCATGTACAAATTACAAAATATGAAAATAATATTTTTATCGGATTGCAGCTTTTGTAAAATTTTGAATAAAACGGAACACATTCTCAGTTTGACAGTTGACAGCGAATATATACTTGTAATCTGTGATTGACAGGTTGACGAAGACAGGTTGACAGCTCAACAGCTGACTGGCAAGCAGGCTTCAAGTTGTTGGCTTTTCCATTTTATAAATTTTGATAGTTTATTTTCCAAGAAACAATAGTGTCTTACTATTTTTGTAATTACACCTATCACTTACAAGAAATGGAACAATGGATAAGTGAGAATTTGTCTAAAATTCTAGACTTTCAAGTTCCTGAGGATCTCATCCAGTAAGTTAACTTCTCAACTTTTGTCCAGACATATTTTGTTCTGGCCCAGTCCAGTTATAATCAATATTTCCCCAATATTATTATAATATTTTGTCGCCATCGCCCATTTGAACCTACCCTTACCTGATATAATTATCTAAATATAATCATATCAGGTAAAAATTAAAATCAGTTCTTGTTTATGTTGATTTTTGATTTATTACACAATAAATTTACAGATATATTCAATCGATACAAAATGAAAGTGATCTTAATGAATATATGAAGACGTTATTGGATTTTGATAATGTGGCACATAAGAATTTCTTCTTAGAACTAGCACGGAGAAAGTTTCCAAAAAGTAAGTCTCTTTATGATATTATATTAAAATACTAGCTGGCCCGGCAAACTTTGCTTTGCCATAATATTGTTAACTTCTTCCATTATTCCTTGTTATATTTTATAATAAAACAACCAGATGCACACACACTAATTTATTAGGATCACTTTACTGTACCACGGCACAACTCAGAATGAATCTCTTGAGAAGGACACTGCTCTCCCTCTTTTTTCCCTCTACCTCGACCACCTAAAATGGCGGTTGTTCCTGATTGGTTGAAAATATCTGACCAATAGAGGAGCAGTTTCCTGTTCAAGAAAATCATTTTATTACAAATTATTCATTAAAATATTCTTAAAATCTCATTAAATATTATACATTTTAATACAAATAATAACTATATTTATTAATTTCTAGAATCATTTTAAATAATTTACATAGGCACCGGAAATTGCCACATAATTTCAGTTCATAATTATAATTCCTATAAAATATGATAATAATTATTCTCAGTAGTATTACAATATATTATGTATTTGCCATATTATTTTATTGAAGTGACTAATTATATATGTATGTGTTACCATGGCAACGTCGATCGCTATCCCGTCGCACAAACAATGGTCGCCGTCAGTCTCAGGTTGTAAAATAATTTGTAATAAAATAAAATTGCGACTATAATTAAAGATCTAAGCTATCCTATCTCTCAAGTTGGAAAAAAGCACACATTTAAAAAAAAGAAACATTTAAATTGTAGTTTAGGAATCCATCACGGACAAACATCGTGACAGGAGATTTATATATATATTAGATTAGTAAAATAGAAACTCTAGCAAGAAACATAAACATAATATTATAAAAACTTAAAATATATAAGTATGTAATTGATTTCACAACATTATAATTTGTTGCTGTTGCATAGAAGAAAAGTTTTGAAGATTAATGAAAATGAACAATTTCTCCCAAAATATTTGAAATCATTTATAATTACAGACACTCCAGCGGTAAAGCAACCCAAAAAGAAGATTTCTAAAAACAAACAACAAGTGGATTATGTGAGTCTCGAGGTGCCGCCACCAATAAAAAATGAAGAGGTGGAGTCAAAATCTAAAAAGAAAACTAAATATGTCAACCTTTATTCTCAAGAGGGGAAAAATGCACAAGTGGTGCAATTAAAAGGTATTGTTATTGAGTTTAATAATCTTATTATTTGTGATTTTTCAAGCTATGTTAAAAAACAGTTTTTATTATTTGTCACATGTGAAGCTCTCTTTATGAGTATTACAATGGCAGACATTAGAGTGCTTACAGACAAACGACACCTGTCGACGGCAGTCAGCGGCACAAGTGTCGCAAAAAGATCCAGCGATTGCCGTCGACTCGGGCCGCCTACTGCCGTCGACTAGTACTTAGTACTTCAGCTTAAATTATAAGCACTTGTAGGTCGGCACCATTGTGACTGTGAAGCATCCAAGCATGATTTGATCAACAACTGCCTGCAGTGCGGCCGTGTGGTGTGCAAGCAGGAGGGCTCCGGACCTTGTCTTTTCTGTGGAAATTTAGTAAGTGTATAATATTTATTTTGATGTTATAATTTGTAATGCAATTTTTAAATTATAAAAACATGACTGATAGCTTAGAAAGGGACTAGAGAACTTTAGAGTTAAGCTATATTAATATTACTTACTACAAACTACATTGTTGCTTCAGTAGTCATTACATAGGCAATTAGTTGTAATAAATACTCATGAATAACCTCAAAATTAATTTATAATCTTAAAACTAGTTAAATATATTTCACTATTATATCTATTATACCAGTTATAACTTATGGCATTTTAGGTATGTACCCCAGAAGAACAAAGGGAGATCAACACTAAAACAAAATCAGGTGCTAAACTGGCCCAGTCTTTGATGGAGAAAAGTCGCCCCAAGGGCTGGGAAGAAGCGATAACACATCGTAATAGACTTCTGGAGTATGATCGTACCAGGTACTCATTTGTTGCCTTACATGTTTTAAAAATTTTACTTCAATGTTTTTTTCTACTTAAAACACAATAATAATCGTTATTTGTCGAGTACCGTCTGCTGTTTTGTTGTTAATCAATTTCCGCCATTTTGTTCAAACATGTTGAAACTCTGGAACGAACTGTCACCAGTAGAATTGCCGGACCAATACGACGCAAACCTTCAAGATTCACGTATTCACTCTTAGGGTGAAATCTATAGAGCGATCTTAAGACTTAACTCAGACTTTACTTCAAACTTTACTTTAAAAAATCTTAGCTAAGTTTATGCTTACCAAAATCTTAAATGAATAGGAGGACCTAGCATCCATTGTTAGGTCCTCCTATTCACTTAAAATTTTGCTAAGCTTAAGCTTAGGTAAGATTTTTTAAAGTAAAGTCTTAGTTAAGTCTAAGATCGCTCTATAGATTTCACCCGTAAACACACCTGCAGCTTGTCTAATGTTGCGAGTGTCCATGGGCGACGGCAGTTGCTTTCCAATTTCTATTAAGTGCTTTTGCTCGTTTGTCCCTTATTTTATATAAAATAATCGGCCAAGTGCGAGTCGGACTCGCGCATTCCGTACCGTTATAGAGCAAAAATAGGCCAAAAATTATGTTTTTTGTATGGGAGCCCCCCTTAATTTTTTATTTTATTTAAATATTATTATTAATTATTAAATTACAATAATATTTAAGGCCTTCGTGAAAGTTTCAAGTGCCTATCTCTTATCATCATAGATTACGAGCAAAAAAGGCCAAAAAAATCACGTTTGTTGTATGGGAGCCCCCCTTAAATATTGATTTTATTTTTATTTTAGTATTTGTTGTTATAGCGGCACCGGAAATACACAATCTGTGAAAATTTCAGAACTCTAGCTATAGCGGTTCTTGAGATACAGCCTGGAGACAGACAGAAGGACAGACAGACATCGAAGTCTCATGAATAGGGTCCCGTTTTTACCCTTTGGGTACGGAACCCTAAAAAACATGTCCGCCATTTTGTCGATTACAACGGCGCCATTTTGTCGACAGTGAAAAGCGTACCCACGTGACTGACGATGACAGCGACTACTTCATGGCTAGTAGTGTGTGGCTCAGCGAGACAGAGAAGGAGCGTCTACGGCAGTATCAACAGAAACTCCACGATAAGAAACACGCCTCGCGTCGTGACAAGAAGATGGTGCTGGATTTCGCTGGTGAGTGTGACGGCATCACGTGTGAGCGAGACGGGGCGAGAGCTGAGCGAGATAAAGATATATCAACTCAAACTGTATGACAAGAAACAGACATGTGCATATTTATTATTATTACTAGCTGTCCCGGTGAACTTCGTGTCACTTTATTAACCTTCCCTGGACTTGTACGAATATTTTAAGACTAAAATCAACCCAATCCGTTCAGCTGTTTTCGAGTTTTAGCGCGACTAACACATTTGAAAATCCATTTTTATATATAAGATTATTATAACGTCATTGCGCGTGAGCGAGACGTGGCGAGAACAGAGTGAGACGGAGCTAGAGCGTGCGCCAGTACCAGTAGAAATTAAACGAAAAGCAGCACACCAATTATTGTATTTGTTATTACTTATTGGGAGTCACTTTAAATTATTTTGCACTGTCTCTATGCTTATGAAAAATAAGATGGATGGTGGATACCTTGCATTGTAAAGGTACAAGTTGGAACCGAGCGACACGTCGCAATAGCAGTCGACGTGTCGTCGCGACACTACTGGTTTCTATGTATATCTATGAATAAGTGTCGCTAGCTTCGTGTCGATAGCTCCGCAGGGTATTTCATAGAAATACATAGAAAACAGTAGTGTCGCGACGACACGTCGTCGTCTGCAGTTGCGACGTGTCGCTCGGGTTCCAACTTGTAAGTACCATCGAGGAAGTTGATTCCTATGCAATTGATAGACCAACGTTATTTGGTCGAATATGTCAATTCAATATTAATTGTGATCTGTCGGCTGAGTTTGACGTAATGCGACCAAACTACGTAGATCCCCCATTTGCATAGGAATCAACTTCCCCGAGTGTACATACATACCTTAACTCATAAAAATGTTTGTAGGTCGTCAGGTGCTAGATGACAATAGTATAGACCACGAGCCCGACGAAGACCATCTGCGGTCCCTCATGGACCACAGCAGCGGTCATAGTGGTAGTGGCAGCGGTGGTGGTGGTCACCAGCTGCTTGGAGGACTATTGGACGGGGACAGAGACGTGGCGCCGGGAGTAAATGCGCCGCTGTTACAGGTGAATATTTTATTCTTTACTAGGGGATGCCCGCAACTTCGTTATGCCAAAATTATCGCGTGTGAATCGCGTCCATTTTCCGGTATAAAAAGTATCCTATGTCCTTTACCGGGACTCCAGGTATCTCCATGCCAAATTTTAGCAAAATTGTTCAGCGGTTTAGGCGTGAGGAGGTAACAGACAGACAGACACACTTTCGCATTTATAATATTAGTATGGATTAAATAACAATTCTTTTGTATGGATTTGACATACTTCAATTGCGTAAGACGTCATGAAAGTGATACAGAAATGCATGTACGCGTCGTCTTGCGGTCTGAATTAACCCTTAGGGTGCGTTTCACTGAAGCGGTGCCGAATTGACCAATTACCATGCTCGAAATTTTCGCTCCGCTTCACTGTCATTCCGCTGGAATAACACGATTGGTCAATTCGGGCACTGCTAAGCTCCGCTCCGCTTCAGTGGAACGCAGCCTTACAAGCAGTTCCTGATTTGAATTTTCTTACAGTTCGATGAATCAGTGAAACCTCAAGTCTATCCAGTGCAGAACCAGATGTGGCAGAACTCCAGGGTCCAGGATCTGGAGCTGCAGGAGATGAGCGACACCGGCAAGTGCCTGTCCATGCACCAGCCCTGGGCGTCATTGCTGGTGGAGGGGATCAAGCTGTGAGTACTTTGTCTTTAAGGTCTGGTTTACACGTATTAAGTAGATAAGTAGTAACTAAATTTTAACTTAATTTGAAGTGCCTGCCCGAAATGTGTCAAGTGACAAGCCCCACCTGCCAACATAAAAGAAAATAGTCAAATTTCTAAATTCCTTGTTTAGTACTTGACTAAATTTTAACTTGCTACTCGCTACTAAATTTTGTGTTTACATGCAATAAATAACTTAAAATTAAGTTAAAATTTAGTTAACTACTTATCAACTTAATACGTGTAAACCAGCCATTACTGATAAGCAAGTTGCCTTTTTTTTTCTCTAACGCTGTTTTAGACTGACGCTTCAGCCGCGAAAATGACATGACAGGTGAGTCTGATATGTGAAGGTGATCGCACATTTATAAGCAGCGCACGCAAGCGCCAAATGCATTTTAGAATTATTCTTTGTATGATGTTTTGTGAAACTTCGCACATTCGCCCGCACCGTACGCGCCGCATTTCGTGCACTATGTGCTGCGTTCGACGCGTTCGACAAATGGGTGATCAGCTTTAAAGCCGGGTCCAGACGAGTGTAACATGTAATGTAATATTACGTGTGTGGACGGCACACGAACTCAAAGCGAATTGTCCAAACGAGCCTTTGTGCTCGCGCGAAAACCGACAGCCGATGGATAAACCCCGAGCGTTACATGTAACGCTCGTAGTACCATCCACAAGTAGAATTCGTGTTACATTACACGGTGAATTACATTACACGTTACACTCATCTGGACCCGGCTTAAACGATGATATGCTTTATGTTTTTTCTACCTTATAAGTGATTTTTGGTTGTTTTTGAAGATATTATTAATAAGTAAATTGACATAAGAGATATCAGATATTAAGAGCGATATAGTATCTGCCCGTGACGTCACGGTGTGTACTACTTTATAAATTTATAATGACAACAGTATGGGGTAGCACACTGTGACGTCACAAATCGCTTTCTCATTATTATTTTATGGTGTTACAGTCACGAGGGTCGCACGTGGTACAGTAACCACCGCGGCCGGCTGTGGATCGCGGCCACCGCCAAGCCGCCCGACCAGGCCGTCGTGCGTGCCATAGAGAACCAGTACCGCGTGCTGTATCCCGGTGAGTACACGACTGTGGTGTTACAGTAACGTGGTACAGCAACCACCGCGGCCGGCTGTGGATCGCGGCCACCGCCAAGCCGCCCGACCAGGCCGTCGTGCGCGCCATAGAGAACCAGTACCGCGTGCTGTATCCCGGTGAGTACACGACTGTGGTGTTACAGTAACGTGGTACAGCAACCACCGCGGCCGGCTGTGGATCGCGGCCACCGCCAAGCCGCCCGACCAGGCCGTCGTGCGCGCCATAGAGAACCAGTACCGCGTGCTGTATCCCGGTGAGTACACGACTGTGGTGTTACAGTAACGTGGTACAGCAACCACCGCGGCCGGCTGTGGATCGCGGCCACCGCCAAGCCGCCCGACCAGGCCGTCGTGCGTGCCATAGAGAACCAGTACCGCGTGCTGTATCCCGGTGAGTACACGACTGTGGTGTTACAGTAACGTGGTACAGCAACCACCGCGGCCGGCTGTGGATCGCGGCCACCGCCAAGCCGCCCGACCAGGCCGTCGTGCGTGCCATAGAGAACCAGTACCGCGTGCTGTATCCCGGTGAGTACACGACTGTGGTGTTACAGTAACGTGGTACAGCAACCAACGCGGCCGGCTGTGGATCGCGGCCACCGCCAAGCCGCCCGACCAGGCCGTCGTGCGTGCCATAGAGAACCAGTACCGCGTGCTGTATCCCGGTGAGTACACGACTGTGGTGTTACAGTAACGTGGTACAGCAACCACCGCGGCCGGCTGTGGATCGCGGCCACCGCCAAGCCGCCCGACCAGGCCGTCGTGCGTGCCATAGAGAACCAGTACCGCGTGCTGTATCCCGGTGAGTACACGACTGTGGTGTTACAGTAACGTGGTACAGCAACCAACGCGGCCGGCTGTGGATCGCGGCCACCGCCAAGCCGCCCGACCAGGCCGTCGTGCGTGCCATAGAGAACCAGTACCGCGTGCTGTATCCCGGTGAGTACACGACTGTGGTGTTACAGTAACGTGGTACAGCAACCACCGCGGCCGGCTGTGGATCGCGGCCACCGCCAAGCCGCCCGACCAGGCCGTCGTGCGTGCCATAGAGAACCAGTACCGCGTGCTGTATCCCGGTGAGTACACGACTGTGGTGTTACAGTAACGTGGTACAGCAACCAACGCGGCCGGCTGTGGATCGCGGCCACCGCCAAGCCGCCCGACCAGGCCGTCGTGCGTGCCATAGAGAACCAGTACCGCGTGCTGTATCCCGGTGAGTACACGACTGTGGTGTTACAGTAACGTGGTACAGCAACCACCGCGGCCGGCTGTGGATCGCGGCCACCGCCAAGCCGCCCGACCAGGCCGTCGTGCGTGCCATAGAGAACCAGTACCGCGTGCTGTATCCCGGTGAGTACACGACTGTGGTGTTACAGTAACGTGGTACAGCAACCAACGCGGCCGGCTGTGGATCGCGGCCACCGCCAAGCCGCCCGACCAGGCCGTCGTGCGTGCCATAGAGAACCAGTACCGCGTGCTGTATCCCGGTGAGTACACGACTGTGGTGTTACAGTAACGTGGTACAGCAACCACCGCGGCCGGCTGTGGATCGCGGCCACCGCCAAGCCGCCCGACCAGGCCGTCGTGCGTGCCATAGAGAACCAGTACCGCGTGCTGTATCCCGGTGAGTACACGACTGTGGTGTTACAGTAACGTGGTACAGCAACCACCGCGGCCGGCTGTGGATCGCGGCCACCGCCAAGCCGCCCGACCAGGCCGTCGTGCGTGCCATAGAGAACCAGTACCGCGTGCTGTATCCCGGTGAGTACACGACTGTGGTGTTACAGCAACGTGGTACAGTAACCACCGCGGCCGGCTGTGGATCGCGGCCACCCAAGCCGCCCGACCAGGCCGTCGTGCGTGCCATAGAGAACCAGTACCGCGTGCTGTATCCCGGTGAGTACACGACTGTGGTGTTACAGTAACGTGGTACAGTAACCACCGCGGCCGGCTGTGGATCGCGGCCACCGCCAAGCCGCCCGACCAGGCCGTCGTGCGTGCCATAGAGAACCAGTACCGCGTGCTGTATCCCGGTGAGTACACGACTGTGGTGTTACAGTAACGTGGTACAGCAACCAACGCGGCCGGCTGTGGATCGCGGCCACCGCCAAGCCGCCCGACCAGGCCGTCGTGCGTGCCATAGAGAACCAGTACCGCGTGCTGTATCCCGGTGAGTACACGACTGTGGTGTTACAGTAACGTGGTACAGCAACCACCGCGGCCGGCTGTGGATCGCGGCCACCGCCAAGCCGCCCGACCAGGCCGTCGTGCGTGCCATAGAGAACCAGTACCGCGTGCTGTATCCCGGTGAGTACACGACTGTGGTGTTACAGTAACGTGGTACAGTAACCACCGCGGCCGGCTGTGGATCGCGGCCACCGCCAAGCCGCCCGACCAGGCCGTCGTGCGTGCCATAGAGAACCAGTACCGCGTGCTGTATCCCGGTGAGTACACGACTGTGGTGTTACAGTAACGTGGTACAGCAACCAACGCGGCCGGCTGTGGATCGCGGCCACCGCCAAGCCGCCCGACCAGGCCGTCGTGCGTGCCATAGAGAACCAGTACCGCGTGCTGTATCCCGGTGAGTACACGACTGTGGTGTTACAGTAACGTGGTACAGTAACCACCGCGGCCGGCTGTGGATCGCGGCCACCGCCAAGCCGCCCGACCAGGCCGTCGTGCGTGCCATAGAGAACCAGTACCGCGTGCTGTATCCCGGTGAGTACACGACTGTGGTGTTACAGTAACGTGGTACAGCAACCAACGCGGCCGGCTGTGGATCGCGGCCACCGCCAAGCCGCCCGACCAGGCCGTCGTGCGTGCCATAGAGAACCAGTACCGCGTGCTGTATCCCGGTGAGTACACGACTGTGGTGTTACAGTAACGTGGTACAGCAACCACCGCGGCCGGCTGTGGATCGCGGCCACCGCCAAGCCGCCCGACCAGGCCGTCGTGCGTGCCATAGAGAACCAGTACCGCGTGCTGTATCCCGGTGAGTACACGACTGTGGTGTTACAGTAACGTGGTACAGCAACCACCGCGGCCGGCTGTGGATCGCGGCCACCGCCAAGCCGCCCGACCAGGCCGTCGTGCGTGCCATAGAGAACCAGTACCGCGTGCTGTATCCCGGTGAGTACACGACTGTGGTGTTACAGTAACGTGGTACAGCAACCAACGCGGCCGGCTATACCATCCAAAACACTATAATAGCAACAGCCAATCCTTTATTGCTCATTGAAATAAAAAATTATACTTGAACGAGTTGAATCTTGTTTATGAAGGTTTTATACATTTTAATATTGTGTATTTTTACTTTATTTTCAGAGAAGCAATTTAAGTTTCCATCGTTCTACCCGACTGGCTGCTTGCTCGGCTGCGTCAACGTCGATGACGTATTACCACAAGAGGAGTATGACAAAAAGTAAGTTTTGGATTCATAATAAATACGTAGAAAATTACTGCAACGTTACCCTCTCCAACTTGTGTCATAACTCATAACATGTCCTTAATTAGTGTAATGAGGGATATGATTAAACTATTTAGGTTAAGGGGTTGTTTCACCACTTCCTGATAAGTGCCGAATATGCTATCATTCATCAACATATCTGACATATTTAGCATTCTATATCTGTCAGATAAGTTGTAGATAGCCTATCCGGATAATCACTTACGGCCGTTCCGAATATTCAATCTATCTTCAATGGTTTGACATACGACCGATCGCAGCTAACATTGAATTGACATAAGATAGGTAACTATTCCTATCTCTAGTAGGGCAAAACCAGAGACATATCAAATATTGGGAACGCTGTTAGTGGTGAAACAGGCCCATAGTTTCATATCTCTAAAACTCTGCGTCTGAAACTCTATTTTCTCATCATTCATTATTTTATTACTGCGACCCATAGCGTGTTACTAATGTTTCTGAACCATTTTGTAAAAATTTAACAGTAGTTCTCTAGAAACAGAATGTTATTTTCCTAAATGAATATTACAGATATCCCGGTGGCGAGAGCGACAGTCCGTACGTGTTCATTTGCTCCAATCCATTAAGCCTGAGATTGCGCTTCCCGGTGAAAGGACAGCATAAGATATGTAAGTATATAGTTAAGTTGGGTTAGGTTCGACTGGCCCATAAAGTTAATATATTATTATTATTATAGTCAGTCAAGAAAGTGAAGAAATTAAAAAGTGGCAACATCGTAGTGTCATCCCTTTCAAATCAATCTAAGAAAAAAGGGATGACACTACGATGTTGCCACTTTTTAATTTCTTCACTTTCTTGTGTATAGTTCATACCTAGCGGAATAGAGAAACAAACCCCAAGCTGTTAAACGTAACCAAAACTGAATTACATCTGTGTGCACAAATCTGTTCACGTGTGCGTGAAAATGATGTTCCTACATACATTTTTCTTAGAGCTCAAAATGTCAACGTGCCGATAAGTGCAGACTGAATGTCAAAACAGATGAAAAAAAGGGTTCAGCCACTTCAAATCACTCATCTCTTTCTACCACGCAGTGTTACGGATAGTGACATCTCGCTTGCTCAGCTCTTTATTTATTCCGCTAGGTATATTAACTTTATAGACTGGCCATAAACGCAACGGCCGCAAGTTGCAGTAGGAAACGGCAGCTCTAGACCGCTCTAGAAGTATGCTCCAACCGCTCAAGAACTGCTCGAGCGGTCCGTGTATTGTGGATACGAATTTAGTATGAAAACTGCAGATCGCCGTGCGGCAACCGCATCTCAGTCGGTCTCGACTGCAAGATGCGGCCCGTCTATGGCCGGCCTTAGATGTAATGTCATGGATATAGCAAAATTTACCATAACGAACAGTCACATAGAATTGGGAAAACTTTTGCAAATACTCTTCTCTTACTTTATGACTTATGGATGGTCCGTACTTTTTTTTCAAATTGTATATGGCTCTAAACACTAGGCTGAATTACGCCGGCGTAAATTCCGCAGCGCTTACGCCGCGTTTCAAACTCATACAAAATACGAGCGGAACGCGAGAGACAACACACTATTCCGTCGCGCATTTGTATGCGTTTGACATTTGCGGCGGAATTTACGCCGGCGTAATTCAGCCTAGTGTGTTTAGACACTATTCGGCAAGTTTCTATCCCCTTTACTAGTAAAATAATTTGCAGAAGCTATACAATATTTCGTGCGTGTTTATTACATTGCAAAATACATTTTGATGCACTATGTTTTATTTATTAGTAAGGTGGTATGCCGTATGTCTATTGCCCAACTATTGCCTTGTGAGTTGTGACAACTTATAGCTTTGTCCACACTGGACCTTTTTTGTTCATCAAGGGCATGCGTTATAGCGCAGTCAACAGCGAACGTGAGGCATGCCCGTGACGCGCGTTGAAATCGTAGCGCTCGCTATGACACTTTTCTTTCAACGCGGGTGGATTTTGACGCTTTAATTGAATATGTCAAACGAAAGTTGAATAAAAAGAAGATGACGAAAATTGAAGATGAAATTGCATAATGTGGATAAAGCTTATTAATGAGTTTTTAAAGAAGTTCTCTATTCTTTCAGATAATCTGGATAAATCTATACACCAAGCGGCCATAAAGTGTATACAGAAAATGGGCAAAATGGAGTCCGAACAAGTGAGTGCTGGGTAAATAAACAACGTATTTATATTAGAAAATGGTTTTATTTACATTTATCGCTACATACATATAAATAATAGATTCAGACATACGCTTCATACAAATCACAACCATACAAATACAATAACTTATTGTTAATCTATACTTAATTAGCACCGATAGAATATGAGACTGAAATCAAATGCAGATGATTCGCTTCTGAATTTGAGTTCACTCGAAATTCAAATATCTCTTTCCATTGTGCTGGCTAACTTAAATGGACATGATGGACAAATACAGGACTAAGAAGAATCATTTTCGTCTCTGTTTGCCTATGATCGATGTCGACAGCTACACAATCATGGTTACCAATCTAGGCCAAACATGAAGAGGTAGCCTTATTAAAATAAAATTCGAAAAAATATCTTGATATTTTAAATTTCGAGTGTACGCAAAATTCTCGCACATCCAAACTCTTAAAGAGACTTAAAAGTGTCCCGCTTTTTTGCCTCTGGAGCGACGACTCCCAAGAAAGGCTTCGAAACACTTTTTGCTTCGTTTGGATGCCATAGAATCTCTAGGTGGGCATATACCAACCACTTAATCTATACTAACAGATGACGCTTTGGCAGTAGAAAAATTTGGTTTAGCAGTATAATACACAGGAACGTTACGCTTCCTTCTTTTGGTTGAGTTGCGGGAAGAACGCCTCGATGGGTAGTATCGGGTCGTCCGTAGCTATCGTGAAATAGCTCGGTATCCTTCTACTGTTGGCTGCGACGGTCTTGAACATTCCTGGCGTGTTGTAGTCTTTGCTCGCGGCCAAAGTCAAGTCGGAGACTCGCTTGGACTGCTCGAAGACGCGCTCGGCGTGATCATGATGCTTCTTGTCGGCTATCTTCATGATAGCGCTCTCTGATCTTGTCCTCTCGGAGGTATAGTCTTTGTGATCGTGATTCTCGGTTACGATGTCATTGACGGATTCGCCAACGTCTGAGTCGTATACTTTCTTCCTCAAAGGTCTTTTGCTGAGGAGAAGTGTGGTTGGGCTGGTCGATTCGGCTTCTTCTGTGGGCTTGGGTCTACGTTGCCCGTTTCGAATCCTAGCTGAAATCTTTTGGGGCGGTGCGGTTTCAGTCTCCTCCACGTTTGGTCTACCATTTTGTCTGCTCGCCTGCCTTGAATGGATTTCTGACTCGTTGTTGTCTGTTCTGTTTAATTTGTGTCTAGGCTCTTTGGGCATAAACTTTTTCCTCTCTGTGGTTGTTTCTACTTCGGTGAAGTAATTGTCGACTGACGGTGGTTTCCGGATTGAGACTCGTGGCTTGGGAGTATTTTCGGTTGGTTTCTCAGTTGTAGTGGTGGAATTTAACCGACTTCTGTAATCTTTCATGCTAAACTTGGGTCTGTCAAATTTGTTCTTTAGTCTAGGTCTAAGTTTGGACCTGGGACTCGTGTCTTCCTTTTGAGATGTTTCAGCATCATTATTGTCCTTTAGAGATTCTGTTGTCTCTTTCATCTCGACAGGTCGTGCATCTCTATGGAAAGAAAACTCCTTTATATCTGATGAAGTTTTTAGCGTATCGCTTAAGCTTACCGAGACGTCGCTAGTTGGTGTATCTTTTTCATCTTGCTTGTGGCTGTAATCTGGAGTTTCATTTATTTTTAAATCATATATGGGCGTAGTTTTCTGATGATGAGGACGAGTAGATATTTTCATGATTGGTGATTCTCTACTATAGTCATGTTCTTTTACTGCCGGCGTGGTTGTTTCATATTTTTCTGTTGTTGTAGTGGTGAAAGGTCTCCGATGTCCAACGAGCTTCTTCTTTATGACCGTAGGCCTAGTTGGCGATGTGGTAGGTAATGCACTTGTAGTGAAATCTGTAGTAATTGTTTGTGTAGTAACACTTGTCTTTGTAGTTCTTGGTCTTGGCCGTATTGTATGAACTTCGTCTGCGATAGTCGTAGCGGGCTCTGTTGAAGATTCAGTCTGTGTAACACTTTCAGTTTTGTTACGATTTAGATTTGCCAGCTGTGGTCGTCGGCGTCTAATCTTATTTCTCTTACGAATTTTGTCTTTATCAATTGTAGTATCATTTGAACTTGGTCGCTTGAAGTGAAGATTTGGTGGAAGAGTTGGTAAAGGAGCGGAGGACGCATCCGTATTGTCGGCGTTAGTGGTCACTTCAGTTGTTATTTCCTGGACTGGTTTCACGGATTCATTCGGTTTCTTTGTTCTTCGTCCTGGTTTGCCATTACCGTTGTACGCAGGTGTAGAAACTCTGTAATAGTAATCCTTTAGCTTTTGTTTGCCAATAGGTTCAAAATCATCTCCCAACGGACGCCTACTTTGTGAGTCGTCTTGGTTGTAATTAAATCCGTTGTCAAAGTCCTTTTCGCTTTCGGTAACAATTGCGAATTCTTCCTGTTGATCAGCAGTAGTCGTTGTTGGTTTTTCGTAAATGTTATTGTCTGCTTCTTCTTGTTTTCCATCAGAATCTTGATTTTGGAAAGCTTCCGGCGTCACAGTCCAAGGTGATTGCGTTTTTAATTCGTCATGTTCGTTTTCAACGACTTCATAGGGGTGGTATAGGTTGTTGAACTGGTTGTTTTGAAGGTTCAATGCGTCAGGAGCGTCCACGTACTGTTGCGATAATTGTTGCGTCAGTCCAACGCTATCGCCTTGCTGCTTTTTAATGTTGACTTTATTGTTGTTATAATTTATGTTTTGTTGGTTGTTATAGTTTTGTAGCAATCCATTAGCTTGTGCTCCGTAGTCGTTGAAGTAGAGCGGAGTAGTCGACTGTATAAGCGGTGGATTGTAAGTGGTGACCTTGTTGATATCAAAATTGTAGTTCTTTATCGTGAAAGCGTCGTGAGGACTCGGCTTGAACCCATTTTTTATTCCAGCGTTCGGGTCTATTTTCAGTGGAACGTCGAGTTTAGTCTGATGCGTTGCAAAATTTCCAAAACCTGAACCAAATAGTAAATGATTTGGAACTGTTTGTAATTTTGGTGTCGTCGACGAGAAGATCGCTGGGGTTGTTTTGAAAGTGGGCGTGTACCCGAACGAGTTGAAGATGGTGTGTTTGGTCGGCTGGGCTTGTAAGAACGCGGTTTTGGTGACTTGGTGTATCGGGTCTCTTCCTTTCACTGACTGTACTCCAAATGATCCGAATGTTCCTGAAATATAAATAATTGTTGTTGTTATTATTAAAGTGTTCACTATTCAACTAATATACATTATAGTTTAAGCCGGGTCCAGACGAGTGTAACGTGTAATGTAAGATTACGTGTAATTTAGCGTCAACAGTGTGGACGGCACACGACCTCAAAGTGAATTGTCCAAAGAGCCTTTGTGCTCGCGCGAAAACCGAGAGCCGATGGATAAACCCCGAGCGTCACATGTAATGCTCGTAGTGCCGTCCACACGTAGAATTCGTGTTACATTACACGGTGAATTACATTATACGTTACACTCGTCTGGACCCGGCTTTAGATGCGTTTTGTAATGTGATATTATTTGGTAGGTCTAAAATTGGAGACTATATAGCTATTAGGTAGCCAGTACACAATTGCCTTGTGATGGCCCACTGGCCACGCCATTGCGCGTCATGCCTTATCCTCGTCCGCCATCATACACCATTATTACCCCGTCTACGCAATGGCGATGGCGTGTGGTGCAGCATAGTCCACTACAACTCCATATTTGGACTTCTTTTTCGCACGAGGTGTCGTTTGAAATTTTTATTGACAAGTAAAGTGACTTCTTACCTAATATGCTCGGTGGGAACTGGTGGAAGTTGGCCAGGTCGTGGAATGAGTACTGCGCGTATGGGTTCTGAGCGATTTTCTGCCCGCCCTGCTGCTGCGCTGTCTTCACAAACTGAGGGGAGGACTCGCTCTCAGATATCTTATATACCTCCGGTTTGTAGATCTCCGTTTCTGTGGAGGCTGGTCGCTTCTCTGGCTTGTATTCTATGGGTGCTGCGAATAAGTCCAATGGTTTTCCAGTGGAATATGCGCCGAATTGGAATTGCTGGACATTGGTCAGTTGCTGCAAGATGTTGTTATGGTACTGCGGCTTCTGTTTTGTCTGGTGTTTCTGGATGGGTCTGTACTGGTTGTGAGGGTTCCTGATGAGCACGCTCTCGGCTGGCTGATAGTTTGGCACGAATTTGTAGTGGGCTAGCCCGTTGCTAGGCAACGCGAACGGGTTCAGATAGGAATTGATTGGCTGGTGCCCTGGATGTGCAGTTTGGGCTGGTACCGTTCTCAGTGTAGTCGGTCGGTATGACTGAGCTATGGAGCTCAGTTTGGTGACGTCTCTCGTTGCTATCGGTCGCATGGACGACTGGTACACGTCTAGTAAGGGCACTTTGTACGACGAGTGTAGCGGGGCTGTCCCTAGGGGCCCATAGTATATCCCGCCGGAGCCTACAACGGGTCTCCAACCGCCTTTCGATGGAAGATTCTGAAAAAAGTTTTGGAGACATTATTTACCATATAGAGCTCTAAATATGGTTATAATTATGGAGTTTTAAATTAAGGAGACTGATGATTTATAAGTAGGGCAATAATTAAGGCACTTGGCCTTCAGACTAAGATTTTTTATCTAGATTGTAAATTATTAATTAGGTCTGAAATTTCATACCCCTTGCGCTGAGCGGCGGTGGTGTGGCCCCTTCAGAGCGTTCACCGTCAGTAACAGCGGCACCCACACCAACACACATAGCCGTATTCCTGCAACAAATGATTACATTACATACCTCAAAGTATTGATAATATTATATGAACATAAAAAAATCATCTTTATTTCATTATGACTTTCCATAATAAGGTAGTGCATTATAAGTCATTATATTAAATCTGCTCATAAAATTATGTAAACAACACATTTACCAGCAGTACTCAATAAATACAATCTTTATATATATTTATAGATTAGATAATGACTTGAAAATGACCAAACAAGTGTTTGTAGATTCCTGTTACATCTTGATACCCTTCAACCGCAGCTAAGGTTGGGTTGCACCAACCTACTTTAACTATAACTTTAACTGCAGTGCAAAATGTCGAATCTTTGGTTAAGGACGCCATATTTAACATTAACCTTAACCGCTCATACATACTTATATCTAAATTTTTTCGCGAAAATTCACTGTGTTGTTATAAGAAATATTTTTCCTGTCGAGTTTTACGGATAATTCAATTTTTCATACACTTAATCAATTCAATTCAATCAATTACCTGTAGATTTAATAAAAAAATAAACGCAACAGACATCTGCCAATTTCTGTGGTCAAAGTTAAGGTTTAAGTTAAAGCTAAATTTAGCCTTAACTGTAACCATAACTTTAACTTTAACCACGCCTCTAGTGCAACCCACCCTAAATAAATTTCTATCAAAATTGTTGTGCAAATAAGTTGAGATATCCTTGAGTATTGAGTGTCTCTTTGTAGCAAGCTAAGGACATAAGTTGGTTTTAGTCGCAGAAAAAAATACTCTTTTCTCACCTCCGGGCGGAAAACGTCAACTTTCTTCCCGCTGCGCTTACTCGTACCGATGTTGCCGTTTTCCCACTCCGTCGATGAGAAAAATGGTATACGCACCATGGACAGTAAATAAGAAAGCCTCAGATCACATGTTTGTTGACCTCGGCTTCGCCTCGGCTAACAATTACATTGAGACATTTCTTATTTTCCTGCCCTAGGTGCGTAATGTACTATTTCGTGTGTTAAACAAATTTTTATGCAAATATAGTAATTGTTAAGTAAAAGTACTTTTATAACGTTCGCAATTAAAATATAGCTAAAGTAAAAAAAGCTCAATTAGAGACGCTTGTAATATTTTTTGCAGTTGTTCGCCTCGAAACCAAAAGTTGACTATTATTATTTAAGTAAAATTTGGCTAATTCTACTTTCATCAAACAAAGATGGCTACCAGATGTAGAGCGGAACGAAGCCGTGACCGTTCCCACGCTGGTGATGTACCGGCTTTGACAGCTACAGGGCGCCTGGGCACTTAGACAACTGGCATTCGATACTTAGAGACCGAAATGTATGGGATATGATATTTTAATCACCGCAAGAACACGCCACTTAGCGACGCTCTATGTAAAAGCCCAAACATTTTTGATTCCTAACTTTGCTCTCCAAACTGTTGAATGCAAGTTGCCTTAGTACCTTGATATGTATGTATGAAATAAACGGGGCAACTGAGAGGTAAGCATGCTGTCTTATCGATAGAGCAATAGCTTTGGCCAGGGTCCGATCTAGCTATTTAGCCGCTCCGGGCAAAGATACAAAGATAATTTTCGCCGCCCTTTAGATAAGGAAAACCATAAATGTAAGTCATTTAAGCTAGTTTTGTTGGGAATGGGGGAATATTTAAGTAAAATAAGTACTTAATTATTTCCACTATCCAACCTGTAGTAGGTTGAAACATAAAATTCTGAAACTTGGGTGGTCGTCGGTCGATGGCTAAATATGGCTAGGTTGGAAAATAGAAATGAGTAAATGTTGCCGCCACTCATTTTTTGCCGCTCTGGGGAATTGCCCGTCTCGCCCCTAAGATCGGCCCCTGGCTCTGGCATCTGGACCTTAGCATACCATCTTAGCCCATCGTCATGTGGGAGAGATAGGGTGTCAAATAATCAAAAACGTCTCACGCAATTTATAGATGCTATCGGTGTGAATTCATCCATACTTCCATACTAATATTATAAATGCGAAAGTGTGTCTGTCTGTCGGTTACCTCTTCACACACAAAGCGCTGAACCGATTTTGCTGAAATTTGGTATGGGGATACTTTGAGTCCCCGGAAAGGATATAGGATACTTTTCATCCTGGAAAATGTACGGTTTCTATGCAATAAACGAAAAACAAAGTTGCGAGCGTCATCTAGTTAATAATATTACTGTCAAGTTTCAACCAACATTTTTTTGTAGAAAATTACTGTTAAAGGCATAGATATAGAATATACTGTTCTGTTGGTATTGTTCATACAATCAGTAAAGTAGCTTGCTCGGCTAATTAGCATAGTGTGTCATGTTCAATTGAGAGAAATTCAAATGCGTTCGTGTTTTATTTGCTCTTGGACAGTTATTTCGCGTGTCTCGAACTTCAAACTGAGATGATAGATCGAAATTTAAGAAAATATGATGATTAGATTTTTTACGTCTTTTTAGGCTTTAAATAAATTTATTAACAGAATTAGCATTTATATAACAGCTATTAATGACACAGGGAGTAGAAATAAGTGTTGTCTTCAATTTTACCTGAGAATTACCGACCAATTTTTTATTTGATTCTGATGGAATTTATTAACACCTGGGAAATTATATTGGAATGCAGGTAACATTCCATATTTGAAATATGAAATTCACAATAACGACCAATAAAAGGGGAATGTATTGTTATTTTCGCCCTGCAGCCTGCTTAATTGCTTGCTTATTGAGTATCAATCACTTCTAGTCTATTCTCATGGCATTTTTTCTTTGGGCACAAATTAATGGGACAAAATTAGGTGCTGACTAGTGACTATCTCCCAACCTTATAACATATAGGCCTACTACGAAACGGTTTTGAGACTCAAACATTCGGATGAGAATGCGGCGTCCTGCTCTAACAACAGTTCGTTTCTCGTTTGTTAGAACAGGACGCGGTATTCTCGTACGATTATTTGAGTCTCAAAACGGTTTCGTGGTACTACTCGACCAAGCCAACTAGACGACTGTCAAATCATGCTCTCTCACACTTATGCATTCCTAGCGACGTGCGTAAGTGCGAGAGAGCAAGCTTTGACATTCGTCTAGTTGGCTTGGTCGGGTAGTACGGCCCCTGTTTCTAGGTGATTCACAAACCTTTTTTTACCCCAGGGGTATGTGAGACTCCTACTCACTAAAACCACCTGCGGTTCGCCTTCAGCCGTATAAAGGAGGGATGTCCCGGATCTAACAAACACGGGACTCAGGTGATTCACAAACCTAACCTAGACCTAGCATTCTTTATCGAGTCCTTTTACTTTTCAACAGCTACTCCTCACGCCACTGGCTGCGCACAGACCGTGGCACGTTTCACTCCAGCTATTCGCCACTAGAAAACACTGTGATATACATTTTTATACTTATCTCGCTGAACACGCAGCCGCCCTGCCCACGAAAATGGACCGTAGCTCAGTGAAAATAAAAGTCACTTTCCTCCACTACCGCTCTAGGTTCTTGCACTTGGCCGCACGAACGTCTGACGGCAATTTTGATACTAATTACTGGAATGCTTTGGATGTAATTTTCTGCTTAATATACGTGTCATGATGTATTTTCGTACGACAAGTGCAATCACCCGAGAGAGAGGCTAAATTAAACAAGACGTGAGAATGGATTTAACAGTTTAGTCGAAGATAAATTAAATTTTAACTTTGTTTTATAAGTCACGCAAATCGCAGTGGCTTATATTTTGCCATCGCGTTTTGAATCATACATAGATACATATTATTTTTGTATATTTTAATATTATATGTGCCCCACCACACAATCCTTGTGTCGCCAGGATCGACAGCGGCTACCAACCACGCAAATCCTTTGATATGATCTCCGAGAGCCCAAGGGACAGGCTAAAGCTGTCTTGGGACCCGCAAAGAAATCAATCAGAAGAAAATAGGGGTAGTAGGAAGTAGGTATTCTCATTTTCCCTCCCCACGAATTTCAGGAGCATGTAAACACATTTTCTTTCTAAATTCCGTTAAAATACTAGAAACAAATGAAGAACGTATCTACTTCTTAAGTACCGCGTAAACTATCAAAGTTTGACAAACATGTTTGATGTAAATAATTTACGTTTTCATCAAACAGCAGCGCAGACGAACAAACGTGCATCAAACAAGTTTGTTATACAATCAGCTAGAATCGATCGGCTTGTTTGACAAATACAGCGGAACACGTTCAAACACGTTTGTCAAATGCTACGCAAATCCAAATTTTCTTCAAACAGATCAAACACGTAGTTTGTTTGACAAACGCTTCAAACAAAGCTGTACACTATCAAACTGTTTGACAAACACGTAAAATTTGACAAACAATTTGATCGTTTGCGGACTACTTTGGACAATTTCTTAGAAAACAGTAGCGATCAGTATTGGCTGATGAATAAATGGTAGCATTGGCACCAACTTATCACCACCAAACTTATTGTTGTATCACCGTGAAAATAACATTGTTTAGACACCAGCGTTGACGGCGAAAGTGTACAGAAAAGCGAGGCAATTTCAAAATTTTCTTTCTAATAGACGTAGATTACACTTTCCTAACGTAACTCGGAGGTAAGTGGTTTGATTAGTCTTTACTTACTGACCGACATTGTGTTTCGTTAAATCGCGAACAATCGTGAACAAATCAATATTTGTCTCTATAGGTAAATTGGTGTCGGGAGTCGGGACACATTACAATATTATAACATCGCCAAAACTCATTTATCGCGCGGGAATCATACATTTTCCTGGGACAAAAAGTATCCTATGTCATTTCCCGGGACTCAAAGTATCCCCATACCAAATTTCAGCAAAATCGGTTCAGCGGTTTGGGCGTGAAGAGGTAACAGACAGACAGACAGACACACTTTCGCATTTATAATATTAAGATTGATGACTCCCGCAACTCCGTTGTGCCAAAATTCCTTTACCGCGCGGTAACCGTACTGTATTTCGGGATAAAAAGTAACCTATGTCCTTTCCCGGGACTCAAGGTGTATCCATACCAAGCTTCATCAAAATCGGTTTAGCGGTATACCTACCTAATTAAATATTATTGCTTTTTTTATTAGACAACACTTTGACGCACTAAAATAATGTTGAATTAAGTGCTATTAAAGTGAAATGTACTTTTACTTTAGAAATTGATTCTTAGATCTTAACCGGACATATTAACTATCTATGACATATCAGAGAAGGTAATTAATTAATTTATAAGTTCCTCAGATAGTCTTTAAGCCAAGAATTATAACTTCTCTGGTCTTGTGTTAATTGTCTTACATTAACTCAGACTCGTGATGGAAACGACCATTGCTAGTTGGTGCTCATAGACGAACATTAATATTTAAAACTCTTTCCCTCATATTAAGAGCGCACCTGACCCTAACTTGACTACATACTTTAACCAAGATCTCAAAATCTGTAAGGTCTAGACAACTGATTTTTTGACACAAGTAACTTCAGTTCATGAAGATTAAATGCTCAAGACGAAAACACGATTACTGAAAAAATGCTCGATAGTTTCTTTTTTACAAAAAACCTTGTTTTAGACACAGCTTGGATCTTCGAAGTTTGCTGTCTTTTCTTTAATATTTTTTAATATCTAAAAAGGCATTGATAAAACCAAAATTTGCTCAAAACACTTTTTTCATAATCATTATAGTTCGTCTTTTATTCAAGTAAAACTAACTTGGCGATGATTCCGCGCCGTCCTGTTTCACCTGGCATATGAAAGACGGGCGTGAGTGTGAAGAGAGAAGAACGATGTTTGATTTTTTGAGTCAGGTGAGCTCTTAAGTTTTTCATGCCAATCCATTTTAATACCAGCGTGTCTGTCTGTTACCTCTTAATGTTTTAACCGCTGAACCAATTTATACAAAAGGTAAGGAAATAACTTTACGTAGCGGGCATCGTCTAGGAATAAACTTTCAAATTAAAATTCTTTATTATACACACATCCATATCCATCCATACTAATATTGTAAATGAAAAAGTGTGTCTGTCTGTCTGTTATATCTTCATGCCCAAACCGCTAAACCGATTTTGCTGAAATTTGGAATGGATATACTTTAAGTCCCGGTAAAAGACATACGATACTTTTTATCCCGGAAAAATGACTTATTACGGTTCCCGCGCGATTTTTGGCGCAACGGAGTTGCGGGCGTCCTCTAGTAATATTAATATTATACTTTGTTGTCTGTTTGTTCTATTTTAACTACATATTATGGTTCGTTATCGTAGCTGTTTTGAAGGTACAGAAACCGCGGGTTTTTTTGCGAAATCGTAGCAAAGTAACTTTGTATTTTCCTTACTTGGGCTATGCTCTGCTTATCAGATCATCTTGATGCGTACAATACGGAGTTATTTGGACCGGAATGATGCTTTGATACATAATTTACGTTAAACATAAGCATTAATCTACTGACAGTCGCTCACGCGAGAAATTATGATGGTATACGGAGAATGACTTCATTCTACGAAAGAATTCATATTTCGTAGCAATATTTTCAAATTGTTTTTTGCGTGCGTATTTATAAGTTACTAGCTTTTCGCGCAGCTTCGACCGCGTGGAATTCTTTACTACAACTATTATTTCTTTTCTTTAAACTACTAATTCTTTACTAAAACATTACTTTGCTAGCACACCAGCTTCTATGATCGGTGTTGTAATGTTTGCAATCTGACCAGTACTTTCAGAGATACAACTCCTACTCCTACAAACAAAATAATAAAATTTACCCCTTTATTATATTAGGTATGGACTATGGGGCCTATATTGTGATTATTATCAGCAAATAACTGCGGTGTAAGTAATAAATGTGAAAGTGTGCCTGTCAAGGAAAAAGGCCAACGAAAATAAGCCCATTATTTAAATAGAACATAATCTAAGAAATAATTTATATTACTACACCAAAGTTCTAAGTCAAGTCTCCGAGTTTTTAATTTTTTAATTCACGGTCATTTTTTTTATAACATATGTAATAAAACTTATTTTATTAATTAAAAGCAATAAGTAATCGACCCCAATGTCTCCATCCGAGTTATAGAACAGATTAGAAGCCAAATACCTACAAATGATTTGGAAAAATTAAAAAATTAAGGTAAAAAAATCGCCATGTAAAAGACTTCAACGAGTTTGATGCGTGCGTTTAAGTCTTTTGTTTCAACATTGTGTATTCATAGAAAAAAATATCTTCAAATCTTTTAGAAAAATATTTTTGATAATGTCCACGGTATTCTGAATATTAATGAGTAAGAAAACCAATTTACCAAAAAAGTAAAGTAGTTTACATTGTTATAGAAGTGAAAATATTATAATATGCTAATTATATTATAGTCTCTATGTCACTATCGAGTATGTTTGTAATGACTCTAATGGCACCTTATCAACACCTTTTTTTTTTCGAAAGGGTCTAAGCTACCTGCTGGTCTGGTTAAGACCATGGTAGTTTAATCGTGGCTACAACTAGTCTGTTGCTAGTTGGTTTGGAGATAAACAATAAGGGGGCCTGGCCCCCTCCCCTAAAGTCACACGTGTGACATTCTAATCGGGCAATAGCTAACGTAAACTATTGATCCGGTGTTGATAATCCGGTTTCAGGATTGTCAACACCGGATCAATAGTTTAGGTGCTACAAATAAACTAACATAACCTACATACACTGTCACATCTATAGCTTTTACAGCTCTGAATACATGGTTTAATGGACCATTTCTATTAACTTCTTCGTTTTATTACTATATTTAATCATAAACCTTATTTGAGTACTAACTGCTAGTATATAATTACGAGAAAAAAGTCAACCGTATAAGACGCAGTCATTGTTATAAACCTACTAACCTCAGTGCTTTTAGAGTCCAAAAAAAAAAAAAAGAAAATTCATAGCTGCTTTTAAGTGTCTGTGTGGCAAGTGGGCTTTGAGCACATTGTTTAGGGCCGCAACAGAGCTGTTATATTTCTTCATACAAATATTATCACATATCGCGCATACAGTTGTAAAACTTGTCATAAAACCATGTTTACAAAATTCAAATATTGCGGGAGAAAATTTTAAATTACTACGTCAAGGATCATTCGCACCAATAAGTAATTAAGTTAACTCTCGATTTATGTATAACATTATGTTAACGCATCCGTGGTCTAGTTGTATAGAGCACGGCTCTTGACTTGGAGGTCGTGGTTTCGATTCCCGCGTTGGAAACATGTTATTTCCAAGTTTGGTTAGGATAATGTAGGCTGATAACCTGATTGTCTGACAAGTAAGATGATCCATGCGTCGGATGGGCATGTAAAAAGTCGGTCCTGCGCCTGATCTCTCGCCAGTCGTGTCGGTCTTCCGTCCCACTGAGTTATGAGAGTAAAGGAACAGAGAGTGCTCTTGTGTACTGCGCCACACACTTGGGCACTATAAAAATTACCTGTGTGTAATCCTGCGTAGCTGGCCTGGTTTCAATGAAACCGGCCACCGTCGCCGAAACCGGCGTGGGAGCTATTTTTATTAGTATTATGTTATTATTCAAAGAGTTTTTTTATAAAGATAGTATTTTATTAAATCTAGGATTATTTTTAACCCTGAGATTTAGACATCTTAAACAATATAATACGAGGTCTCAACTTTTTAAACTTATTATTTTCTCTCTTGTTTTAAAAAGCGGGTGCCCCAGTTCACATCACTTTGTAGATATTTTATTGTTTTTTACTTCATTGCAGGAGAAAGTTCTTTTTGAAAATTAAAACATTCTTATCGATATAATTATATTAAGTATCATGAAATTATATTGATATTGAAAGCTCTGTGACGGTTTTTTAAGTACATGTAAGTAGGTACTTATTTTCTTATATTGTTGCCTTTTCATGCGGTATTCCAATAAATATAGTAAATCAAACATTCATCTCCTAGTTAACCTTGCTTTAGTTAGTTATGAACTTCTGCATTTGTAGATATTTAGAAAACATTTATGTACTTAAATGTTTATTCAGTGAATTTTCACTGAATAAATATTTAGCAAATACTATAAATTATGGCGTTTCCTTCATGTTATACTTGCTTAATACATATTCGCATCACAATATGTTTATGCATACTAATATCATAATGTATAGTATCTGTCTGTTACCTCATCAGTCATCACAATAGGTATATACTTTTAGATCTTGGACCTCGAATTTTTTTGGGATTCAAGTACTTATTTTTAACCTACTTCAAAAAAAAGGAGGTTATCAATTCGACGCGTATGTATGTAATATTTCCAGAACTGCCCAGTTTTTGTATATGTTAATCTATGACAGCTTCTGAACAAATGTGCCAAATTTCAAAAGTGTATGTTTGTATGTATGTATGTATGTATGTTTTTATGTTTGTGCACGCATATCTCCGGAACCAAAAGTCCGATTTTAGTGATCCTTATTTTATTGAACAATAGTTCAACTTAAGGAATACTGCAAGTTTCATCAAAATCGGTACAGTAGTTTTTGAGACGGAATTTTAATTCTTAAGGCCCTATAGACCCGAAAATTAGCAGGTCGATGTCTGGCAGTACGAATATCGAGGTAAAGGATATTAAAATAAGATTCATGTCAGCGCGCCTTGTACAGTGGCGGTTACGACGCTCGCCGCGTACTTGATAGGGCGAAATAGAAGAAAAAAACCTTTTTTCTTTGATAATTAAACCAAAATGCAAAATGTAACCACAAATTATTCTTCTTTAAGTTATGAGCATTTCGTAGATATGATTTTTGAAAGTAAAACTATCATTAGCTTCCTGAAAAATAAGAAAAATATCACAAAATATTCGAATTTAGCCTCCTCTTCGGAGTTATTTTTGATCGAGTGAAGTTTTCAATATTATGTTTCGAACCACAAATTGTCAAAGTACATTAAGTAAACAACAATGTGTATTTTTTTTGGCTTTTAAAAGTCACTATTTGTTTGTTTATTATTGATTCAAAGTCATGTAAAATTGGGTCTATAGGGCCTTAATAATAATAGTATTTTAAAAAGACAAAACCGACTTCAAATTTTTGTACGTACTTACGTACAAAAATTTGAAGTCGGTTTTGTCTTTTTAAAATACTATTATTACCGCAATAAAGTCTATGCCTTATCATGGGAAAATGTACGATATCATACAAAACACAAGCTAGTACTCTTTTATGAATTTCTGCGTGAACAATAATTAATATAGGTAGTCGACGTCATTTTGCAGAAAGTTGTTTTGGCAGAAATTGTAATAACTTTTATTTTCATTTTATACATTATATAGCTGTTAATATGTAAATTAAGTGTTGTAGTTATAATAATTTTGTTATAATACATTGTACAAAAATGCTTTGAAATTAAATTCAAGCTTCGGTGGCCCTTTATAGAAATCATAATATTAAATTCAAAATAGAGATATGAATCATGGTAGTCTATCTAACATATTTAAAATAAGAGCTTTGCGATTAAATAAGATTAGAAATATAATTTTTAAACATAATGACGCATAATAAACTCGTGAATTATTTAAATTAACATCTACGAGTAGATTAAATCAACAGTTTTAAATTTTATATGTGTCTGATATCATCAAAAGTGTCTGATTCGAAATCTCTGATTTCTCTTGTAGTTTCCAACTGGCCACAACATATTTTAGTCACACCTTACATCTACAATTTTTTCACTTTAAATCAAGAATCCCTCTTTTAACCCATCAAGCCCCGTAAGGCCCATATGGGCCGCGAGAACAAAAGATTTCCAGGAATTGGCGATCGACGGATTAATTGTAGAATTCTGAAATGAAATAAGCACAATATTTTACCGTATTTGGGCAATTATTATTTTTAACAAAAAATTAAAACCGACTTCCAAGGTAAAAACAATAAGTAATATGAGCTAAAAAGTATTAAATAATTCTTACTCTTTAATAGTGCCTCTTTCAGAATTCGTCTAAATCTCAACTACTTCTGTACATACTATAGCTTCATTATTTTGAAGTCGGTACCAGCTAATTTAATCGTTAGTTAATGTCAGAATATATGAAACTTTTGGGACTGGTACCGACTTCAAAGTAATGAAGCTATAATAGTATGTACAGAAGTAGTTGAGATTTAGACGAATTCTGAAAAAGGCACTATTAAAGAGTAAGAATTATTTAATACTTTTTAGTTCATATTATTACTTATTGTTTTTACCTTGGAAGTCGGTTTTAATTTTTTGTTAAAAATAATAATTTCACTCTTTTTAGTTATTTACCGGTAAACATATAAGCTGTCAGTTGTAGATATGTATATAGTATTTAGGTATGAAACTATCACAACTACTATACTCAGGCAGTTTTCAAAAAAGTTTTATGCTATGTCTCAATAGCCATGAGCCATACCCTACTATAAAATATATACAGACCTGTTAATCTAATACGCAATCAACTGTCATGAAATGGCTACTATAACACGTCCTTATTTATTACTTATCTTATCTTATATATAAAATTTCCCTGTCACAATGTTAGTTACCGTACTCCTCCGAAACGGCTTGACCGATCTTTATGAAATTTTATATGCATATTCAGTAGGTCTGAGAATCGGCTAACATCTATTTTTCATACCAAAAAACCCAAAAATTATTTATATGACAAAACAACGTTTGCCGGGACAGCTAGTATAGGTATAAAATTCTCGTGTCACAATGTTCGTTCCCGTACTCCTCCGAAACGGCTTGACCGATTCTCATGAAATTTTGTGAGCATATTGAGTAGATCTGAGAATCGGCCAACATCTATTTTTCATACCAAAAATTATTTATATGGCAAAACAACGTTTGCCGGGTCAGCTAGTTTACTTATAATGTTATTACTGAATTATCATGAATAGAATTCGCATAGTAGCATACTTTCAGTTCTTAAAACAACTTGAAACCCCCAAACTTTCATATGAAAACTTATTATCTGAGTTCACTACCACTTTAGAATTTCTTAAAGAACTCCAAGCATATACCCCTGGCCCTGTATATGCTTAGGGTTCATCAAGCAATGCTGAAATGTTCAAACGCCTATCTCTGAAGGCTCTAGAGTTCTGGTTCAGTGACTTTCGTTGTATTATAAAACTTCCGCATGTAAACTCATCAGCTCAACATAATAAAATATTATGCTTTAACTACTTTAAGCTACAATAATATAACTATATATTTTGTCCCAATCAAGGAGTTTCCTAGATCTAATTTCCAACTTGGTAACCACAACACCAAGTTTAAATCATTTACTTTGTAACAACATTAATGCAATTTTCAAAATAACTCGACAAACTTGAGTCTCGATAGAAAATGCTATGAAAAAGTACCAATAATAGGGTCATAACTCATAACGATGCATCGTGTGATGGTTCATGGTAGTGATAATTATTATGATGATGATGATGATGATGATGATGAATGTAATTTGCATAGTAGCATATGCTTTCAGTTCTTAAAACATCGCCGAAAGTCCCGAACTTGTATCTATAAGGAATCCGGAGTTCTCTTAGTATCTTCGGAACCATAGCATGCCTTGGTGTAAAATCTTACTTTTTGGTAGCATATGCCTAGGCATAATATTATGGCAAAGCAACGTTTGCCGGGACAGCTAGTATTATATAAATTTGGATTTGCGAGGTTTAGCAGATTTTGAACAAACTTCTTATATACCCTTCAAACTCACTCATAAATATTTTCCTTATATAGAATTGAATCTAAGTGGAGTACCATCGAAGATATAGATATTGCAGTTGACGGTCCTACCTACATCATTTGGTCGGATTATGTCAACTTAATGGTCGTCATCTGTCGACTACGTTTCACAAAACGCGACCAAAATACGTAGGTCCGCCGCCGTCTGCCTATGAACCAACTTCTCTGATAGTACATACGCGTTGGCAGCCCTAAATGCCTTCATAGTCGGCGACCCTTAAAGAAGCTATCAGTGTGAACGGCCGCGTTTCCCATGTAATAATTAGCTTCTCTGTAATAATACGTAACATGCTTTCATTGCCACAAAAAGAGGCGCAGTGGGAAAATGAGTTTTGTTCGATCGACGCCTAGTTTACTAACAATGAGCAACCTTGTTTAGTGTTCATCTACAATCTACATGTATACGTAACAGTTAGCAGGACCATTGAAGATTTGTTTTAAAGACAATAGAAACAAATAAGGGTGGATTGCACCAACTTACTTTAACTATAATTTTAAGTTTAAGGACGTCCCCGAGCAAACGACCTTGACCATACATATTTTGTCGCGTTGCCGAGATCGCACCAAAACCCTATTTTTTTACTTATCTTAGTTCAAAATTGACCTAAAAAAATTAAAACGGGGAATATGTAGTTTATGGTAGGTATTAGCGTGTGTTTCAAATAAAAGTAATTACTAAATACTAAGGAGATGCTGAATGTATTATTGAATTTTAATAAATTGGTTTTACTTTGGAAGCTGATATCATGAGTATTTAAAACAAAAATAGAAAATTTAAAATGTGGATAGGAATGTTGATATACTGAAGATTATTGCTGTATTTCTATTATAACTTTGTAGCTTTCAAATAATGAGTTTATAAGCCTCTAAATACGGTAAATTACGAAATCTCTGTAGGGAAGGCCCTTAACTAGAAGTTAAAAAATAGACGCCATATTTGACGATAACCTTAATCGCTCAATTTTGCTCGGTTAAAGTTAAAGTAAAATTTGACATAAGAGTCACAGTGATGCCATAACAAATTGTTTTTTCTGACTATATGTAAAGTGAATTTATTTTTTATACTCTCAACCGTATTAACTTTAGCAATAGACATCTGTCAAATCCTGTGGTCAAAATTAAGGTTAAAGTTAAGTTTACCTTAGCTTTAACCTTTTACCATTTTTTTTTACCATAACTGTAACTATAATAACCAGGCCTATGGTGCAACCTACCCTAGACATTTAGCTCCTTTTCTACCGGAGCGGCGTTGCTGGAATGTGTTTGTAAGATCCAATAGTTTTGCTAAGCTGAGCGAGTTCAGACAAATGAAGCAATATTGGTTCTCAAAATACACGCATATACCCTAAGGATATGTTTCATAATCGCCTGATCATAAAATACATCGAATACGGTAACTTTGCTTCTATCATACTTTATTAGATAAGCAATCTCAAATTTTGTGATAAACTATTCGTCCTAATTTAGTATCTCGATAAATATTTTAAAAATAAAAGCTGTAATATAACAAAGTAAGCTTTATAAAACTTATAAAAAGTAAGCCCAATTAACCACAAAAAATCCTACTAATTAATCACACTCCTAGTATTTTCTAACAAACATCGAACGTGCCAATAGTAAGATGAATGCCAACGATTGGATAGTTTGCCCTAGCTCAATAAAAAATTATTTTTAACAAAAAATTAAAACCGACTTCCAAGGTAAAAACAAAAATTACATCCTTATAATATGAACTAAAAAGTATTAAATAATTTTTCCTATCTAATAGTGCCTTTTTCCGAATTCGGCTAAAACTCAACTATTTCTGTACTCAATCTTCATCATTTTGAAGTCGGTACCAGATGAATCTTCAGTTCTCTGACAGAATATTTGAAACTTTTGGAACTGGCACCGACTTCAAAATTATGAAGATTGAGTACAGAAATAGTTGAGTTTTAGCCGAATTCGGAAAAGGGTACTATTAGATAGGAAAAATTATTTAATACTTTTTAGTTCATATTAGGTAACGGTGTAATCTACGTGTACTGTAAGTTTTTTAAACACATTTGCCCGTATTTTTTTGGATTTAACTCTGTAAGTAATTTCTTTGTTCACCAAAATCTTGAGTTTTGGTAGCATATGCTTATTGCTTAGGATGCTTCTCATAAAACCAAAATCACCATATGTTTCCATATTAATTTTGAGGAGTTCCCTCGATTACTCATGGATCCCATCATCAGGTCACCACTTTTGTGAACATGGTACCAAATTGGAGTGAAACCTAATACAACAAAACAAAAATTTTGAAAATCGGTTCGCAAACGGCGGAGTAATCGTTGAACATACAAAAAAAAATAATAAAAAAAAATATATCCACAGCCGAACATATAACCTCTTCGTTTTTTGGAAGTCGGCTAAAAATCCAGTCCTAGTTCAATAAAACCCGCGTCTTGTTTAATATTCCGCAGGTACTAAACATTGTCATTCACCGCCCGTGACCTCACCCAACGCGACCACGTGGTCGCCGGTCACGTGGTCACTTTCCTCGACGTGATCGGATTATACTGATCGAATGAAAACACTTTCCTTTAATAATTCTACGATGGAAAATCGATTTTGATGTAATTTGTATTCGCGAATCTGATGCTATCATGCTGTTGCTTATGCCATGCCGTCACGATAATATAGCCAACTGCCAAGTGACACGTCACGCCGGTAACAAATTCATTTGTTATACATTAGGCTTTGTCGTTGTCGGATAAAGGGACAACATATGAATGTAAGCATTTTTTACAACATGAACCAGGAAATTAGCAAAACCCGAGTGTCACTTAGAACTTTTTACCGACTCGACGTTGCCAGGTTGCGTTAATCCTCCAGCCATATTAAGCCTGAGTGTCTAACACACACTAGACCGAAGTTACGCGGCGTAAATTCCGCATGATTACGTCCGTAATGTCAAACGCATACAAAATACGGACGGAACGCGACGGAATAGTGTGTCATCGGTAATTTAAATTACATTGTAGGCGGAATCATGCGGAATTTACGCCGCGTAACTTCGGCCTAGTAACTAGTGTGTTTACTTACCTCAATCACATTGCGAAACACGTTAAAGGCCTTACGGCCTTTGACGTGTTTCCCATTCGTGAATCGTATTGATTTGGCCGAGCTAATCCATTGTTAAAATATGGCCGCTGAAAGTCCGTTTCTTTGATTTAGTAGGTAGGTTAAGGCCGTCCCCCGAGCAAACGACCTTGGCCATACATTTGCCGCGTTGCCGAGATCGCGCCAAAACCCTATTATTTTTACTTATCTTAGTTCAAAATTGTCCTAAAAAAAATTTTAAACGGCGAATATGTAGTTTATGATATTGTCGATCTATTGGCGTGAATTTCAAATAAAAGTAATTTGTAAATCCTAAGGAGATGCTGAATGTATGCTTGAATTTTAACAAATTGGTATTACTTTGGAAGCTGATATCATGAGTATAAGAAACAAAAATAGAAAATTTAAAACGACAAAAGGAATACTGATATACTGAAGATTATTGCTGTATTTTTATTATAACTTTGTAGCTTTCAGATTAAGAGTTTATAAGGTTTTAAATACGGTCAATTACGGAATCTCCGGACGGAACGCCCTTAAGTTATATTTGAGTTTCCACGCAGTGACCCCTAGTGTAAGTAGGCTACAATGATATGTAATTTCTGTACGTACAGTTACAGTCACAATAAATAATTTGAATGACGTGAAAGTGGAAAGTACATTTTTATTTTTTAAATATACACGTGAGGAATATTGTAATGGCAGCTTTCTTTTGCTTTTGATCTAGACTAACTATGTTAGAGGTTAACAATAAGTAAACGTAAACATTACAACAAATCCACTTGGAAATACTGAAAGAACTCAATATTTACTTTGTTTAAGTAAAACACAACTCTACATTAAAATCGGCTAAATGCGAGTCGGGCTCGCTCACGAAGGGTTCCGTACCGTTGCAGAGAGAAATCAGAAAGTATGCAAAAATTGTGTTTTTGTATATTTATTTTATTTAAATTTTTAACCGACTTCCAAAAAACGAGGAGGTTATAATATGTTCGGCTGTGGATATTTTTTTTTGTATGTTCAACGATTACTCCGCCGTTTGTGAACCGATTTTCGAAATTTTTATTTTGTTGTATTTGGTTTTATTCCAATTTGGAACCATGTTCACAAAAGTAGTGACCCGATGATGGGATCCAAGAGTAATCGAGGGAACTCCTCGAAATTTATATGGAAACATATGGTGATTTTGGTTTTATGTGAAGTGTACTAAGAATATGCTACCAAAAAGTCAAATATTGGGTCAAGGTATACCATGGTTTCGAAGATGCTGAGAGAACTCCTGACTCCTTATAGATACACGTTTGGGAGTTTCGGCGTTGTTTTAAGAACAGAAAGCATATGCTACTATGCAATTCATATTCATCATCATAATCATCATCATCATCATCATCATCGTCATCATCATTACCACGTCGTGTTAAGGTCACCAATGTCTCATGGCACAGAATAGATAATAGTACAAGGCATAGGTATGGATATACTAATAATAATAATTATGTACTGTATAACAACACCTGTTTGTTTAATACACGGCGGTCAGCGCCGCGGAGGCGATCGCCGATCGCGATGGCAGACGACAGATCGAATACTTTACTACTTTATATATAGTGGCCCGAGTATGAGTTTTTGTTTCACATTCGATCGTGAACGCGTTTGGCGTTTACTAAGATTTTGTATGGGATTTGTACAGCGCCACCTAGCGATGCTCACGGGAGTGAGCCCAGCTCCCTTACAAAATGTTAGTAAACGCCAAACGCGTTCACGATCGAATGTCAAACAAAAACTCACACTCGGGCCTCAGATCGAATACTTTACTAACTACTTTATAAAAATTTAATAGACAAATAGAATTAAAATAAAGTTATTTTAAAAAGAGCATCTACGCTGTAGCGTAGATGCTCTTTTTAAAATAACTTTAGGATAGAATGTATCCTATGCAAGTTTATACAATTTTTTAACTGATAGATCCTTCGATCGTGGAAAAACGAGACACAATAGCCTTTCTATTCTTATCGCAATCGCCGGTGACCGCTTGGGGCTTGAAGCATTAAAATTGTTAAATTACTTAGCACAATATGTTCACTTCACTGATAATATATTATTTTGTGAGTGTGAAATGTGACTCTTAACAAATTGTAATAAGATACGTAAAATATACGCGAAGGTTTACCTACTAGTGTAACTAAACAGAGAGAAATGATTATTATTTTTAGCAAAAAATTAAAACCGACTTCCAAGGTAAAAACAATAATAACATTAATATGAACTAAAAAGTATTAAATAATTTTTAGTATCTAATAGTGCCTTTTTCCGAATTCGGCTAAACCTCAACTATTTCTGTACTCAATCTTCATAATTTTGAAGTCGGTGCCAGTTCCAAAAGTTTCAAATATTCTGTCAGGGGACTGAGATTCAGCTATCTGGTACCGACTTCAAAATAATGAAGATTGAGTACAGAAATAGTTGAGGTTTAGCCGAATTCGGAAAAAGGCACTATTAGATAGTAAAAATTATTTAATAGTTTTTAGTTCATATTAATGTTATTATTGTTTTTACCTTGGAAGTCGGTTTTAATTTTTTGTTAAAAATTATAATCATAGTATTAATAATTAAATTACGAATATAATTAATAGAGATGTGCCGACTAGTCGCCGACTAGTCGGTAAAGCCGACTATCCGGCCACTTTTGTAGTCGGCGACTAGTCGGCGAATAGTCGGCAAAAAGCGCCGACTAGTCGGCTGTTAACGTTTTTACTATTATTGAAATTACATTAAAGAAAACCTTGATTAATATTTATAATGTGTACATAACACACTCAGTCAGCGTTACACATTTTTAAATTAAATGAAGTGTTCTGAAATTACTTGCTAGTAAAGTAAAGAATATTTTTGTAATTAATATAATTTTAACATAAATGGTCGCCGTCAGTCTGTAATAGATTACAATTATTTATGCAACAAAATGCACTTTTCAATATAAAAAGTAGCCAGTAGCCAATTCTCAGACCTACTGAATACGCATATAAAATTTGGTAAAGGTTTCGGAGGAGAAGGGAGTACGGTAACTAACATTGTGACACGAGAATTTTATATATACCTAAGATTTTATACTGACTTCACGGAAACGCGGTCGGACAGGATAAAAAGTATCCTATGTATTTCTCCTGGTTCTAAGCTACCTCTCCTCCAATTTTCAGCTAAATCGGTTCATTCGTTCTTGAGTTATAAGTAGTGAAACTAACACTACTTTCTTTTATATATAATACTAGCTGACCCGACAGACGTTGTTGTCTTAACGATGATTATTTAATTCGAATTGGTATAATTAATAAAAAAGTGTGTATATTTTTGAGTGCCATCGTGCACTCATCCCAAACTATCCCGAAATCATAAAAGATTGTTGTGCGTGAACCGTACATTTTCCGGGACAAAAAGTATCCCTTGTCCTTTCCCGAGACTCAATATAGATTAAATCGAGATTTCATGTACATGAAATATTTAATGAATACCATCAACTGTATCAAAACAAAATAAAGTAATGTATGCGAAGCTTCGATCACTAAGTAAACATACCTATCAAACACGATTCGACACGTTTGCAGGCGGCATGTGCGCAAACAGCAGTAAAAAAGCATTACGGAAACTTCCGAAACATGATCGGCTTGGTCGACTAGTCGGCCGATTAGTCGGCTTCTTTGCAGCCGACTAGTCGGCTAGTCTGCTAGTCTGCCAAAGTCATGATCGGCACATCTCTAATAATTAAGGATTTTGTGAAAATTTAAAACGTTTAGTTGTTGCCATAATTCATTACGAGCAAAAAAGGCAAAAAAATCACGTTTGTTGTATGGGATTGAATGTTAATTTTATTTTGATTTTAGTATTTGTTGTTATAGAAGCACCGGAAATACACAATCTGTGAAAATTTCAGAACTCTAGCTATAGCGGTTCTTGAGATGCAGCCTGGAGACAGACGGACAGACAGACATCGAAGTCTCATGAATAGGGTCCCGTTTTTACCCTTTGGGTACGGAACCCTAATTATTATTTTACATAGGGTAATTTTTTATCAGGGAGAAATATATGTACATATAGACTGTATGTAGAATGTGCGCGGCCAACAATTTTCTGCGAGAACGAAGTCATGGGCAACATTAACACGTTTAACAATCACTTAACTTTAATTAAATGAAGAGTTTGTCAAAAAATATCTTATATAAAAAAATGGATTTTCAAATGTGTTAGTCGCGCTAAAACTCGAAAACGGCTGAACGGGTTGGGCTGATTTTAATCTTAAAATATTCGTAGAAGTCCAGGGCAGGTTTTAAAGTGATCTGTGACACGAAGTTCACCGGGACAGCTAGTCTTATATATAAAAATGGATCTTCAAATGTGTTAGTCGCGCTAAAACTCGAAAACGGCTGAACGGATTGGGCTGATTTTAGTCTTAAAATATTCGTAGAAGTCCAGGGAAGGTTTTAAAGTGATACGAAGTTCACCGGGACAGCTAGTCTTATATATAAAAATGGATTTTCAAATGTGTTAGTCGCACTAAAACTCGAAAACGGCCGAACGGATTGGGCTGATTTTAGTCTTAAAATATTCGTAGAAGTCCAGGGAAGGTTTTAAGGTGACTTGTGACATGAAGTTCACCGGGACAGCTAGTCTTATATATAAAAATGGATTTTCAAATGTGTTAGTCGCGCTAAAACTTGAAAACGGCTGAACGGATTGGGATGATTTTAGTCTGAAAATATTCGTAGAAGTCCAGAGAAGGTTTTAGCCCGGCCGCACATTATCCAAAATTTCTGATCAGAAAAATTCGGACGCCCGCCGGAACGCATTTTGTTCATACATTTTGTTGTAGACCCCGCATACTATCAGAATTTCTGACGTGTCAAAATGTATCAGCTGGGCGGGGCGTCCGAATTTTTCTGATCAGAATTTCGGATAATGTGCGGCCGGGCTTAATGTGACACGAAGTTCATCGGGACAGCTAGCATTATATATTTCCAAAGTTTTATTGGAAAATTATGGTCACCTTTATTTATAAAATACCTAGATGACGCCCGCAAGTCGCAACTTCGTTGCGCTAAAATTTGTTTATCGCGCGGAAACGGCTAATTTTTCCGAAATGAAATGTATGCTATGTCCCGGGACTCAATATATCTTAAAAATTGGTCTATTTTCCGTTCATTGGTTTAAATTACTAACTTAACTTGATAAGTTAACCTAAGTAAGGCCTAGGAGCTACAGTTCTAATACAGTTATACTTTGCACGCACAATAGTGACATAGGTCATGAAAACTGGAGCGGGCTTGCGACACTCACTTGACTAATGTCCTACGAGAAATTACAACATGGAGTATTGTTAAACAATATAGGATATGATTAATTACGTATGGACAATAGTTTCGAAGTCATATCCTATGGGAAAAGGTGGAACTCTGGTTATTGCTGGTTTTTGCTCTCTTAAGTTTGACTGTTTGAATATTAAATTTCCATAATATTATATACAATATGAGAAATAGATATATAGAAGAAAACGATATAGATAATCTATACTTATAAAATTACATGTCCTGACTGATTGACTGACTGACTGACTGATTCATCATCGCTGCGCAAAAACTGTTAAAGTTACAGCCACGAAATTTGGTGAGTAGGGTTGTTTTATACTTAATAAAACAACCCTACTCACCAAATTTCGTGGCTGTTACTTTACACGGATGACGGACACCTACTAAGGAATGAATTTTGAAAATTTTACCCCGAAGGGGGTGAAATTGGGGTTGACAGTTTTAATGAAAATCCGTTATTTCTTGAGTTAGAAACATGAAATTTTATGTTTGGGCTACTGATTAAAAATGATTGGATACGTGCTCAAGCGTTTTTGGAAATTATACCCCCTAGGGGGGTGAAATAGGGGTTGAAAGTTTAAATGAAAGTCCGTCATTTCTTAAGTTAGAAAAATGAAAGTTTATTTTTGGGTTACTAATTAAAAATGAATGGATACGTGTATTTAAGCGTTTCTGGTAATTCTACCCCCAAGGGGGTGAAATTGGGGTAGAAACTACTAAGAGAAGGTACTATGTTAACGCGGACGAAGTCGCGGGCAACAGCTAGTAGATATATAGAAGATAACGATTTTACAAAGGATTAACTTTTAACAAGCCGACGAAAGTCGTGTCTAAATTTTAAGGCAGAAAATGATAATTCTGAGTATTTTAAAAACGACTATTTTTGAAATATTCTTTCCCTATGAAGAATTCTGTTAATTCTAAAATGGGAAACTTAATTCGAAGTTTTATGAGAGGTAGACTTACCTCTGACTAAGCGATGTATAGAAACAAATAAAAAAATAAAATCTTAATTTCAATGAATCGATAACATGCATCGTCACATCGTGTTTCGTTTTGTCTTTACTAACCTTCCTTATAAACACATTATACCTAATAAATTACGCCATTATGAGTACAACAGGGCACCTAAATAATCTTTAAGGGCAGCTTACATCACAACACATAAATGACACTACATCCTTCATTAAAGTTGCAGCAGATACCATTAAGGCTTAAGGGTAGACCATAACCATGGTATGCCATAGAAAGTAACAGTATATGCAAGGACCATAATATATTATGCACACGTCCTAATAGAAAGTGAGAATAAGGCGATCAGTTGTGTAAGCAATTCGGTTGAATAATTTTCGTACGCGCGGAAATGTGAAAAGTGTGTGTATGTTTCATTACTTTATCTTATGAGGTTATGTAAAGTGGAGGTGTTTATTAAAATAAATGTCTACTAAAATTTATACTTTATATGAAACTAAAAAGTTAAAATTTTGTTAGTGTTTAGAATTTGTTGCTATTAAAGCCATCAAAATTAATTAATTAATTAATACATTTTTTTTTGTTAAAGAAGGCAGTTCGCTGTAGCCCTGATTTCACTGCGACCCATGAGGATCTATTGTGACTCCTTCGCACTAGAGTATCGTCCCCAATCCAATGCTGCTCATAAATTGAACGATTTGGTTGGGGTTGGTGCCACAAACTTTCTCTGTGGATGAGTATTCGTGGCGACCAAGGTGGCTGTTCCTGCTCTGTAGTAGAGCAGGACAGTCGAGGAGAAGGTGAATAGGCGTTTCATCCTCCTCCTCACAGAATCTGCAAGTCGTTATACTACCCATATCTAATACCCATATCTAATACCCATTATAATACCCATTCTGTTTAGGTGTTTGTTGAGCTTGCAGAGCCCTTGCTTCTGGTAAGGATTCTTAATTGATTCCTACCCAAGGTGAGCACTAATTCTGATAGTTTCTTGTTGAAGTCAGGAATCAGTGCCTTGGAGTCTCAGCCCATTTCTTCCTGCTTAGTCTGTGACCCCATTCGTTGAGCACTTGCTTTGTGGTACTGGGAGGTATATATAAGACTCTCGGCCCCAAGTCTAGCCAGTTTGTCAGAGGTTTTATTGCCAGGGACGTTACTGTGGCCCGGGACCCATACTAGGCGGATGTTGTTGTTCCTTCCCAGCATGTTTAACGTCTCAATGCATTCCAGAAATTAATACATATAAAACCATAGACTCCTACAATCACCAATCAGTATTTCCAAGTCACATCTATTGCCTCATCTGGTCACCATTTAAAAACAAACACTAATATTACTAATTAACTACCACTGTCTCCAGTCACAATTTGCATAAAGGTGAGCGAGGTATTCCCATCGTTAGAAAGTTTACGGAAGACCATTGACAAAACTCAATGCGCCAGGAAAAACATTTAATTTTCATGGGCCCTGGGAAATTTCACTCGCGATTTTCACATGCTGGGAAATTGCTGAAAATAACCTATTATCTGTAATGGAGACCGGAAGGACAATATTTTCTTAAGGTTATAACTTATAATATATTTAATTGGTACATGCGATTTTTCTAGCCTGTACAATTTAACATTCAAATAAAATCATACTTTTGAGACACTTTGTCCACTGAAAGTAAAATTAACCCATCCATACTAATATTATAAATGTGAAAGTGTGTCTGTCTGTCTATCTGTCTGTTACATCTTCACGCCCAAACTGCTGAACCGATTTTACTGAACTTTGGCATGGAAATTAGAGATGAGCCGACTATCCGGCCACTTTTGTAGTCGGCGACTAGTCGGCAAAAAGCGCCTCTGGAACAGTACGTTTATTGTACCATCAAGAAAATTGATTTCTAGGCAGTTGACAGACCTACGTAATTTGGTTGAATTATGTCAATTCAATGTTAATCGTGATCTGTGGGCTAGGTTTCATACAACGCGACCAAATTACCATCTGTCTATGACTCAACTTCTCTGATATATAGATAGTATTAGAATGATAGTACATTTTGCTGCAATGAAAAGATCTCACACGCTTTCATAGATCTTAAAGTAGATATATCTAATTTTTTTATCGATGTAACGGAGTGAGTAGATAAACACGTTGGCATCTATAATATTATTTTACTAATACTAAGCATTACCAATACCTATTTCAGTCCAACAATTTTCCAATACACTTTCTTACTGGAATACATATAATTTTCCCCATCTCTAACTATTTCCCTGTCAATTTCCCTGTAGTTCCGGAGCTATAGTGTATAATTTGTGTGACGTCACGCGCTGTGGACCACAAAATTGTTTTATAACCATGTATTAGCCATTGTTTTTGTTCGCTTTTCCTTGTTTGTTGACTAGACTTACTGTTTTGGTGGTGGTGGCTTTACAGGGCTAATTGTCATTAAGGGCGTTCCGTCCGGAGATTCCGTAATTGACCATATTTAAAACCTTATAAACTCATAATCTGTAACCTACAGAGTTATAATAAAAATACAGCAATAATCTTCAGTATATCAACGTTCCTTTCGCCGTTTTAAATTTTCTATTTTTGTTTATTATACTCATGATATCGGCTTCCAAAGTAATACCAATTTGTTAAAATTCGAGCATACATTCAGCATCTCCTTAGCATTTACAAATTACTTTTATTTGAAACTCACGGCAATAGATCGACAATATCATAAACTACATATTCGCCGTTTCAAATTTTTTTAGGACAATTTTGAACTAAGATAAGTAAAAATAATAGGGTTTTGGCGCGATCTCGGCAACGCGGCAAATGTATGGCCAAGGTCGTTTGCTCGGGGGACGGCCTTAAATTGAGTAGTTAATAAAAATTAAGGTTAGAATTACAATTAAAACGAATGCGACAAGAAACTCCTGTTTTATTAATATAATAATTATCGATTTGTAAATTAATGGGTGTTAAAAATAATAATTTAAAAGAATTGCACTTTAAAATATTTCATCTGTATGAAAATTAACAACCAGCAAATTGGTTTAAGTACTTCGTCAGTCCTAAATCCACTCTTTGTAATCAATGAAGTATGTAATATGCCTAGTAAGTAGTATATAGGCAAAACAGTTATAAATTCAGGAAATTTCGATAGCGTGATTGGGCCATACAAAAGACATCAACGCACGCGTTTATGTCTTTTGTATGTTGCACACAGATTATGAAAAATAAATTAAGGTATTCTTAAGTCTCTAAATTGAAGAAAGATATCTTTTGGCAATTGGCACAAATTAGTCGGGAACTAAATCAATAGGATGCAGGTCATACAGAAAATCGGCGTGAAACAAAAGTTATGTTGGACTCATGCATAAAAAAAAACGTGAAATTACCTGGAAGAAGGGTATGGATTTTAAGGACCAGAAACACACATACATAAAAGGAGACTATCGCTTACCATCAGCTGGTCTGCTCGTTTTCTAGTTAATCTAACAAACTTATTCTTCATTCAAATAGCTCCTATTGTTATTTTATGCAAATCATTTGAATAGCTAAAATTATACAAAGAACTTAGTGAAATTTTTATCACGTTTTTATTTGTTCCGAGGAGAAATTGTTATGCCTTTAGAATCTTCGAATTGTATTTTATTATTACTAACTTAGATATAAGTTGTAGGGAAAACTTAAGCTTTTTCAACAAGTTTATCATCATCACAATCCTCAAATATTCCACGTTTGAATCCAATCCATATTAATATTATAAATGCGAAAGTGTGTCTGTCTGTCTGTCCGTTACCTCTTCACGCTCAAACCACTGAACCGATTTTGCTGAAATTTGGCATGGAGATACTTTGAGTCCCGGGAAAGGACATAGGATAGTTTTTATCCCGGAAAAATGTAAGGTTCCCGCGCGATAAACGAATTTTGGCGCAATTGAGTTGCGAGCGTCATCTAAACTCAAGTAAACTTTATTTAATGTATATTTTATGCTTATAATCCTGTATTGAGTAGGAGTAGACCAAATAAATTACACCATTATAAGACCTAAATAATCTTTAAGGGCAGCTACCTTAGGGTAAACTATAACGCTATAGAAAGTAAGACTTGTATTGAGTAGTCTATATAATATTATATTATAATCTATAAACATCTAGACTAATAATATTTTAATAACGAAAGTGTTTGCAGCGAATAAACTCTGAAAGTACTGTATCGATTTTGATGAGAGACACACTCTGGAAATGGATAGGCAAGTTTTTATTGCAAAAAATTGATGGTAGCTCCCGGTTATTAATTTTTCACATACGAAGTATCTGAAAGCATATTTATAAAATATGCCAAAGTGTGTCTGTCTGTACCTCTTTACGCCCAAACTACAGAATTTTGATTTTCTGGAAATTTGGTAAGAACATAGTTTGTGTCCCGGGAAAGGACATAGGATTTCCATCTCCGTAAAATGTACGGTTCCCGCAAGATAAACTATTTTTTTTTTCTAGAGGGCTTTATCTAGTCTGAGCATGTAGCCGTTTTCTTTATAGCTTCTTTATAGAATCGCCGATCAAAATGTATGGAATAAACATATTAAGATGAATCGAACGTCAACGTCATATTCACGAACGCTTAATAGTCAACTTCATACATTTTGATCTGCGATTCTACTAAGAAGCGATAAGCAAAAAGTCTTGGCTAAAGGGCCAGGTATATTATTATAATACTTGTTGTGAAATAGTCATAAAATGAAACAAAACTTGTTAAATCATTATGAAAATATTGGAAATTAAATTTCACATCATCCGGCATAAATGCCTAGTCGACTGGCACTGGCGAGAAATATTTTAAATGTTGAAACCACACATTATTAATTATGTCCACATGAGTAAGCCAAAGTGGTTTTAATGCTTGTTAGCACTTAATAGGTGGGGTTGTCAGTTTGTCTGTCTTTGTGCGACAAAAGTGTTTATCTGTATGTGTAACTTGAAAAAGTGAAAAAGGGAAACGCAAAGAATAATAATAATAATAAAACACAAAAAATAATTACACTAAACATACACTATAGTCTATAAGTTAATATTAGAACTAGGTATGTGGGTAAAGGCGGTCTTATCGCTAAAAGCGATTTCTTCCAGCCAACCACAGACTCATAAAGTTATTTTTTTTATTTATTTATTTAAAAACTTTTGCACATTGTAGTACAAAGGCGGGCTTAATGCCTTGTGGCATTTTCTTCCAGCCAAACCTTAGGGTGTTGCAGAGATAGTGAGGTAGATGCAAACATTTAGAGGACAGAGGGATTAAAATATCTTATAATTAACATAATGATAATATAAATAACATATCTAGGTACATCATAACAATATATACTTAATTCAAAATAAAATAAACATAATACATATTTAAAATATATACTTACTTACATAATATGTTACATAAATATGTATAAAATAAACTACTAAATATAAAATATAAATATATATCTATGTATAGATATAGATATAGATGGATAAAATAACTTTTGTTGTCTCATTTAGTTAATGATTTAAGATAATGTTCATGTACTTTACGTTTGAACAATTCTTTAGTTTTGGACATCCTGATTTCTTTTGGAAGTGAATTCCAAAGGTGAATTGATTGAATCTGAAAGGAAGAGTGGACGAGAGCGGAACTATGGGGAGGACATTGGAGGCGTAAATTATTGGTGGAACGGAGATTTCTGTCATGGTTGCTGCCTAGGTATTCGAAATGAGGAGTTAGGTAGCTGGGAGCGGAGGGGGAGTATAGTATGGAATAGAGCATGCATACTGCCCGCTGGGATCGGCGTTGGCGAACTGGGAGCCAGCGTAATTTTGAGCGGTAGGAGGAGACATGATCATACTTGCGGAGGCCGAAAACAAATCTAATGCAGTTATTCAGGAGACGATCTAGTTTGTTAAGGAGGTCCGCATTAAGGTCAAGATAGCAAATGTCGCAGTAATCAATTATTGGGAGTATTAGAGTCTGAACTAGCATCAATTTTATACACGATGGTAAGAAATTTTTAAGTCGGTATAATGCTCGCAATGAGTATGTGACTTTATTACTGACGCTAGCAATTTGTGTATGCTAGGGCTTGAGCTCCGGAATTCCGGAATTGGCATAATTCCGGAATTCCGAAGAAATCCAATATCGTTTCCAATTCCGGAATTGGCGAGATCAATATCGAAATTTCGATATTGAAAAAAATAAAATATTATTCGGCTTGAGGCGCGGCGAATCCATATCTTTTTGTTCGCATTTTCTTTTGGTGGAGATTTTGTGTCAACTCTTTTTCTCTTGTTTTGGGGTACTCGATCTTGTTGCCAAGTGTTTGTATCTTGGGCATGTTTTTCTTGTGATGTGTGTGAAAGAATCCCAGGAGAAGAGGAAGAAAATAGTGATTGTATTGAAATAGTAACAAATACAGAAAATGAAAAAAAGACATTAAATTAAAACCGACTTCCAAGGTAAAAACAATAATAGCATCCTTAAAATATGAACTAAAAAGTATTAAATAATAATTATTCCTATATAATGGTGCCTTTTTCCGAATTCGGCTAAAACTCAACTATTTCTGTGCTCAATCTTCATCATTTTGAAGTCGGTACCAGACGAATCTTCAGTTCTCTGACAGAATATTTGAAACTTTTGGAACTGGCACCGACTTCAAAATTATGAAGATTGAGCACAGAAATAGTTGAGTTTTAGCCGAATTCGGAAAAAGGCGCCATTAGATAAGAATAATTATTATTTAATACTTTTTAGTTCATATTTTAAGGATGCTATTATTGTTTTTACCTTGGAAGTCGGTTTTAATTTTTTGTTAAAAATAATAATTTCACTCTTTTTAGTTACCTAGTAAGCCATCGCGTACTATACGTAGAATAATACACCTGTATATTATACTACGTAGGTATCTTATTACAGTCACACTTACAAAATATAATATCAGCTGCAGCCTGCACATAATTTTAAACAATATATTAATTAAAAATCGAAGTGAACACGTGTGACGTGCTAAGTAGCCGGTCACCGGACTAGTTTCAATAGACTGGCACTCGCTCGACTTGTCGCACACGCCTCGCACTGTATAGTGTTACATAGTACGGTAGGTACCCGGCCCGCGCCGCGCCGCCGAGCCGCGGCTCTCGCGACTAAACGCGATGCAAAAGGTTGAAATTAGGTTGTTTTCCAGAATATCTCGGCGAAGTGAGACAGAATGTTACATGGTCGAAGCAACTTTAACTTCTCAGAAGTAATGTCAGTTAATGTGTGCCTTATGCTCTGGAGATAAGGTTGAATTTGGTGACATTGGTGACCCTGACTTGGTAATGATGATTATAATGATGATGATAATGATGATGATAATGATGATGAATGTAATTTGCATAGTAGCATATGCTTTCAGTTCTTAAAACAGCGCCTAAACTCCCAAACTTGTATCTATAAGGAATCCGGAGTTCTCTTAGTATCTTCGGAACCATAGTATACCTTGGTGCAAAATCTTGCGTTTTGGTAGCATATGCTTAGGATGCATCTTATGAAACCAAAATCACTATATGTTTCCATATAAATTTCGAGGAGTTCCCTCGATTACTCATGGATCCCATCATCAGGTCACCACTTTTGTGAACATGGTACCAAATTGGAGTGAAACCTAATACAACAAAAAAAAAATTCGAAAATCGGTTCACAAACGGCGGAGTAATCGTTGAACATACAAAAAAAAAAAATATCCACAGCCGAACATATAACCTCCTCGTTTTTTGGAAGTCGGTTAAAAAAGAATTACAACAAACCATACAAAACAAATTAACAGTAAAAAGTAGAAGGAAGACGAACGTTTTAGATTTAGAAAGTTTAATAAGAGTAGAGATGGCAGTTTATGAAAACGGTGGCGTTAGAGGACAGTACCTACAAAAATGTTTCCAATATTTGAAAACAATACCGCCAACGAGCGTAGAAGCGGAAAGGGCTTTTTCGGTGGTCACCAATATATTATGTAATCGCGTACGAAGCTCACTCAATGACGACAGTTTGAACGCGCTTACCTTCTTAAAATTTCATTATAAACAAAAATGTACTTAGATTATAAATCATCAACAGCTGTCGCACGTTTCCGTTAGTGTAGTGAGCTTCTTATGCGATTTCATTGACTTTAATAACTACAAATGAATAATTTCTGATTTTTCTTATAAGTATATAAAACTCAAGTACTTTTCATTTCAATTGTTTTATTTGATCATATTTCTAATACACACTAAGAAAGTAAATCCATAAAATTAATGGTATTTGATAGAAAACATACATTTAAATAATAAAATAATAATATTAGGTATGACATTTTTGCAATCTTTTTACACTTAGATAGATAGAGTCAATATAAACTTTTTTATTTGTGTTCTGCACTCACAGTGCTAGTTGGTTAGAGCAGTGGCTGGCACGGATCGCCAGGCTCGTGGGTTCAAATCCCACTCGCGTTGATCTTTTGGTTTCAATATTTTCAATTTAAACTTTTTTTCACAAAAAAGACACTTTTGAGTTCCGGAATTCCGGAATTCCGGAATTGAAATACTGAATATCGAAACCCAATTCCGGAATTGAAAAACCATACGATATTCAAGCCCTAGTGTATGCCAGTCTAAGTTAGCGTCGATGTGTAAACCGAGGTCCTTAACACAAGATTATATAATTATTAAAATAAAATTGAGTTATATAATTATTAAAATAAAATAGATATCTTCTGTAGTTTAAAGCCCGCCGTAATAATTTCAGATGTTGTGTATCGCGATTCAGAAAATATCATGTTTATCTCAAAACTATTTAGGCCTTAGGGTGCGCAGTTTAGTTCGCTACAGTGTTGCTGTATTTAATAGGTTATATTTTAGAAGTCTTAAGACCTGTTTTACGACTTTCTGATAATTTCCGGATAGACTATCCATCACTTAACAGTTAACTTGACAGACAGATGGCAGATAGAGAATAGGAAGTAGTAAAACAGGCCCTTCATTTTTTATGACGCTCATCCCCATAGTACACAAATATTTGCATAGCAGAACAAAGACTGCAATCCTTGTCAGTCAGTTAACTTTTCTTAATGTATCGAGCAAAACAGCATATCTTTTATAGCTATGTATTGAGTAAATACTACTAATGGACCAAGTATATAAAAGCTACGAGTTTCTTGAGCTATATCAATTAATACTTCATTTATGTACTTTCTCAAGTGTGTTATATAGTCATTATAACTGATAGCAGTAACTAGGTCATGTAGGTTGCCTTATATGATCCTAGGTCCCGGCTACACCGTTACAACCGGTTGGATGAACCTGACAGCTCAGTTCCAAGATGTTGACAGGTTAGATCAGTGGCACTTAACCTTTTTTATACGGGCTACCACGGGCTACAAAGATGTTTAGTGTCGCGAGTCACAGCCAGCATTTTTTAGGGTAGAAACATTTGCGATTTCGGAAAAAAAATCCGACTAATAATATCACGACTTTGCACTATTTTATTTGTGTAATTTATATTTTGCTGGTGTAATTCGTAAATGGTCTAACTATACGCGCGCCACTAAGAAGCAAATGCAAACTTGAGTTGCAAACGATATTGCCAATCTCTACATTCTAAAAACTATGCCACCGCGCACGCTATTCCCATAATATATCAATGTAAATACTCCAACTTGAGCTGGACTCGAACCTGCGAGAGATTTCACAAATCTTACCATTCTAACAACTGAGCTATCGCGTGTATATACCGGTGCCGAACGCCCTGATTACCAGACAACGGTTCGATATTCTGATTTATACTCGCATTGTTTTCTCCCGCATAATTGTAATGCTGTAAACACTACGGCTATATTAATATTTATATTAGAAAGCTTTGTTTATAATTGTTTAAGAGACATAGGCGTGCCGTAGGCTCTACTGTATTTGTTGTACATGGTTCTGACAAGTCAAAGCCAAACACAAACCCAAAACTTTTGTAAGAAAACTAAGGAAACATCTTCATTTGATCCGGGGACTTCTATAGTAGTATACAGGGTCCCCAAATCAAACTTCCAAACATTGTAGCAGAGACGTTATAGAAGATGATAACCACTAGGCATAACATAATAATATAATGCTATTAAGGTGTTAGGGTAGAGATAAAATGTCGGCTTAGGTATACAAAATTTTAACATTTTAAAAAAATAACGCCTCCGTGGTCTATTGGTATAGAGCGCGGCTCTTGACTCGGAGGTCGTGGGTTCAATTCCCGCGTTGGATACATGATATTTCCAAGTTTGGTTAGGACAATGCAGGCCGATCACCTGATTGTCTAACAAGTAAGACGATCCAAGCGTCGGATGGGCATGTAAAAAGTCGGTCCTGTGCCTGATCTCTCGCCGGTCGTGTCGGTCTTACGTCCCACTGGGTTATGAGAGTAAAGGAATAGAGAGTGCTCTTGTGTACTGCGCACACACTTGGGCACTATAAAATTACTCCTGCGTAGCTGGCCTGGTTTCAATGAAACCGGCCGCCGTCACCGAAACCAGTGTGGGAGCTATTATATAAAATTTTTGACTCTATAAAACTCTAATTTATAATAATTAATAATAAAAATCGTTGTAACTTTTTTGTCGTTCGAAATGTAATATATGTATCTTAATAACTGGATCACTAGCATAGTGTGTTTATAAAAATTTATGCGAATGCAATTAATTATTATCTTAGCATATTTCCGCCATTAAAGTTTCATTCGGCGTTCCTAAGTGGAAGTAATAGAAATGGCAAAAAATTGTATATTTTTGCGACTTTCAATTTTAACACAAATAATAATTTTTAAAACATTAGAAATGTTATTTAGGTAACATATTTCATCAAGCACTTTTATTTTCTTAAAACTCCAGTTATCTTCTGATTAGTATTCGTTGGAAAAACTAGTGAAAATTAATCATCATAAAATTCTTACTAAAGATCATATTACCTCTTTTTAACACCCATTTTTATTACTCACTAGATGTCCCGGTAAACATTGTGCCACTTATAAACCTTCCCTGGACTTCCACGAGTATTTCAAGACTAAGATAAGTCAAATCGGTGTAACCGTTCTCGAGTTTTAGCGAGAGCAAAAAAAAATTCAAGTTATTTTTTATACGTACAGAATATTATTTAATTTATTATAATAAAAACTTACCGGTCATTATAGTACGGCTGTTCCAATACAAACACTAGCACACATCACTGACGACAGTCTCGCGCGGCGGCTGTACCGGCACTGCCGCCCTGCCGCCCCGTGTCATAACACTCATTTTACTTTCTTTTGAACTATGCTAATTATGGTAAAGGAGTTTGTTTTGTTTGCAACAGTTTGCAGCTCTGTTTTTGAATGTGTTGCTAAGGTGTACTCTAATTGTTGCGGTAGGTTTTATCGTTCCCGCAACTTCGCCAAAAGCGAGGAGTGGAGCACGGTTTAAATGGGTAAACCCCACTATAAGTGTGTATTTCGGTGCTGGATATGCGAAATCTAAAGATTCAGGAAACAATGATTCATACTGAAAAGTTAGATGAGACCAAATGGGGCTTGGGTAGTGTATATATTCTTTGGCTTGGGTCTTGAGTTTTGACGATGGCGGTATAAATAATAATAATAAAAATATTCAATCTCAATCAGCCTATTCGTCATCTAAATTTTGTATTGCTTTATATGTCTGATCATCACGTTTCTGCCAACTAAACACAAAAGTAACATTTTGCCCTCTTAACAAATAAAAAGGAAAACGTTAATATTTTACTGCTACGAAAGGCGTAGCACCCCTACGGACTATATAGAATTTGAGTATATATTAAATATTTCTTAACAATAACATGTTTGTAAGAGTTTCCTTGTTTTAAGTGGATAGCAGCTATAATATAACTGATATAATTATTTCTGCTTTCGTTAAATATTCGTTCCTAACCTGAATGAACGAGACAATTGCGGAATTAGTACGTGTTTGGTGACGGTAAGCTGTTTTCCTTTGAACAGCGTGATACAACGACAGATAATTGAAAGTTCTAACATTATAAGCAATAGAGCTACTTATTAAGAATAAGTAGCTTTATTGCTTATAATGTTAGAACTTTCAATTATCTGCCGTATGACCTTACATGTCATTTTCACAAATGCGTACTCAGCTAGCATTATATAGTAATGAGTAATGACAAATCTATAACTTTCTTCCGTGCTCATTCTGATTCAATACACACACCGTTCTGTTCATATAATTTCTCCAGTCCCTTAGAATGTACAATGTATTGAAAGTGTTGAATATTTTTGGAGCCGATAAAATAGAAAGTCATTGCAGGATCATTATGTAAACTAATTACAGTTCCGGGTGTGTGCTATGTACTATTATGTACTACGGATCACGAACCCTTACATTATAATTACAACCTTACACATTATGTTTTTATTGAAGTATATATTTTTTTTAAATCTTTATTTAATGAGCTTATTCAATAATGAACATGCCACTCAATAGCAATTTCTTAAGACTAATTACAGAATCAGAAAACACTAAACAAAGAAATAATAATTAACAATTATTATGATCTCGATCCTTCAAAATAATTTTGACAACTTTTAAGAAATCGTTAGCTACTTCTGAATTTGGCGAAGCCAGAATTGTGTTACAAAAGCCCACATCATTGAATTGAAGTATATTGTACTAGATACGCCTACTCCGTTGCGTAAAACGCAAATGAAGATGTCCTAAAGTAAATTGAAGGAGTAGCATTATTCTCATGACACACTAGGCCGAAGTTACGCGGCGTAATTCCGCATGATTCCACCTGCAATGTATTTTAATTTACCGATGACACACTATTTCGTCTCGTTCCGTCCGTATTTGTATGCGTTTGACATTGCGGACGTAATCATGCGGATTGCGGAATTTACGCCGCGTAACTTCGGCCTAGTGTATTTAGACCATGTTTAGACACTCGTGCAAATTCAAGTTTGGTTGAATCGGGCCTAAGTTAAAATTCGCCAAAAATTAGAAAAGCTCAAGAGCTTTTAAAATCTAAATCAAGATTTATTACAGTCCTTAGCAAACAAGTCCATCGATTTTTGCTTACATTGGTCCAAAAGTGACTGATTTTGATTACATTTTATAAGACTAGACCATGAAGAAATACACATTTTACTTAAATCCACAATGTACGATTGCTAAAAACTAGTATTTTGAGTGTAGTTTCGAAAAATATCTTGAAAAAAGTTAAGCATGTTAACTAACGTTTAATTTGAAGAACGCTATTTAAGTTGTATATTTAGATCTAATGTCTATGCACAATAATAATAAATTAAGTTGTCAAGTGACTATTAAATTAACTAGCCATTAACCGTGAGAACTACAAACATTTAAGAGAGCTTAAAGTCTTACGTAAGTTATGTAATAATTAAATTATTGTTATTATCTTCAATTTTAAGATAATAAAAAAATAGATATATGCAAATAGGAAGTGTTTCCTGTTATTACGACATATTTCCGTAAGTTAACGAACATAATGCGTGTGATTTTGTAACGCTGTTATAACTTACAACCCTATTGCACGATATTATGTCTTAGTTGCTAGTTCTAGAATATTGTGAAATTGCATTAGAAAATTTGCAAATTATCGAAAAAAAGTTTAAATAACTTGACCCCCAATAAAAAAAAGGGATCCAAAAAATGCAAAATAATTATCCAGAAATAATTTTTAAATATTCAAAACGGTAAAAAAATAATAAAAATCGTTTTATTTCTGAATACATTTGAATCAAATGTTTTCAGAACGTTGAGCTACATGTTGCCTACCACCGGTTCGGGAACTAACCCGGCGAGAAGAACCGGCGTAAGAAACTCGCACGGGGCCACTTTTTACTAAAAAAGTCGAAAATTAGTCTTTTTAAAAAAAGAAAATTTACAATGTAAATAACTTAATCTAATACATTATAGAAAGTCAACATGAATACACAATTGTAAGTCACATATAATAAATGTAGAAGCAGCAGCAAGCAGCCATCCTACTCCCAAGATGTGCCATCGTTTAGGTAATCATTGACCGTAGGCTTTGGCACACAAACGTTCTTTAATTACTTTTTTAAATTTATTAATTGATAGATTTTGAACGTTTTTCGGGATTTTATTGTAAAGGCGTATACATTGACCTTTAAAAGATTTACTTATTTTGCTAAGTCTGATCACTGGTATTTCCAGCTTGTGCCTATTTCTAGTGTTTCTACCGTGACTATCACCTTTAGTTTTAAATTTAGTTAGATTCTTTCTAACATACAACACATTATCCAAAATGTATTGAGAAGCAACAGTTAGAATACCAATTTCTTTAAACTTTTCTTTCAGAGATTCAAAAGCTGACATTTTATAAATTGAGCGTATAGCTCGCTTCTGCAGCACAAAAATTGTATTGATGTCGGCAGCGTTTCCCCATAAAAGGATACCGTAAGACATTCTACTGTGAAAATAACTAAAATAAACTAGTCTTGCCGTGTCTTCATCAGAAATTTCTCTAATTTTTCTGACTGCATATGCTGCAGAACTGAGCTTACCTGCAAGGTTAGGAATACGAGGACCCCACTGTAATTTACTATCTAATGTAATGCCTAAGAATATAGGGGAGTCCACCAAATTCATTTTCTCATCATTTAATAGTAAATTGGTTTGAACTTGCCTAACATTGGGCAAAGTAAATTTTAAACATTTGGTTTTCTTAGAGTTTAAAAGTAAGTTATTAACATTAAACCAATGTACTATTTTTGAGAGAGCACTATTTACCTCGTCGTAATTTGACTGCCGTCGCTTCACTTTAAAAATAAGTGAAGTGTCATCAGCAAAAAGTACTATCTCATTATCCTTAACTAGATAAGGTAAGTCATTAATGTAGATGAGAAAAAGAAACGGTCCCAAAATAGATCCCTGTGGTACACCTAATTCTATTTTGGTCCCATTGGATCTTTTACTATTAACTTCAACCCTTTGAGTCATATTTTTGAGGTAAGAAGTCAAAAGGCTGGGTGCTGAGTCCCTTATGCCATAGTGGTGCAATTTTCTGTCTAAAGTAGCATGCTCAACACAGTCAAATACCTTAGAGAGGTCACAAAAAATACCTAAAGCATCTTGTGACTCCTCCCAAGCTTCAAATATGTTGCAAAGAAGACCTATACCAGCATCCGTTGTGGAAAGACCCTTAGTAAAACCGTATTGGTTATTGTGTAATAAATTATTTAAATTAAAATGTAACAGTAATTTTTGTAAAATTATTTTTTCAAATATTTTACTTAGAGTCGGTAAAATTGAAATAGGCCGGTAATTAGTCGGATCTGATTTAATTCCCGCTTTGAATAAAGGTACGACCTTACTGTGCTTCATTAAGTCAGGAAAAACACCACTCCTAATGCAGTCATTGAAAATTATTGCTAGATGAGGAGCTAGTCAATTATCGATTTAATATATAGTTTTTGTAGACATGCCCCAGAGATCAGTAGTATTTTTAATATTCAACAATTTAAAGGTATCAATAATATCTCTAGGGCTAATTTCCCTAAACTTAAAATTGACATCACATTCCTATACATTGTCTCTGAGTAGCTTTTCAGCAGCTTCTGGTGAGGAATTTAGATTTTTTGTAGTTGAGACCGGAATGTCAGCAAAAAACTTTTCAAAGACCGTCGCAACTTCAAGATTATTTGTAATCTTTTTAGTTTCAAAGTATAATTCAAAATCAGTGTTACGACAGGTGACGTTTCCAGTCTCACCAGATATAACCTTCCATGTAGTTTTAATTTTATTTTTGATATATAGAGCCTTAGCAGCTTTACAAACTTTTCTGAAGGTTTTAGAATAATTTTTAACATATGATTTAAATGATTCACTGCTGTTATCCTTTAACATACACACATCATATAATTCATATAATCTTTGCCTACTTATTTTAATTCCTTTAGTTGCCCATTCAATAAATCTGGTTTTTTTATTATCGTTTCTAACTGTTTTAGAAGTAAATACTGTATTAAATTGTGTTCTTATAACCTTAAACAAATTATTAAAAGCTTCATCTGAGCTATTTGATCTACCCAATGACTGAATATTTGAAATTAATTTACTTCTAAATTGCTCAATACGTTTTGTAGTCACAGAAACAAACACAAGATTGTCCTTTACGTTATTATCGCAATTGACATTAAATGATGCTAACTGTCCACAGTGATCAGAGCTTAACTTATTAATTATTTCCTTTTTATCGGGAATGAGATTTGTAAATATGTTATAAATGCAAGTAGCTGTAGTCTCACAGACTCTTGTAGGTTCATGAAACAAATTGCAAAGGTTATATGATTTAAATAAAGATGTGAATCTAACAGTTGTGGAATTTAAATCCAATAAATTAATATTAAAGTCTCCACATATAATAACCCTTTTGTTAGATGCACATATTTTTGACAATATTTGTTCCATAGTTTGTTCAAAGGTATCAAATAACCCCGAAGGAGCCCGGTATACACCAACAATAATAAGATTACTTAGCTCAATGCAGGCTACTTCAATTGTTCGTTCATTAGAGAGACTCACAATATCTTTACGTTCCTTAAATTTTAAATGGTTTCTAATTAATATTAAAGAGCCGCCTCTAATGGCATTTTGTCTACTGAACGAACTAGCTATCTGGTGGTTATTGAAATTGAAAGTAAGTTCATATTGTCTGAACCAGTTTTCAGATATATACAAATAATATCAATGTTAAATTATTTTAAAAATACTCGTAACTCAATTTCAAGTTCTTTACCTACCATACCTTGTAAATTTTGATGCACCAGATTAATTAATCATTTTACATTTATTTTTACTTAATATATTTGAGTCTAACGAATTATAGGTAGGATTTTCAATACTAAATTTATTTTCGCAAGAGATGTCCTCCATTGTCTAGCTTCGAATAGTAGTTGCACATTTTTATAATGTGCAACTACGATTCAAGGTCGACAGAAATTTTCTTATAAGGAAGACATATTGTATGTAAGAACTTTGAAAGTGTTAAAAAACTTAAGTGCTTTATTATACCCAGTGTTATTTTCTCGATCTCTACATAAAGATTTCTTAGTTGCTTTGTCAAAGAAGCACTAGATGGATCAGTAATAAAACTATATTGTTAATGATGATTATATCTTAGTGTCTAAACACACTAAGCCGAAAATACGCGGTCGAAGTTCGGCACGATTACGCTTGCAATGCGCTACGCATACAATATAACGTAACGTAATTTCGGCATGTATGTGTCATCGGTAATTTAAAATACATTGCAGGCGTAATCTTGCCGCACCTCGGCCGCGTACACTCGGCAGTATTATCTTCTCTATTTAGTATCTTCTGTTACAAGAATCAGGTACAAGGATAATCTTTATTCTGAAACATCTACAGCTAAAATAAATAAACTCAACTATTTGTCAATCAACTTATTCCTCAACTGTGTTACAATTCAACATTTCATTGCAAATCATAACCACTTTAGTACAATCTTCATCGTTTTCGGCCTTCAAACCTTTTCTTATCATGACCAGAGATCTTCGCGTTAGACTGTACTTTGAGATATAAACACTTCTTGCACTTTTATACTTGGAGAATGTAATTTTGAGAAGTGTCAACCAGTTTAATGTAAATGTAAGGAACTCCTTAGTAGGTGGTTGTGTTAGTTGGAACCTTAGAAGTGTAAAAGTCCAGGGTTGCGTTGAAAGTATTGCGACTAGCTTTGGATCGTTCCTATACATAAGGGCGTGTTTGAAAATGGAATTGAGCGCTTTCCAGCCAGTTGGTGATTGGTTGTCTGTATTCTAAAAACAAAGACACAGTAAAGGAACATTTAATAAAAACAAATGAGGATGGACGAATGCTCTTTTCCCATCTAATGAGTATTGATATTAGCCATTGCTGAAAATTTTCTTCCACCTTTTTTTCGTATACGCCTGTCTAATTTTCATAACAATTTTATTCGCATGAAAATGAGCCTTTTTGAAGGACCCGTAGATCTTTACGCGAAAAATACGTAGGAAATACACACGACACACGCCCACACACAACTTTTGAATTTATATTTTAGTACATACCTGGCAACACAATATTAGCTGTACTCTAAACAGCAAAGCCTGCAAGGCATTAACCTGCTGCTCCATAGGCGGATCAACTTGTATATGATATGTAAGAACGAGAGGGGTATAACCCGAGCCCAGTACTGTGTATATGAGGTGCAGTAGTGCTGTCCCTCTCTCGCTGGAGCTGTCTTTACGGAGTGACTTTATAATGTTTTCGGTTTGTAATTGCAATATTGATTTGGCCTGAAATTTAAATTATTTCTTGACTATCGCAGACTTAACAATACACTAGCTATATGACCGAGCTTTGCTCGGTATTCAAAAAAATAAAAAAAAAACACATAAAATGACATTTTATGAAAATGATTCCTAGCTAGATCGATTTATCGCCCCCGAAACCTAAATTTCATGAAAATCGTTGGAGCCGATTCCGAGATTCCAATTATATACAAGAATTGCTCGTTTAAAGATATAAGATATAATACGTAATTTCTAAGAGTGGGTTGCAGAGGCGTAGTGATAGTTACAGTTATGGTCAAAGTTATGTTATAGTTAAAGCGCATATTCCACTTATCCTAGCTAGGATCCTAGCTTTTTAAATGTTATTCCACTTGACTAAATCGGAAACGATTTAGGATCCTAGCTTCTAAATGTTATTCCACTTGACTAAATCGGAAACGATTTAGGATCTAGGAACCTAGCAAGGATAAGTGGAATAAGCGCTTTAGGCTAACTTAACTTCAACCTTAACTTTGACCACAGAATTTGACAAATATCTGTTGCAGTTATTTTTTATTAAAGCTACAGTTAATGGGATTGAGCATAAAAAATTTACAAAAGTACATTACGCCCCTAGGGCAGGAAAATAATAGTACGAGAGCCCACGACCAAAACCATGTCTCATAGCAATACGGCAAAAACCCTATAAAATCGTTAGATTGTATGATTCTGAACCCGACTAGGTGTGTCGAAAGTGTAGCAACTGCGTGGGAGGCCATTTCTGCTGTGTCAAAAAAAAAGACAGTCGGTATTATAGCAATACGTCTGATAGTGAAACTGTACATAGATTTTATAATTGTATTACGAAAAAGTTTGTTTTCAGACATTTTGCGCGTAGCATATAAAAATATATTTCCGGTATCTCATAACTATCATTCAACTACAGTCTGCAAATCAGACATATTGCTATGATGCATAATTCGGTAAAATTCTTTGACAATTTTGAAAATTCGGTCAGATCAAACGCTACGCGGAAAATGTCTGTTATTGGTATTTTCGAGTTCAGGATAATCGTATCTATCGATTTGATGCGGTTTTGGCCGTATTGCTATGAGACAAAAATTTTGGTCGTGGGCTCTCGTACTATAAGAAATGTTCTTTCTTCTTTCTTTCTTATTTACTGCCCGTGGTGCGTATACTATTTTTCTCATCGACGGAGGCGGAAAACGGCAACATCGGTAAGTGCAGCGAGAAGAAAATTGACGCTTTTCGCCCGAAGGTGAGAAAAATAAATTTTCCTATACCACATTGAGCCATAGTAAATTTTCCCAAAAAATTTTTGATATAAACTGTATGAGTGGTTATGGTTGTCATTAAATATGGCGTCCTTAACCAAAGATTTGACATAAAAACATTTTTGCACTGTATTTATAGTTAAAGTTACAGTTATAGTTAAAGTAAGTTGGTGCAACGAACCCTTAGTGTAATACCGGTATCTGGCCGGATATTATAATGTGTTATTTCAATCCAGTGACCTAAACGGGCACTGGAATTCAATTCAGTGCATTCTACTGCCCGTTTACATTATTCCAGTAGCCATCTAGCGCTGGATTGGATCACTAGTTATCACTAGGTAATGAAAACCCGCGGGCAATCTGACGATAACGCTAAAAACGCGCTATAAATAAGAGACTCTATCTTTCACAACAGTCAATACGTTAATCGTTGAATGTTCTAAAAATCTTTTCCATCCTAAAGATAGGGATAAAAGAACATTTTTTACCTACCTCAAACTTCATACAGAATACTCACTTGATACTTATTCTTGGTGAAGTATACCACGATGTAAGACAGTAACTGCAGCGCACTGCACGCCACATCGTCACTGATGCTCTCTGTTGCGGCCAACACCATCGGTAGAAAACCGATACGGTTCACCACCGTTAGCAAAACTAGAAAACAAAAATGTCCGGTTTCTGAGGGTTTTTGGCACGAGTTCATATCTAATATATATATAAATCTCCTGTCACGATGTTTGTCCGCGACGGATTCCTAAACTACTTAACTGATTTTAATGTTTTTTTTATTAAAATGTGTGCTTTTTTCCAACTTGAGAGACAGGATAGCTTAGATATCATAGTCGCAATTTTATTTTATTGCAAAAAATTATTACCTCCTGAGACTGACGGCGGCCATTGTTTGTGCGACGGGATGCGATCGACGTTGCCATGGTAACATACATATTATTTAGTCACTTCAATAAAATAATATGGCAAATAACTACATAATATACCTATTATATCAAAGCAACGTTTTCCGGGACAGCTAGTAATATTATAGATATAAATAGAGTACTAATGTTGATGGATTTGCTGAGCAGTTATAGTATGGAATCATGAAACTACTTAATAGCGCCTATATAAATTGCATGCACGAAGTCATGTAGCTCAATAAAATTAGACCAGTCGCTGTGGTGTGGTGACCTTTGTATCTAAATATTCGGGAACTCGAACAATATACGTAAATTGCTAATTTGCTACACGTTTTCGCCGGTTGAAATGTTTCAGATCAAAAATAGTTAGTAGAAGCTTCATTGTTAGAAAAATATCTTTAAAAAATCAAGCTTCTGATTAAATAATAAGTTAATAGAACCCAATTCTATAATGTATACGTCAACAAAATGTATAAGCTCATGCCTCTCCTTTAAGGTAAATATCATGTAAATATATATTTTACAAACCTTTATCATCATTATGTTCTTGAGAGATCTCCAGTAACATCATACATAGCTTCAAAGACGCGTATTCATACCGCGCCCTGGACTCTGCGTCCATACAACTAGTGTTGGTTTTGGAGTATAGAGTGGTTATGAGGACAGCTATTTTGTAGCAGTCCGCCTGCTCTAGGGAGGCAGGGAGGTGGGTTGTTGCTATGTCGAGGAGGTAGGAGATGTTTGGATCTGTTGAAGGTTAATGATTACTTAAATTAACCCATCAATCCCCAAGCAACAGCCGGCTGCCGCATAACAATATTGTGTCCGCGATACTCACGATGGAGTTGCTACATTTAATGAAAAGTTTGACAGAAAATATGGAGCTATTGTTAGAATCTTCTTGATCATGAGTGCGTCCGTTAGACTATATTAATGTAACCACCCCCGTTTTAATATGACCTGCGGGGCTAAATGGTCACATTTAGCAATTCCTCTCAATCAATTCAGCAAATGAATTGTCAAAACTGTCAAACTGACAAATATCAAATCAGTACAAAAATACAGAAATGAATTGCAAGCAGTGATTCATGATGCAATGATTCATATTATCATGATTCTTCAAAGCGACCATTTTAGCCCCGCTGAACCTTAATCAATTGAAACAAGAGTGGTGATGCATAAAAGCATTAAAATATGTTTAACTACCGTAACTATTGATATCACTACTGTACATCGCCGGGTCGTGCCCCAACTCGTCTCGTTTTGGAGTGATTTGACCCTAAGGCTACGTTCAGACCTGCCCCCTTAGACAACTGGCAAAACGCTAACGCTACAAAAGTATGCGATTTGACATAAGCCATCGCTTCGCTAGCGAATACTAATGTCAAATCCATACATTTTCTAGCGTTAGCGTTAGCGTTTTGCCAGTAGTCTAAGGGGGCTGCGCGTGTTCTGCGCGTGCTCTGCGCGTGTTCTACTATAGTGTATGGGAAAACACGCTCGCGGCACGCATTGAATCCGCGCCGACCCCGCGCGCAGGCCGCGTGCGTGATTTCCCATACGCTATTCCCGTAGAACACGCGCAGAGCACGCGCAGAATACGCGCACGTCTGAACGTAGCCTAAGGCAACTTAGACATCTGAGTCAATCCTGGGTTATATAAAATAGGGTTTTTCCCTTGTTCTTCGTATTCATGAAAGAAACGTTGATGCTTAACCTAGCTGTCCTAGGGTTTACTTTGGCCCAGATCTAATACTTTGACACACCATGAGTAATTATTATGAACGGCATAAGCGGCAAATTTTCTAGACGCCTTCAAAACTAAATCAATAACATAAAGATATTTAAGCACTTACTGATAACATTATCAGGATCTATGAGCGCCCTAGACAGCACATTGGGTAACAAAGCCCAAGTATATCTAGCGAAGTCAGCACAATTCTCTTCCTGGCTGAGACAGTAGTGCAACGCCTCTATACAGTTAGACAACGTGGTTTTGTCCGTGTTGTGTATGAGAACGCTCAGTAGAAGGTTCCAGATGGATGGCTCTTTGCATAGGTCTTCTGGGAGACAGTTTTCCCGCGCCAACCATTGGGAGAGCTATAGACATTTGAACACACAAAATTTGTCACCAGAATGAGACTATAAATATTGTATTCATTTCAAGAAGACTCCTTAAGAGGCCGGGTACACTTGGAATTTCTCATACATATGTAATTCCAAAATCATTTTCTCATACGAAAATATTTAACATGTTTGAGTTGTTTTTCAGTTTAAAATAGTAATTACCTAGGTTCCTGCACAAAAATTTACTTCAAAATATTTAAACACTAAAAAAATAGAGTAAAACACTAAAAAATATATAAATAAATAGTTAATTTACTACAAAATATTTAAACTCTTAAAAATATTGTATAGTATTTAAAGATTTTGTAGTAAATTTACTATTTTAATTAATTAATTATATATATATATATATATATATATATATATATATTAGTGTTTTACTCTATTTTTTAGTGTTTAAATACATATTAAGTACTAAATTTACTAAAAAAAAATTAAAAACAAAAAATTATTTTGTTTCAATATTTTGGAGTAAATTTTTGTGCAGGAACGTAGATAATTACTATTTTAAACTGAAAAACAACTCAAACATGTTAAATACTTTCGTATGAGAAAATGATTTTGGAATTACGTATGTATGAGAATTTCGAGGGTACCCGGCCCCTTAACAACCGCACTCATTAACTGCCGCACTCAAAGACGAATATCAAATACTTAAGTGTGTTTAAATAAAAATTTGGACATTATACGAGCATAAGCCCCATAATATACTATCTGCCACACTCTTCATTAAATAATAGCCTCCTCCTTTTTGGAAGTCGGTTAAAAAGTTAAGTCATAATTAAATGTAAGTATATTATCAGTTCTTATGTCAAAATCGTCATTTAATTAATTAATCAACAAATTTCTCTGAGTGCGGCCGTAGGATTCACAAGTGCAAAAGAATTACGAAATCAAAACATATCATTACGCCGGTCTTAACCCGGCGTCAATGACGTGAAAATAATTGGACTATGACGTCGGGTCATTTTGACCCGAACTTTGTAGATAATTTTTTATGAAACTAAGTAAGCTCCGCATTTTTTTATTATTTATTTAAAAAGGGGCCTTTAATTATGAATAAAATTATGAAAAAAACCCTGAGTTATAAAATAAATGTTTTTGTTATTGGCTTTCTTCACGGCAGATGCAAAATAAATAAAATAAAAATTACTGGTGAATCTAAAGAGAGGTTGTTATAACTTACTAACATGAAAATAAAAAGAAATCAGTCTTCTACTTCTTCATTCACAGTTACAGAACTACTACAGTTATCACAATATGTAATCATGCCCTAGCATATAAAAATTGGACATGCTGTGCATGTGTGAAGTGTTTTTTTATCTTTTTTAGATGAACAGACTTCAAATCTTTTGTAACTTCCAGGAATTTTTTCACTTTTACCTAGATACGTGGTCCTCAAGTTCAATGCCCAAAGCAGCCTGAGACACGTCATCGTCAAAGTCTAACTCTTCTAATAACTGTAAAATCCTTTCTGGACTGTTACTTTATGTCATTCTTCTTCAAAGCGTCAAAAATAAGGCAAAACAATATTTTAATACTAATAAAAGTTAGTCACGAAAATACTACACCGACTATGACGTCGGGTCATATTGACCCGTTTTTAGTTGGCGCGCGTGTATCTTGCTTCACATGCGTAGCTCTAGCCGTAACAGCTAGACGGGTGTAAGGGGGTTTTATCTCCAGCTATACTAAGGTTGAAAACATTCAATTGGCGCAAGGACAAAATATGACGAAGTAAACACGCCTCGGGTCAATATGACCCGGCGTCATTGTCGCCGGGTTAAAGGTCGTGGTCGTAGGTATTCTCTACTTAGGTATCTTTCTATAGCAGACATAGGTTTATATACTCACCACGTGCAGCCGTAGCAATGCTGGTATCCGCTGCGAGGAGTAACTCCACAGCAACAGGCATGGATGGTGGGTGTACAACAGGGGTACGTCATACACCAGCCCCACTATACGGTCGGTCGCCTGTTCCAGACGAACCCTCTCATCTAGAGAGTGTAGTGAGTTGGTGGATATAGTAGACATCTGTAATATGGGATACGAAGATGTGTTGATGGAAGTTTTGTAATGGAGATAGTCGATATTTGAAATACGGAAGGATAGGGTAGCATCCAAAGGAGTGGACCGACTTAGATCAATTTTTTTTTTGTGTAAAAGTAGACATAATGGAATTAAGAGCTCAGGGATGGATGGTGGGTATACAACAGGGGTACGTTATACACCAGCCCCACTATAGGGTCAGTCGCCTGTTCCAGGCGAACTCTCTCGTCTAGGGAGTGTAGTGGGTTGGTGGAGATTGTGGACATCTGTAATGGATATGATAGCAACGGCAAAAAAAGCAAATAGCATTTTTTTAGCAGACATGGTCGAGAGTGTGCAGGCATGGATTGTGGGAGTACAACAAGGGTAGGTATGATGAATGTAGACATGGTCGAGAGTATGCAGGCATGGATTGTGGGAGTACAACAAGGGTAAGGTATGATGAATCTACATTTTTCGAAATAATTCAAAATTCAATTTTTCTACACTCTAAATTTTTGGCGTTCAATCAGTTGTCCTCAGTCCTTAATTTCTTTGAAATGTGTGGTAATTGTGAAATGATCACCAAAATCATAAGGTAAACAAAGTTAATTACTTACAGCGAAAACAAGCCATAACGCTTTGATGATATAAGCCGGGGGCTTCAGGTTTTTGGGTAGACTCAGTACGTGGTCGACTAGATGTGGTAGCAGGTTATCTGTGCATTCTTCTGGCCTATTATTTATTAAATTGCATGAAGACTTTTTATAGAAGAAATTTAGAAGAATTGTATTTATTAAATGGACATTCAGACTAGTGTTCCTTATTAGTCTTTCTTTTTGGAAAAATTAAGTCGAAGGACTCAGGAGTTAGGTGACATTATAATATGAGCGTTGTTGTAATAGAGACCCTGTAGAATCTAGAGTAGACTCTAGAGTCTAGAGGGTAACATAAGTACACTTATGATCGATGAAAAACATGCTACGTTAGTGCAGGTGCAGGTTGCTGAAAAGCTATATTTTAGTTGTGTAAAAGACATACATATCGGTAGACTGGCAGTAGAAGTAGATGTAGATGAGTAGACTGTATGGCTGACTCTTCTGCAGCTGCAGGCCGATGTTGTCGGGCTTCTCTACACCATTTTGTAGCTCTACAAGACCCATCTGTGATGACAGTAATATTATTTATCAATCGACATAAACATAGTTAAGCTATAAGTTATTGTTATTTCATTCTATAAAATTAGGTGTAAAAGCATTAATTTATATAATAAATACTATAGTACAATGCAAAGGTGCTTATGACTGTTACTTCTAACTAGTTAACTGCTTCAAGGAAGGAACATAATATGAATATTATAGTTTTTAACAGAACAAAGTATGAAAGAAAAAAAATAATAACACATTGAAAATAAATTCAACGCAATCTGGGGGCACGGCAGTGCCCCAGCCAAGCTTTTTAGCAAAGGCACGGCCGTACCATACTTTTCTCGAAGCGGTTCGCGGCTATTTCACACCCCCTTTATCTTGGATGTTAACAAAGCTAGGGATTTAAAATTTCGGTAACTAGGAGCAAGTATTAAAACTAGCTTAGCCTCCAAATTACATGAAATTTAAATAAATAGTTTAGGAGTTACGGATGGTCAAAGTTACTACATTTTGTCACTCACTGACATATTTAATAGACCATCAAAATTCTAAGGTACTTCTAGCAGACTTAGAACCTTGAAGTTTGGTACTCGGATAGGTCTTTATTCACAATGAAAGGAAAAATTATGAAACCAGCCAAGTGCGAATCGGACTGGCGTACATAGGGTTCCGTAACGTAAATTTGTACGGGAGCCCCCCTTAAATAATAAGTTCATTTATTTTTATTATTAATTATTAAATTTAACATACAAATGAGCGTTTTCTGAAATTTTCAAAAACCTTAGTGTTACCATCATGGATATAGAGCAAAAAATGGAAAAAATCGTGTTTGTTGTATGTTTGTTGTATTAATAATTTATTTTATTTTGATTGGACTATTAGCTTTTATAACGACTTCAGAAATACATAATTTGTGAAAATCGCAAATATCTAGCTATTGCGGTTCTCGAGATCCAGCCTGGTGAGTGGTGACATACGAATGTACGACGAACAGACAGCGAAGACTTATTAATAATAGGGCCCCGTTTTCATCCTTTGGGCAGGGAAAACTAAAAACTGAAATTGAAAAATAATATAATAGGTAATAATATAATAATTTATAAAATAAAATAAAATATTTTTATGTTAATTGTAACTTTGCAAGAACAGTATGGCGTGGATTACACGCATCAATATTATAACGATTCCGTCGTTTCAAGAATATAATATTGATGGTGTAATATGCCGAATCGCAGTATCGCAGTACTATTTGTGAATCTCGTGATACTAGAATCGTGATAATATTGACTGTGTAACCTATGCCTATGAGTTTCGACTGCATATTTGTTTGACGTACAAAAGGCTTTAAGTTAGTTATGAACTTAATGAAATGGCATTAATTAAATAAAAAATTATATTAACAACGTTAATAATGAAACAATAATTGAATTCCATTTAAATATAAATGTAATCACTAATCAGTACTGAGATATACACTCCTTACTTGCTCGATACAATTATTATGGGAGTTTTAAGTCATCACATAAAATAAGGTGTGCTCCTTTCCTGCGAGGAACGTCGAGACGAGTGCTGCTATGTATTCAACGGTAAAGATAAAAAATGACCACATTCAAGTATTAGCTTAAGAGCCATTTATATAATACTAGCTGTCCCGGGCTCCCGGCAAACGTTTCTTTGCCATATTATATAAAGTATATCGCCCGTATTATTTTATTGAATTAGTGACTAAATAAGTATGTCACCATGGCAACGTCCATAGCTATCCCGTGACCTGCGTCGCATAAACAATGGTCGCTCTTTATAGACAAATAATTTGCAATAAAATAAAATTGCGACTATAATTAAAGATCTAAGCTATCCAATCTCTCAAGTTGGAAAAAAACACACATTTAAAAAATAAAAACATTAAAATCAGTTAAGTAGTTTAGGAATCCATCGCGGACAAACATCGTGAAAGGAGATATATTATATATACCAGCTGTCCCGGCAAACGTTTCTTTGTCATATTATATAAAGTAGTTATATCGCCCGTATTGTTTTATTGAATTAGTGAATAAATAAAGTATGTCACCATGGCAACGGCCGTCGCTATCCCGTGACCCGCGTCGCATAAACAATGGTCGCTCTTTATAGACAAATAATTTGCAATAAAATAAAATTGCGACCATAATTAAAGATCTAAGCTATCCTATCTCTCAAGTTGGAAAAAAACACACATTTAAAAAAACAACATTAAAATCGGTTATGTAGTTTAGGAATCCATCGCGGACAAACATTGTGACAGGAGATTTATATATATTAGATTAGATTAGATGAATATAATAATCGACTCAAAACTCAGAAGTATTTACGTTATGTTGTCCACCTATAGAACTAACGAAGCCTCAAAGAAAAAATATAAAGGAGATAGGGAATGGGTGCTAAGCTAAGTACAGAAAAGTTATAACGTGTCCTGAAAAGAAAAGAAAAAAAACCTTCAAAAAAGAAATGAAATCCCACCAAAACATGAAAATATGTAAAAGGTGCCAAGCAAAATGTTGCATAGCTATTCAATACTTCTGTCGCCACGTTTTCAGATCACATTCAAGCAAAGCCTTCAACTTATTTTGTAATTTAAATCAACATTCAGTAAATGTATCAATAGATTTCTTTATTTCATAATTATTATAGTGGCTTGGCAATAAGCACAATAGAAACAAATATAAAACTGCATATTGGGAGGAGTTCATACTTACACAGACTGCAAGCGTAAAGTGTATAAATCCAATTAGTAGCTGATTATTTCTCTAGTGCTTATTGCCAAGCCACTATAATAATTATAAAATAAAGAAATCTATTGATACATTTACTGAATGTTGATTTAAATTACAAAATAAGTTGAAGGCTTGGCTTGAATGTTATCTGAAAACTTTTTACGACAGAAGTATTGAATAGCTATGCAACATTTTGCTTGGCTCCTTTTACATATTTTCATGATTTGGTGGGATATGTTTTACCTACCTAAGTGCTTAATTCGTGAAATCAACGACTAAAACATAGCCTCCTTTAATAAGTAAGTTAAAACTAGTTTAGTTATGATAAAGTTAATTATAAATAGTGATTAAATGATGCAAGAAACTTACTTGTATATCCGTCGCATAAGTTTTGTTGTCGGTGGGGCTGATGAGGTACTTCTCTGTCAGTACTTTCAGCATCTCTCCGATTATCAGAGTGCTCAACTTACGTACTGTTTTATCGTTCCTAAAATATTTTATGATTTAGCTGTACTAATAACTAATACTCTTTTTTTTCTCTTACACAAGATGCTAGGTATGGTTTTTTCATAAGTACGCAATAGGAGTATACATCTTTTATGCGTAATCTATGAGCGAGTAGAGATGCCAAGTCTGTCGATCATGAAGACCAGACCTATGTGCTTACCGTTTGAGGTGGCAGCGGATGGGGGCTGCCTATGATCGGGATCCTGGCGCTCGTTAGAGTAGGATGGTTATATTTGATAGTACGCATCTAATGGGACGTTTTAAATATCCAGCAACTAGGCCGCTGCTCCTCGCGCTGCCGACAGTATTGCCCTGAATACTTCTGCGGCAGTAACAACTTGAGTGAGCGTTTACACTCAGCCCTGCCACTTGCGTCAGGCAGCGGCAGCGGCATGACGAGTGGCAGCGCGAGTGATTATTTACATTCCCGCTGCCCACTTTCCTGCTCCATCATGCCCACTTCCCTGCCCGACAGGACTGAATATAATAACTCCCACACACCGGTTTCGGTGACGGTGTCCGGTATCATTGAAACCGGGCCAGTTACGTAGGAGTAATTTTTATAGTGCCCAAGTTTGTGCGCAGTACACAAAAGCACTCTCTATTCCTTTTACTATCATAACCCAGTGGGATGGAAGACCGGCTGGCGAGAGGTCAGGCACAGGACCGACTTTTATAATGCCCCTCCGACGCATGGATCATCATACTTGTCAGACAATCAGGTGATCAGCCTGCATTGTCCTAACCAAACTTGAAAATAAAGGAATCGAACCCACGACCTCCGAGTCAAGAGCCATGCTCTGAACCACTGGACCACGGAGGCGGAGGGCTGAATATATAAACTACGCAAGAGTATCTTACCGTAGTATTTGATACTGCGGCAGAATAGCGAGGTATCCGTTAGTGAGCAACACGTCACAGAACTCTGGTAATGCTTCAGAGTTGTCAGATAAAAACGCTAGCAGGAATTTCAAGAATACGCTGTATTCGTCGTTTTTAATATTTTCTTGATTGTCCTAAAAGAAATGTGTACACGGTGAATATTTATTCCATTTGAAAACTTTGCAGAATTTATATGATCTCTACATTTTCTTTCGAAGCAATTCTTATCTACTTCAAGAAATGTAATATTGCCATTTATTTTAAGATCGTTAGCCGTAAATAGAAGAGTGGTTCTCCGTTTTCCACCAGATTCACAGAGCAATGTTTAAGTTGTTCACGACATTAGATCTTAAAATATCGGTAACATTGAATATTAAACTAATTTACCTTCACCAATACAACAATTTCTGTGATATGGTTCCCAACACAACGCCTCATGTGTGCCACAGACTGCGTCCGCGTGTCGACCTCCTGCTCATCCGCCAGGATACTTTGTACGAAATTCGTCGGTTTGACCGTCTCTAATACTTTTATAAGTCTACAATCATTTTGGAATTTTAATGAAATATTTACTCCAAACTTAGACTTATCCATGCTAAGTGTCTTTATCTGTACAGTGCAATAGCAAAATAGAGTCTCGCTCGTGAGATTTTAGGCACCAAACTAAACAGGGACCTTTAAGGAGATTCAGCGGTGGGAATGTGTGGTAGATCAAAGACCGATAAAAAACAGGGTCCTTATAGCCAACATCCTTTAGTTAATAATAATTTTAGGTACGTTGTCGAAGTCTTCAACAAACTTGATAGAAAAAAAACAAATAAAATGAATTTGAAAGTATAATTTTTTAAAAAGGATGAATAACAAACCAACCTTAGAACATCAATTCCAATCTGGCTGAGAACGACCAAGAACATCCCAAACTCTTCATCGTCCACCAGAACCTTATGTTTCAAACTACCCACAAGCATCTCTAACCACTGGTTGGTGACCTCAAATACCTTCGCAATTACATAGTTTCGGAGGCCCAGATTACTTGGCTGGTATGTTATCAAGGAGTGAAGGACCAAGGCACTGCTTAGTATGACCTTATGGTTCGCGCATATGCGTGACCCCAAGCCATGCATGCATGCCAACAGTTGCTCCACATTGTATGGACTTTGGTGGGATAATGCTGGTGTAGATTCGAATTCTCTTATGCTGTAAGAAGGAAAATAGGTACTATCAAAGAAGTTCATTGATAGGCAGATATGGCGGACCTATAATTAAGTAAGTTTGTATTTTGGTCACATTTCGTCACCCAGCCGACAGCTAGTAGCTCTATGCTAGAATCTAGCCTGATGGATTCAGTTAAAACTTTCAAATAAAGCTATCATAAGACTTTTGGAGGACATCTCAAAAGATGTCCTCCAAAAGTCTTATGCTTAAAACTCAGAAGACACCCTTATTAATGGTACACGATACGACGACACCAGTGACCAGACACTAAACACTCAGCTGTTATATACACGTGAATCAGTGTGAGTCGCGACAGTTATTTGCAACTAGCAGACATGTCGACACTTTGTCGATTGGTCCAAACCAATCGACAAAGTGTCGACATGTCTGTCGGGTCTTCGTGTATACTTAGTTTAAGCATTTTAAAAACCACCCTAAAAGTTTTAAATATCAACATCATACCCGTTGAGCAGATCGCACAGTAGATGCAGACACGCGTCTACGGCCACCGCTGTATCCGTGGCGGAGTAATGTGACAGCGACCTCAGCACCGCCGCCATCGTGGTGGCCGCGTGCTCCTCATCAAAGAACCGACGGTTGGTCCATAGTAAGCGGATACATTCTAACACTATCCTATTAGAAAAGGGTTATTGTGCTAGCGAGGCCATGAACAGAGGCGGCGCAAGGCGCCCACACCGCCCACTGCCTCGCGATCTAAGGGGCCTCAAGCCCCTTGGACCACGAGGTTTTTTAAATAAATTTACAAGTTTTGATACTCAAATATTCATAAAAAAGCTTCATAAATAAAAGTTTGAGTATCAAAAAATTATTTCGCTCCAAAAATCCGTCTTCTTGCGTCATCCATCATGAGGCCTCGCAAAATAGGTATATCTTACCCACATCAAATTTAGGTCTTGCCCCACCACTGGCCATGAAGAATGGCGGTCGATTTCCGAATAAGGAAAACGAATTCGTAAATCGCAAACGGAGAACCTTACTATTTCCGCATTCGTATTCCGTATTCGGAAATCCGAAAATCAATAGAAAATACACGTTTGTGTTTTTCCGAACGGAACGAATTCCGCACGTACGTTTCAAGTGCAAGCCGGAGCGTCCGCGCGTGAAAAAAAAACATATTTTGCGCTAGTACACGTAGGTAATTAAAAATCGTAATTCAGCATTAGGAAACCGAATACGAAAAACGTGCTTAGTGCGGCCAGCCTTACCTAATTACCTACTTATAAATATTATGGTTCTATTAATAATTCAAGGTCCGCTGTCCTTGTCAGTCACGTGACTTTTCAAATGGGCCAGACAAAAACAAGTTTTAGTCAGGTACCTATTCATATTAGTAATTATTGTGTTATTCACTATTATAAATTTTTAATTTATAAATTATAACACTCCGCGACGTCGACGTCACTGTTATTTAGTTGAACAGGCTGAATCAAGTTCTGTATAAGTATATTTAATTTATATCTACGAACCTAAATAAAGGAAGTGATAAATTCGTCGTCGCTTCGCAAAGAAATACCACAATATCGTTGTCCAATAAATATTCTATCATGCGAGTTCTTTCTTCAGAATTAGGCTGATATCTTTTTATTACTTCAGCTACATATCCACATGCTCTTGTTTGACCTATTGTATCCCTAGAAGTTAGCAGTCTTTTTATATCACTCAGAGCATTTCGACTTCCTATAGGATTGTATGTCCTATTGAAATTGGAGTTTACTAAATTGTACATTACGTTATTATTTATAAAAAAATACAAATAACTCTATTATCTTGGGAAAGTTTAACAAGTACAAAAAAAGCGCCTCAAGCCTCAAGCAGCCTTAAGAAAATCCTCTAATAAAATCGAATAGTATTTTAAACATATTTTAAAAATTCGCGCCCGTTTTTTTTTTTTTTGCTATATTTAAGTTGGCTACAGAATTTGACGACTGAATAGGAAAAAAGTGTTTAAAAATAATAATAAATGGCAGGTTCAAACTGTAAAGTGGATTTTCATTGTTCGGAATTTTATCAGTTTTAATGTTTTGAATACAAGTAAAATACTTATTAAACTTCAAAGCTATTTTTGAGTATGGCAAAGAAGGGTGTGTTCTGAAATTTTAACAGTACACTGTCCAGCCACAGTCCAGCCAATTAGCCAGTCCATCAGAGTTTAGATGATATTTAATTGGCCACCTAAACGTCAGATGGCACTCATGACTAAACTGCTTAGAGTTTAGAAACAAACAACCAATATAATATTTATCTGTCAACTGTCAATCTCATCTGGTTTCTAGTGGACTGCCTGAATTCTCGAAGATTTTAGTATTTTTAGAGTATTTTATCATTATAAGTGGCATTAGATTTAAATTGTACATTTAGTGATTTTGTTTACAACAAAATAATCTCAAAATGGTATGCCAAATATCGTTTGACCTGTTCTTTCCTATGTTTGGACCACCATCATTAATTTGATGGTCAGTTTTATTCTAATTCGATGTTTTCTAACTCTTTACAGTCTGTAATGGAATTTCTAAAGGATTTGCCTTCGTACGATGAACACAACTTCACACTATTCAACACGGATCACGGAATTCGGAATTGCTCGAAAAGACCTTCCATATACTTGCCCACGAAGGACATACCTTCCGATCAAAGTTGAGTATGCAATCTATCAACGTCTTATTTTGTACATACTTTTTAAACTGGCAAATATATTTTGTTATATCATTAACTAACCTAATATATCATGAACATGTGCTACAGTTTTTGCCAAATCTGTTAACTTACCTATACAAAAAAATACAATGTTATATTTTAAACTTCCAGTTATCGTGACAGAAAAAACGAATATCCTACTAAGATATCTACATCAGCAGTGGGAAAAGAAGGTAAAACATTTTTTTTTTTGGCCTATAAATCATTTTTGTAACAAATTAGATTTTTTGTGTAAAATAAGAATTATTTTTACTATATTTTTATTTTTGTCTGCAAGTGAAAATTGCATATTATGCTCAATAAGGTAGTCCATGATTACCTTACTGACTTATATACAGCTACGTACTAATTTAGGTTTGTCTGTTATTTCATAACTTGTGCAATACTCATGTTACTTTATGCTTACTTATTACTTATAATATATTTTATTGTCATGTTACAGAACGCCTCACCTAAAAAGCGCGACCAGAGCCACATAGAGCAGAACGGTGAAGAGAGTCGACCCCGCAAGAGACCCTGTCTCAACTCACCGCTAAACTGAAATCCACTTCAACGTCACTTATTTTGTGCTTCAGTTACAGACTTTACAAGTGAAAGGCAGTTTTTTATCAAATATTTACATTTGTATCACACCTCGAGGAGGAAATCTTCAATCCTTGAAGGATTTTAAATTTTTAAATGTAAATTAAGTTAGGTGCCATCTTTTGACAATAGCGCTTATTTTTATTTGTAAAATGTAGCAGTGCTAAATCAATAGCCCAATGATGAGGCTAAGTATTCATTCCAAGAGAGCTGATTTTCATCAATTGTATTTTTGTATCTGTGTCCGATTCAAATCTTTCCTCTGATTATTGCACAATTGCTTTTCTAAAATAAACTTCATCTAATTTTAATAACCTAATTGTTGCCTGTAGCACATGCAGCATATCTGCACAGTCTTATGACAGAACAGTAAAATGTTTGTATTAAAAATATTTGTGTATTTATTATAAAAAATAATAATAATACTTTATCTTATGAAGCTATAGGTATCTGATCTGTTTTTTAATGCTGATTTGTGGAAAGCACATAGTGTATTTGTTTTTGGAATTTTAATGCAAGCAATATTTTATAATAATATTCGCATTAATATGTATTATCAAATATTTTATTTTAACAAAATTCACAGCTCTTGCAAGTGATATGCCTATCTTATATACCCTACTGTTCTGTATCTACTAGGTTTTCAGACTATTTTGTAACTACAATAATTTAACCTACACATTTTGCATGTATTTTAAAGTAATATGTTATCCTTTGCTTTAATTTTTGTGGTAAAATTTTAGCATTCACGTTTTCCTAAATGGCAAATGCTTTCTTAGCTCAAGACTTGTATATTGGAACAAGTATTTGCACTTTACAATAATATTCATTGTGAGCAAAGCACTACTTTTATTTTAGTTTTATAAACAAGTGACCTTTTTAGGTTGAGAAGAATCTGTTATATCAATAACTAGTAAATATATTTAAGTACATACATGAGTATTTTTATTTGTATTCCACTTTTGGCTTGCACATTCTTATTAGAATATTTATTGCATAATATTCTAATATGAATGTATGACTATATTATTTTTAGCATGATTACAATAATTTTGTGATAGAAATAAAACAGCATAACACTGAAAATAACTTTATTCTAAAAATTAACTATAAACATTCAAGTATTAGCAGGTTTGATGTCATACATTTGGAGCAAAGATATTTTTGATTTGGAGGAAAAAATACAGTTACAATTATATTGTTTTTGTTTAAACTTTAACCAACACTTGAATGTTAGTGTTTAATTCTGCAGAACTTCCCCAAGCATTAAAAATTATTATGGAAGTGAATATCTTACAATTTATTAGTTTTTCCTTATAAACTATTAAAACACAATCATTTTAGATATTCCATACATCCACTCCCCAATGTCACTTATATATTATAAAAGTTAAAATAAAAATGTCCAAAGACATATTGAATGTAGACTTTATATTCTCAAATATTTATACCTTGCATTGGAAATGTCTCAATATTTTTTGCTTAATCTTTAGCCGGCACTTCAATAACTCGGGGTTTGTCGATGATCCTAGCAGTGCGGTTGCCCTTCTCCACAATACCAATGATCCAGGCCTGGTATCCCTCCTGCTTCTCTATATCTTTGCAATAAGCGGCAGCCTGCTCTCTCGGCAGGCAAATGAGAAGACCACCGGAAGTTTCCGGGGCGTGTCCCTGTAGAAGCTGGAACATATTGCCGCAAGCCTTGGCTACGGCAGCCATTTTAGCAATAACTGGCAAGTTGTGGATGACAAATGAAACTTCATTCTTTTGGTGAGATGCGAGATTCTGTGCGTGTCCAAGAAGACCAAAACCGGTCACATCAGTGGAGCCGTGAGCATTGTATTTGTGCATAAGTCTAGCTGCAATACGATTGAGTCGGCTCATAGAGTCCATCGCGCGGTGATAAGCTTTCCTCACATCCTCCTCGGAAACTACTAGCTTAATCCTGTTCCAGCGTTCGGGTTGGTCCAGCCACTGGTGGGCATTCACAGCTACTTGGGTACCTAGGGGCTTGGTGAGAACCAACACGTCTCCCATCACGGCATTGTCCGGCACGATGTATTCGTTTGGTTGACAGATAGTAGTCGCTACTCCGCCGATGGCGCACCAGGGGTTGATAACCGTTTGACCTCCGGTCACGGATGTGCCAGCCTCCAGAGCGGAGTCTTTAAATCCCCGCATGATGAGGGGAATTACTACGTCGCGCTCCTTCTCGGTCATCTTTGTGGAGACACCCAGCAACATGAGCATGTTGTCGCATTCGGTCACTCCCATCGCGTACAGGTCGCTGAGTACGTTAGCGCAGGCTATCTTACCCATCATATAGGGGTCGTCGACTAGAGGGTAGAAGAAGTCTGTCGTCTGGACCAAGCAGAGTCCGCCGTGCCTGAGCGGCGTGACCGAGCAGTCCAAGCCGATGCCGATGCGCGGGATCGCCACATGCATGAACTGATCGTCCTGTTGCGAGTAATCCTGCTGCAGCGACTCGACGAGCTTGGAGAGAACATCTTGAGGTACTTTGCAGCTGCGTCCTTTTAAATCGGCGAAGCGAGTCAGACGAAAACTAGCTTCCAAATCGTGCGCTACCGGGTCGAATGGCCGACGCAAAGCCAGGGCATTGGGGTTACCGGCCATCTCTAATGCTGCTGCAGAAAGGCTATCCTGCGCTACACTAGACTGATAAGACATAATCTACGCAAACAAATTAGTTTTACGTTTTCCACTGGAGTAAGTTTTGTTAAAAACCAACAAATCGACACACCGCCAAGTGACGCTTTCAAAATGGCGTCTCTTTTACAAAGAAAATGAAGGTTCGAAAAAGACGTACGATGAATAGCCGCTATTGGTTAAATTTAGAAGTAAACAACGATTTGAGTAATATGATTGGACAACTCGCAGTAAATGTCAAAAATTTGTCATTGAAAACCAGCTTCTAAATTACGTTCCGTTTCGTTAATAAGTATTTTAAGAAAAATTATTATTGTTGTACAAGAAAAGAAATATATTATATAATAATAATATATTAATACTATTTGACTATTATTTAAATTAGTTTTATATTGGTTACTACTTTTTTAGGGTATGCGCGCACGGGCAACTTAGTTGCTCGGCGATTTATTTGTCTTTTGATCAAGATTCAAGTCTAGGAGCTAGTATGAAAGTGCGCGTACGTAGCGAGTAGCGACGCAACCCTGCCCGTGCGCGCATACCCTTATAGGGTACCCTTGAAGGGTATGCGCGCACGGGCAACTTAGTTGCTCGGCGATTTATTTGTCTCTTGATCAAGTCTAGGAGCTAGTATGAAACTTGAGTGCGCGCACGTAGCGACTAGCGACGCAACTCTGGGCAACTATTTCGTTCGCGGGGTCGGAGACAAGCCCGCGACTGCGACGCAACTATCTCCTTCCCTTAAAAGTCGTGTTCGTTTGGTTTTTCAACTGCGCAATGCGCGGCTTTTTGTGTGTCATTGTGAGTGTCATATTCTAAAATACCTTGTCATGTTCTAAAATACCTGTCAGATTGAAAAACCAAACGAACACGACTATAGGTTTCTATGCAAGTGCGCGCACGGGTACAGAATATATATTAGTTGTACCAAGCACGGGCAACAAAAAAATCACCGACCAGCCAGTTGCCACTTGACAGTTGCCGCTCGACCGCCGCCTGTGACGTGAGTTTGTGTGCAGTGTACGGACGGATAGGTCATAGGTACGCGCGCGCATTCTATGTTCCGAGTAGGGGTCGCAAACCGAGATCCCGAATTTCGAAAATACCGGGATTAGGGATACCGGGCCAAATTTCGTTTTTCTCAATACCGGTATTCGTTTAACGAAAACCGGGATATTCGGTATTTTCGGTTTTAGTAAAATAAATAAAAAACAAATACAAATAGAAAAAATTACGCCCCTTTCAGTGATAGGTAACCATAATTATTAAATAAGTACCCACTTAATACTTAAGTACGTTTCAAAAATATTCACATTAAGTGGATCTTTTATCAGCCACAGCTTTATACTACTACATACACCATATTTTACGTCCCCAAATGCCGAAATTTTCTCGTGGTTATCTCGAAAGGCTCAAGAGTTATGTTCATAACTTCGGATTTATTGACAACTCTTGAACTCATAAAATTCAAATGCTTGCACATATAAGGAGCGCCAAAATTTTAAACGCTTATCTAAAAAGATCCAATTTTTCAAAACGCCTATCTAAAAAACGGTATGATATTCTACCAAAAACATAAATGATCCGGTTCCTGAAAACTGATCATGCTTGGAAGATCATGCGACTTTGCCCTTGCGTACGACTTAACACAACTGGTTGCTATGCCTTTTTTATTATTTTTTTGAGACGGGGAATGCTGTTGCGCATGCGGGAAGGTTTGGGGACACTCCCCCGGGTATGTAGGACTCGCTGCGGCCGTAAAGATGGTGAATTGACCGCAGCCCTACCCACTAAAACCCGTCTATACTCTTCCTCTCTTCGCACGCAGGATTGCGAGAATGCGTGAGCTTTCTTTCCACGGCTCTGCGTGCGCGTGCTTGCTTATCACCAGCAGGCCCTCCTCGAGCCCATACGGACTCCGTGGCCAAAACAGAGGCCCTTCCAGGGCTTGTGCAGGCCTGACACTTTGGTGTCGCGATGCGCGAAGAGTACGTAGCGCATCGCGACCCTCTTGGGGACTCGGTGACTGGTTGCGATGCCTACGCGAATCCCAGATGTAGACGGTCAGAATCCTTCCCTGTTGGACCTTCTGCTGACTTCAAATCCTGATGGCTACTAAGTATCCGTAAGTAGAAAGAAACCGCTTTTAGCGGTAAGACCGCTTGTTTGTACATATTCCTATTGTTTTATTTTAAATTGTAATTTAGTTTAGTTAGTACAAATAAAAAAAATCTATTCTATTCTATCCGTGACCGCACCACTTGGTTCATCGGATCATTGCCTTATTAGGAGTTCTATGCCACTTACGGCGAAATACCGCCGTAAGTGGCAGCATACGCTGTCGCAATAGCGACAGCGTACTATTAGTTACCATCGTGTGTGAAGTTATCAGAATGGGATGGGATGCGGTCATTTTTTGCATTCCGATGATCGCGACAACAAAGCTGGCCGGTACCAGGAGGCTTACCAATCATGGGTCAATGCAGTGTCTGCTCGGGATTTAAATACCAGCACATAAAAAATGGATTACAACCTTGCCTCTAGGTCTCTCAAGAGAGTCAATAGAATTAGTAAGATACTCGAGTGCCTCCCCTCGGGAACCCGTGCATTCTGGTCGCTGGCAAAAGCTATCAAAAGGAATTTCTGCAAGGCATCCCTACCATCCCTACCTAAACGTAGGAAATGGATCGTTGGCCCACCGTCCACGACGATAAAGACAGAGCCTGGGTAATCTCTTAATGCATTAAACTCGAACCTAAATGGACTTGGTTTGAACATTGCGAAGTTCGGGTTTGGCATAAAGCGCTGCTATCATACGGGCTCCCCAAGACATTATGCAAGTGGGTGAAAAGTTTCTTAGCAGATAGAAGCATAAAGGTCGTAGTTGACAATGAATGCTTGGAAACTCAGTCTGTTGATGCATATGTTACGCTCAAAGATCGAAATCGCTCAGTGAGCGAAAAAATAGCTCACAACGCGTTGTGGTCACAGTAAAACAGCCACGACGCGAAATTCGCGTCGTGGCTCTAATGAAAACGGCCACGACGCGTTCTGGCAATCACAAAAAGACCATAACGCGAAATTCGTGTCGTGGCTGGTATGCTATTCGTTTTTCTTGATTTGTTCTTGATTAATTAATCGTCCAGAGGTATGGAAGATTATAAATTTATAATATTGAATTACCACGCATACTACAAAACATTTTTTCTTTTACTAAATCACTGCATAACGTGTTTATCATTATTATATTTTATAAAATATCTATAGTTCCGTACTATCCGTACTAATATAATTACTGTCTGTCTGTCTGTCTGTACGGATAGTTATATGGAACTTGATATTTTATAAATAATAATGATAATTTACACGTTATACAGTGATTTAGTAAAAGAAAAAATGTTTTGTAGTATGCGTGGTAATTCAATATTATAAATTTATAATTTTCCATACCTCTGGACGATTAATTAATCAAGAACAAACCAAGAAAAACGAATAACATACCAGCCACGACACGAATTTCGCGTTATGGTCTTTTTGTGATTGCCAGAACGCGTCGTGGCCGTTTTCATTAGAGCCACGACGCGAATTTCGCGTCGTGGCTGTTTCACTGTGACCACAACGCGTTGTGAGCTATTTTTTCGCTCACTGAGCGATTTCGGTCTTTGAGCGTAACACATATTATATAATATCTCATATTATTTCTCAGTCATTGAGAGTCGAAACGAACTTGTGTCTAAAATAAAGAATTCATTGGACAAACAAAAAAAGGTAGATGTAACTTAGTCCAATTCAACCCCGCCAAGATACAAGTCTGCGCGTTTACCACTAAAAAAGTCATCAATGGTCTTATATCCTTGTTAACAATCTCCCCTAGTATTGAAATACTTGACAAAAACATATCGAGTGAAGTCCAGTTCCGATATCATCTAGAGGGCAATGCCAATTTTAGCTTCGAAGAAGCTTGGTGTTCTTAACAGAGCGAGACAGTATTTCGGTCCGGACCAACGCCTACAACTCTATAAGGCGCAGGTTCGGCCTCATGTGGAATACCTACTGTTCTCATCGTTGGGCAGGGGCGCCAAAATACCAACTGCTCCCTCTGCATCGTATCCAACGAAGAGCTGCTTGAATTGTTGACTGCCATAGTGTTTCAAACAGCTTGGACCCCTTGTAATTACGCCGAGATGTAGCCACTCTACATCCTCTATCGGTTGTATCGCGGGGAGTGCTCTGAGGAATTGTTCGGAATCATACCATCTGCAACTTTCTGCATCGTCCCACGCGAAAAATATACCATCCTCATCACCTTGATGAGTGGCAGTCTTCCACCGTGCGTTTCTCGTGTAACTTTATGCCATGCACTGTAAAACTCTGGAACACACTATCACCAGCAGTATTTCCGGAACAATACGACCATCAAACCTTCAAGAAGAGAGCGTATTCCCTCTTAAAAGGCCAGCAACGCACCTGCAGCCAGCAGCTGTGCTGATGTTGCGAGTGTCCATGGGCGATGGTAGTTGCTTTTCAACAGGTAACCCGTTTGCTCGTTTGCCACCTTATTTTATATAAAAATAAATAAAAAGGAGAGTCAAATTCAGTATAAAATTAAGCCTGGATGTGGGCTTCGCTGCAAAAAAAAAATTGAGATCTAAATGAGTGCCAAGTTCTATACAAAATCGAAATATTATGTATTTGTAGAAATAAAATAACATTATAAGCAAGTATTAAAATCTATTTCTTTGCTTTACATATTGGATACCTATAATAACAGTTCATTTTATTTAAAATATGTGAGATTTTAACAACTTTAGCTTAAATCCCGAAAATATCGAAAATACCGGATTACCGGTATTGGTCTGGAGCCAATACCGAAAATACCGTTTTTTCTTAAATGATCCGGTATTGCGACCCCTAGTTCCGAGATGCCAAGTAAAATGTCAGTCGAAGAAGATATCGACAATAGTAGATTATTTGAAGAAGTAGAAAGCAGACCATAAGGCCCTGCGTGCACGAACAACTTAGTTGCTCGGCGATTTATTTGTCTTTTGATCAAGTCTATTTGTAGGTCAATGTTACAAAAAATCTGCTGGTTAGGGTTCTGTAAGGCTAAAGTTTAGACTCATGCCCAACTATTTTGGTGGTGAGATGGGTTGAGGAGGGATGAGTTGGATGAGGAAAACCCCCCCGTACCACTCCCACCTTCAGGAGACCCTCCATTTGGAAGTTAATGTTATATTTCCTTCAAAAGCTGCAATCAAGAACATAATATTCAATAAAACCTTAAATGCTTAAATAATTTTCATTTCATTTCTAATTTTAAATAACTATGTGTGTAACAATGTGTCCTTACACCGGTGTCCGATCCTTAAATGTTATGATTTATCATGTATGGTATATTTTATTGACTGAAGGATCGGACACCAGTGTTGGTACACATTATTTGACGACCTCTGTGCGGCAGCTCAAGCTGGGGGTCGCGGGTTCGAATCCCGCCAACGGAACAAAAAGTTTTTCAATGTTCCTGGGTCATGGATGTGTATTAAATAATTGTATGATATAATAAAAATCTTATGTATATGTATAGTATAAAAGTATTAAATATGTTTCCGTTGTCTGGTACCCGTAACACAAGTCCTTCGACCTTCAGGTACTTAGCATGGGGCCAGACTGACGTGGTGTGAAGCGTCCATAGATTATTATTATTATATTATGCGTCCCGTCACCAGTATCCTATGCTTTAACGCATGCCTTGAAACCGGCGAGGCTAAAATGGTCACATTTAGCAATTCAGCAAATGAATTGTCAAAACTGCCAAACTGACAAATGTTAAATCAGTACAAAAATACAGAAATGAATTGCAAGCAGAGTTGCATTTTGCGATTTTAGAAATATCTCCCATATTACACTATTCCCTCTAAAAAGGCCGGCAATGCACCTGCAGCTCTTCTGATGCTGCGAGTATCCATGGGCGACGGAAGTTGCTTTCCATCAGGTGACCCGTTTGCTCGTTTGCCCCCTTATTTCATTAAAAAAAAAGATATATGTCTGTGCCCTAGACCGTCAAGAATATTGCTCATAACGTGATATTGCACAATAAAATTGATCGTCTAGAGGCCTGCTTAGGTTATTAATACTTACAAATTATCCTTGGGCGTCGAATTACGGTATCTTTTTATATTTTTCTGTATAACTTTTAATACATTTTAATAAGTAAAATAAAATAATGCACCTAAGCGTTTTTGAAATTACATAATTGAGTAGGACTGAGATTAATTCTAAAGTACCCCGCAAACGATCAAATTGTTTGTCAAATTTTACGTGTTTCTCAAACAGTTTGATAGTGTACAGCTTTGTTTGAAGCGTTTGTCTAACAAACAACGTGTTTGAGGAAAATTTGCACTGGCGTAGCGTTTGACAAACGTGTTTGAACGTGTTCCGCTGTATTTGTCAAACAAGATCTCATGATTTCAAACCGATTCTAGCTAATTGTTTGCCAAACTTGTTTGATGCACGTTTGTTCGTCTGCGCTGCTGTTTGATGAAAACGTAAATTACATCAAACATGTTTGTCAAACAAATTTGATCGTTTGCGGGGTAAGTACTTAATATTTCTTTGTTAATAATAATTATTGTTAATAAATAAAAATTATTGTTGTCTATTTTATTGTTAATAGTTATGTACAATAAAGTATATTATATTTTGTTCTTCCGTTGTGTTTTAATATAAAAAATGGTTGATTTTGTGGATATTAAACTCCGGACAAGCCTTCGTGACTTATGGAGTACTTATATGTATATTTTTAACTAGGTATTTGTGTGATTTATAAAAATACTTATAAAAATATAATAAGAAAGCGACTTCTTATTTAATGAGCATAATACCTACCTATATTATCCTATATTGAACAATCGGGTCGCATTTATAGCCTCCTTTTTTTGTCGCTTAGTAAGAAATCTAAAACATAAAAGTGGTCTACTCTTCGTCGATAGTTTAATTTTATTTTGAATTTTTATCGATATACAAGCATGATATATGCCCATCCCTACACGCACACTACGGCAATGCACACAAGTATAAAATGGCTACGCGCTGGCGGGCTAAGAAGCCATCTACCTCTATCTACCTATATCCTTAATCTGTGGTCCGTACATTGACCACTACACACCACAGATTAAGGATTATATAGATGTAACCTTAGCCCGTCATCGCGTGGCCATTTTGTGCTTATTTTCATACAAGTAGTGTGCGTTTATTTTCTTGAATATTTCTATTTGTCGATCATTTCGAAGCACATTATTATACAGAAAACAAAGTCATTTAGTTCATGATATCGATAAACTATAGTTCAAGTAATGAGAATCCGTAAACACACGTAAAAAGCTATGCAATTTTTGTAGACAAATTATTAATTGATGTGACATTTTTAGCACTAATGCTTTATATAGCACGATTAAAGGATTATTAAACTTATAAATTATCTTTTTAGCTTACAAAAATACCGATTGAAAAGCCCAAAAGACGTTGTTTAAAACTTACGTATTTAATGTTAAATCCACGTGTTTGAGGTATTCTTTGGCCATTGTTATGGTTTATTATTTAGCGGAACTACAAAACTCAACAATATCTAACACAAAATGTTCACTAAAAACCTTTATTAACACTTTTATTACATGAAATATGCAGACCGACTCCTTTGTTATGTCCGAGTAAGTCGGACATAACATTACACGCTTTTGACGCTTATACACCGATATAAGGCTCTCTTTTAGTGTATAGGTATTTAACTCAATGGTACACACAAACTCACGCCGCGGCGGTCGAGTGGCAACCGTGTTTTGTTGCCCGTGCGCGCAAGAGACAGTTGCGTCGCGGGCTTGTCGCCGGACTCCGACCTCGCGAACGAAAACCTAGAGTTGCGTGATGTGTCGCTACTTTCCTATATAAAAAGGTACTCTGTGGTCGCTATGTGCGCGCACTTTCATACTAGCTCCCTAGACTTAATCAAGAGACAAATAAATCGCCGAGCAACTAAGTTGCCCGTGCGCGCATACCCTTAAGTCAATGGTTTTCATGGTTTTCACCTCGTTTCACATTCTTTTCAAAAAGAATTCTTTTCAAAATCTACAGCTGTAGACCGTAGTGAGTAATGACTAGTGCGTAGTCTTCTATCATTTTTTAGCCCACTTTCTATGACTTTAGCCAGTAGCCACTTCAATGCGAAAAAAAAATTGAAATTTGCTATTTTTAAAAACTTTCGTGACGGTTGAAATTGGGTTAAAAAGTTTTATGAATCGAAAATAATCCAAAAATTGTGTGAAATACTTCTATAATTATCATGAAATAGACGTTTTACTTTTAAATATTCAATATGGACATGAATTCTTGGAAAAAAGTTGAAAATGAATCGGGTTACCCCTATTATATCGAGTGAGCAAAACAACTTTCACCCTTTGTTTATTTCTGTGAATGTACATTTTATCTTGCTTATTACTATGCATTTATTTTAGCGAGGCTACGGGAAAAGAAAGCTATGATCATCCTCATTTCCGAAAGATTATGAAGTCTCTTGAATCTTATGATGATATAAAATATAGCGCGTATCGAATAGCCTTTAAAATTTATGCTTTGCAGAAGAGCCTAAAAGGTATGAACAAGTTACAAGTCTACATTTGATTCATTTATCTCTTATTTAACTAATGTACACTCTTGTTTATTTTGATCAAACTGTAAACATAACATTGAGTTCCTTTCGACTCGCAATAATGTTTTTACCTTGATAATGTCTTACAGTGCCACCACTGCGGATATGTTCTGGTGTGTTTGGACGACACCAACTTAGTCTATCTGAGAGTAGCCTCTCGTTGGATACAGTGGAACTGGAAGCTGTGTTAGCTGACATATATTTTGCCGCTGCTAAAGAAGGACTATTTGACGGAGATGTTGATTTGACTGTAGATCTGTTAATTAATTTACTATTGAATATATATGACGGGTAAGTTAACGCTTCAACTTCCGTAAGGCCCAAGTGGGCCGTGATAACAATAAAAAGGCTGTTGTGTCTTGTTTTTTCACTATTGAAGGATTAAGATTATACAAGAATAAATTATGCTAATATTATTGTAATAAACTTGTAATATTTTGCCAGGGCTTAGCATTTATACTAGTAGAACTCCTTCTAGAATACAATTTGACACACCTCAACAGCATGTATAAGAAAAATACTAAAAGGAAATGGACATGGATTTCACCAAATGGCAGCTACAAAAATGAGATTGACCACATCACAACAAGCTATCCCAAAGCCTTCACAGACACATCTGTAATAACAAAACTCAACTTTAACACCAACCACCGCATGGTAAGAAGTTCCCTACGAATAGAAGCACCAAAACGGTCAAGGAACCAACTAAGACCACCAAAAACAGATCTTGACAAAACAACTATAGGAAACATAGCATCATCGTTGGCGGGCTTCAGTAAGTCAATCAGAACAGAAGACTCGTCAAAAGTCCTTGCAAAATATCAAGAACTAGAAAAGAAATTAACTGGAATCCCAAAAGCAAGCACAAACCGCATTAAATATAACCTATCCGACACAACATTGCAACTAATTGAAGAAAGGAAAAAAATTATCACAAACAACACTAAAAAGGAAAACATTAAAAAGATATCGGAGCTAAGTAAAAAAATTAGGACAAACATTAGGAAAGAGAGAAAAATAAAGAGACTCCAGACATTAGAAAAACATATAATCAGAACAGGAGGGGTGAGCAAGGCACTTAAGGAACTCAAAGGACACACTAAAGAGTGGATACCCAAACTTAAAAAACGAAATATTACCAGCACAAATAGAAAAGACATCAGCAAAATAGCTACAACTTTTTATAGTAATCTGTATGCAAACCCACAAAAGCAAAATACAGCAAATAGAGAAAGCTTACCTAGCTACGAAGCTAGTCAAGTGCCGGAAATTCTGCCATGCGAAGTGGAAAAAGCCATTCGCAGTCTAAAAATGGAGAGAGCCCCAGGCCCAGACAAAGTATCAAACGAAATCCTAAAAGGCACCATCAGTGAACTCGTACCTGTTCTTACCACAATATTTAACGACATACTAAAGACCTGCACAATACCGAAGCAATGGAAAACATCGCATATCATCTTAATACACAAGAAAGGTGCTAAAGAAGACTTAGGGAACTACAGACCAATAAGTCTCCTGTCAAATATCTACAAGGTCTTCTCCAAAGTTATCTTAGAGAGAATCAACAAACAGCTGGATGAAAGCCAACCAAAAGAGCAAGCAGGATTCAGGAAAAACTTTTCTACATTAGACCACATACACACAGTAAAGCAGATAATAGAGAAGTACAATGAATACAAGAAGGAACTGTATATGGCATTCATTGATTACTCAAAAGCCTTCAACAGTATAAGTCATGAAGCTATCTGGAAAAGCCTAGAACAGCAAGGCATACCCGTAACTTATATTGACATCATCAAAAACATATACCTAAATAGTGAAGCCAGAATAAGACTTGAAACAACAGGAAAGAAATTTCAGATCGAAAGAGGCGCAAAACAGGGCGACCCCCTCTCTCCAAAACTATTTTCAGCTGTACTGGAAACCATCTTTCGAGAACTAGACTGGGAGAAGTATGGCCTTAACGTGAATGGAGAAAAGCTAAACCATTTAAGATTTGCTGACGATATAATTGTCTTCGAAGAAAACCCAAGCAATCTGGAAACCATGATAAAAGCTCTTGATGCAGAAAGCAAAAAAGTAGGCCTCAGCATGAATAAGGACAAAACCAAAGTACTTACAAACTCCAAGCAAATCACCATAAAAGTTGACGATCAACCTCTCGAATACGTAAAAGATTACATCTACCTTGGACAACTATATCTCCCATGAAAACCAGACCACAAAAGAAGTTAACCGTAGAATTGCAAATGGTTGGAAAAAGTACTGGTCGCTCAAAGAAATATTTAAATCTGACTTGAGTTTAACTGTAAAAAAGAAAGCGTTTAACACCTGTGTCCTACCTGTTATAACATATGGCTGTGAAACCTGGGCCCTCACAAAACAACACAGAGAAAAAGTTGGAACGATGCCAGAGATCCATGGAGAGAAGCATGCTAGGTATAAAGAGACAAGACAGGATCAGAAACACCACAATAAGAGAAAAAACAAAAGTAATAGACATACTTACTCAAATAGACCAAAGAAAGTGGAGATGGGCTGGACACATGTTAAGAGACAAACAAAATAAATGGAGCACAGCCATCACTCACTGGTACCCGAGAGATGGTAAACGGAGTAGAGGTCGCCAACAAACCAGATGGGGAGATGATCTAGCATTAACAGCTGGACGCCACTGGAGAAGAGTAGCACTAGACAGAACTGAGTGGAAAAGGCTGGAGGAGGCCTATGCCGAGAGGCACACTGACCTTCGAGACATCCTTTAGCTTGAAGGCAGAATAAGAGGCTTGTAATGTAATGTAATGTAATAGCATTTATAGAGACTTACTATTCTGATTATCAGAGTATTGCAATCTCTACTTCAAAAGAACAATTATGTACAAATTGTATCATATTGTCAGAATTTTTATCATTATATTATTATTATTATTTAGTGTAACCACACTAGCAGCCATTAAGCTGATATGTGTGTGTCAAATCTTTTGAAGATTTCATCTCCCAATTGGTCCAGTTTGTTTTTAAAGCAGTTCACAGAGGTTGCCATTACAACACTTTCAGGAAGTCTGTTCCAGACCACTTCCACTCTGTTCGGTAAAAAGTACCTTCTAGGTAACTTCTTGCTGAGATTTTGGCATAATTTTAAAGGATGTCCTCTTAGGTGCTTATTCGCATTCAGGGTGTATAGTTCTCGGAGACGAGGCACATCATAGATTTCATGCAGTATCTTATAAGTCTCGATGAGTCTTCCCCTCTGTAGACGCTGTTTGAGTGAGGTAAGGCCAAGGATTTCGAGTCGCTGTTCATAAGACTTATTGTGTAATGTGTTTATCATTTTTGTAGCTCTTCTCTGTACGTTTTCAAGTAGCTTGACGTCTTTTTTGAAATAAGGGTCCCATATAGGGATTGCAATCCGGATACTTCGAAATCCGAAAAATCCGGATTTTTGGGGCCTACGAAAAATCCGGATTTTTATTTTTGAAAATCCGGATTTTCGGTTTTTTCGAATAGTTGGTAAAATTGTGAAAAATAAGCTTTTACGTAATATAAAATTAATTGAGATGTATTGTGTATCATCTGACATACAAATTCACGTTTGTTTAAAGGCGCTATCACAAAGTGCGCGCTCTATTAAGGTAACTATCTCAGTACTTCGTATGTCCAACATTGCATTGTTTAGTTATTTGGCGGCTGTAAATTGTGTATTTAGATTTTTAAAACTTATTTAAAAAAAAAGCGTCATTTTTTATATCTTATCTAACAGTTTATTTTACTATACATTTTACTATTTAATAATATGACTGCAATCATGAGAAATATACAATTATTCTTTTAGAATATTGTCAGCATTTAACAAAATGGTTTTCTATAAAACTTTTGATTTGTAAGTTTGTCTAATTAAATAGCCCAAAATAATAAGGGTTTTTAAAATACTAAAATGTTGATTTAAAGTTTAAAGAATTATTTTAAGCTTTTTATTCTGTACAATATGCCTATCGGGGCAAATATTTCATGCTGGGCAAAGGTTCCCCTAAGATATTCCACTTATCTCGCTCCAGCGTCACTACTGATATGCCTCCAAGGGGGAGTTTGCAACCGTGGGCTGAGGTCTTTGCAATAATCGTTTGCTCACTAGAGAGCCAAAACATGATAGTTAATAAAAATATTTTCATCTTCTCTGACAGTCAAGCTACACTTAAAGTACTGACTGCAGCAGAAATTTCGTCCAAATTGGTTCTAGATTGTGGTAATACGCAAAACATGCTGGAAGGAAACAATAACATCGACTAGTATAGGTCCCGGGTCACAGTAAGGTCTTTGGCAACAAAACCGCTGACGAGCTGGTTAGGCTTGGGGCTGAGAATCTCATATACGGTCCAGAAGCGGTCTGTGGAGTATCTTCCATTACTACAAAGCAAGTGCTCGAGGAATGGGTCACAAACTAAGAAAACGGCAATGGAATTAGACCACTGGCCTTGAACATACTGAGGCACTAATTCTTGGCTTTTAAAAAACTAACTATGTATTAACACTTATTCTGTAAAAGTAAGAATTAAAATCATTAACTTTACATAATAACTAGTATTACTAGCATTACAACTTACAGACTGAAGGGACGAGACACATTTTTAACTTGTTTAGTTCTTACCTCGTTGACTCTACTACTTTACTATGCAGCCAAAACTCACATTCTCTACTTTAGAGCAAATTGGTGGCACCAATTCCATTCACATCGTTCAATTTATGGTGATTAAGTAGTCAGTCAGGGTTACAGTGACCTGCCTTCAGAAGGAAAAAAAGCCTCCAGAACATCGACCTTTCTTTTCCTAGGCCTAGCCTAGATACCCACTCTGTCGATATCCAGCCTAGATGCATGTGGATAACACGACCAGCCCAATGCTACTTTAGCTTGGCCGTCTTGACTCCCACGTCTGAGATTCTTGTTTGGATGGATTTATTTGTTTTGTCGAGAATACTTACTTCCAACTTACTGCGCTCCATTGCTCTTGGGCAGGTCCCGAGTAGAATTTTTTGTAAATTAATTAGTCAGTGACCGAGTTTGCACACTGTTGGTTAGGACGAGTGAAATACACAATATGTCGACGAATCTGCGCTTCACTGAGATCGGTATGTCTTCCTTCATCAGCTTCATCATGGACTAGTTTCTTTGTATTTCCTTGTCTGTTATCAAAAGAAACTAACTGGCCCAAGTACGTTCACCTCGGCCCTACAACTCGTGCTATTGGTCATCGTTTGTCATAAAGTAATTTTCGTTATCTGTTTAAAGTCCTACCTAGTGTTGGAAGTCCTACCTCTAGGTTTGCAGTGCTAAGATCTTGGAACATAACTTGATTATGCACGGCTGTAGGAGCAAAAAGTGCTTAGTCGTTCATAAAGCGGATATTGTTTAAAATTTTATTTTTAATTTAAATTCCACTTCAAACACATATTAAAAAAATTAAGATAGTTTTTAAATTATTAATAATGTCTTAATTAACAGATACTGTTACTTTAATTTCTCACTTCATTACGCCCATGTGAAAATCACTAACATTTTTCTTGTTTTAAGACGTCTGATATTGCGCTTTTAAAATGAATGTTTAATGAAGAAATAATAAGAAAATAACTCGCATTTAAAGCTATTTATCTAAAATATTAGAAAAAATTCAAAAAATCCGGATTATCCGGATAATCCGGATTTGAGCCTGACAAAATCCGAAAATCCGGATTTTTTTAAAAAATTTTTTTTTTGCAATCCCTAGTCCCATATTACATATGCATACTATAGAAGTGGTCTAACATAAGCCTTGTACAATTGAAGGAATGTTTTTAAACACTTTAAGAATGATATAGAGGATGGAGTTTGTTTTCTTGACAATATTCATTATATGCATTTCCCATTTCAGATCCGAAGTTATTGTTACGCCTAGGTCTTTTTGGGACTCCACATGCATCAATTGTTTAGGTCCAAGGTAGTAGTTTCTATGGGGGTTGTTCTTTCCACTGTGCATTTTTCAACATTATGGTTAATAGCCATTCTTGGGTCCACTTGTATATAGCATTCAGATCGTTTTGGATATGATGATAATGGCTACATGGATTTCCGAAAAATTTTGTGTCATCAGCGAACAAGGAGAAAGGCTGTACAAGAACGCTTTTCAGGTCAGTTAAGTACAAAATAAAGAGTATTGGTCCAAGAACGGACCCCTGTGGGACACCACTGAGTACTTTCCTAGTTTTAGATAAAGCTTCACCGATCCTAACCCGAAAAGTCCTATTAGTGAGAAAATCTCTAATCCAGGCTAACAGTTTTCCACGTATACCCAGGTGTTCAATTTTACGAATTAGCCGTTTTATGGGTACACGATCGAATGCCTTCTCGTAATCTAGGTAGATGACGTCGGTAGGATTTCCTTCGTCGAGGTTTTTTGTCCACTCATTCAGGCATCTCAGTAGGTTTGTAGATACTGATCGACCTGGTACGAATCCATGCTGTTCTTCCAATATAATGTGCTCCTTTGTTAAAAAGTTTCTTATTTCATTAGCAATCACTTTTTCCATTGTTTTGCACTATACACTTGTTAGACTTATTGGTCTGTAGTTAGATGGATCAAGTTTGCTTCCTTTTTTGTATATGGGAACGACAGTAGCTATTTTCCAGTCTGCTGGTAGTGCTTCATCCTCTAACGATTTTTTCATTAGCCTAGTAATGTTCCTTACTAGAGATTTTGAGCACCTTTTTAATACTATTGATGGTAAATCGTCTGGTCCATTAGCTGTGGTGTCATCAAAACTAAGTAGAGCATGTTCTACCTTATCTGTTGTAATATCGATATCATCTATAGAGTTTATTACCCTGTGGTGATTAATATTTGGCAATGGTCCATCAGGTTCTTTGACAAATGATTGTTCGAATTGATCAGCAAATGCTTCAGATATCTGATTAGGGGTAGTGACAAGTTCATTTGTTTTATTTTTGATAATGTTAGGTATGCAAATTTTGGAATTAAGCTGTTTCCTAATGTAGTTGTAGAATTTTTTAGAACCGCTATCTATTACTGATGATTCGAAGGCTGCTCTTCTAATTCTACTTACTGTAAGTATTTTATTATTTATTTTTCTATATTGTTTATATGCAATATTGTTTGGATTTGTTCTATATATATTCCATAGTTGTTTCTTTTTCTTAATCAACTCAAGTATTTCCTTATTTATCCAGGGTTTGTTCTTAATCTTTTCATTTTTGTATTTTATTGGAGTGTACACAGTAATTGCAGTCTGCACCTGATTTTTTAAAGAAAGCCACATATTATTAATACTACTCTCTCTGTCTCAACCAAGTATTCCTCAATAGTTTTACTTATTGCATCAAAATTAGCTTTAAAATAATTATATCGCGGTTTTATGTCAGGCAAGTTCTTAGTAATATTTACTTGAATTGTAGCTGATAATACAAGGTGATCACTTTTACCGATTGGTAGGTGATATTCAATGTCGCATAATAAACTTTCTTCGTTACAGAGGATAAGATCCAGCAATGACTCTTCTTGGTTTCTCTTTTTGTTTTGTTTTGGTTAGATGTTTTTAGTATATTTTATTTTTTGTTTGCCGTTTGTATATATAATATTTTTATATCATTTTCAGTGAAAGAAAATCACCAATAAGAGTTTTAGCAGCCAAGACATTATTGATTCTGCTCAGCAAAGAACCTATCAATGACAAATGGCAGGCATTGGCGAACTGCGGAGCTGACCACAACGGCTGTGTGTCACCCAAACGTCTGGCAGCTCTGCTGGCCCATGTGACAGCTCTGCCCAAGTATCTTGGATGTAAATGTGACCAGCCGCAAACTGATGTAGACTCCTGCTTTGAAAAGGTGAAGTCCAAATTGGTTTCAAATCATCAGCTTAAAGTTTAATTAATTTGGCTTATACTGCTACAATTTAATATGTATGGAAAACCCACAGACATAGATCAAGATAGATACTGCATGTCGCTCCATTTGTATGAAAACGAGCGTGCCACTTTTTTCCTACCTACTGTGACGTAGAGATCAACTACGATAACATGGCGCGCCCCTCCAAAATTCTAAACGTTTGAAGTGCGATTGTCATGCGCGGTCGGCTAGGATTAGTTGACAAGCAAATCTTGGTAACCATAGTGACATTAAGTAAAATATTATGAGTAATATTATTCGTCATATTTTACTTAATGTCACTATGATTACCAAGATTTGTTTGTCAACTAATCCTAGCCGACCGCGCATGACAATCGCACTTCAAACGTTTTGAATTTTGAAGGGGCGCGCCATGTTATCGTAGTTGATCTCTACCGATGATAAGAAACGTCCATTATCTAGATTCTAGGCCAATGTTTCTATTTGAATTTCCACAGCTCAATATGTCACTTTTAGGCATTTAGGCATTTTTAATATTCCGATTGGCGTCCGATTCCGATAGCTGACTAAATGACTTTCGAACGACGAGCATTGCTCGTCGTTTGGGAACGCGATATGGCACGCGAAGTACATACACATGCGGTATCTATCTTGATCTATGTCTGTGGAAAAACCATTCTTAAACATTCTGTTCTCTCATTACATCTGAGTCCAATCACACACAAGATTAATCTTGTGTGTGATTTGGATAGTTTATTTATAAATTTTCACTTGTATCTAGGCTTCTGTATCTACTTCTTCTTCATCTTTATGATAGTTAAACTTAAATTTCAATAGTTTGAAAGATAATTCTTCGTCTAAATTTTCATTTAATTACAGTTAAATAATTAATATGTCTCTTGAGTGTAGCGATATTAAAGTATTTTTAAAGAAAGTATTGATTTCATAAAGGCTTAACAGTAACTTATAGAATAACATTTCCTCTTAAAATATCCACAGAGTGCAGGCATGTTAGGAGTAAGTACACAGTGCGTAGCGGAGTGGGGCGTGCACGGCTGTGCCAGCACGCGCTGGCTGGCTCTGTTACACAGAGTACAGTACAGCAGGAGCAGCAAGGAGAATCCGATGCTCTGTGTGCTGTGTGGTGAATGTGGATTACCTATTGCTCAGGTAAAACAAAATATTTTTTAGAATTAATATGAAATATCAGACTTATCGTCCAGCAGTGGACAAGTACAGGCTGATATGATTATGATGATGATCAGACTTAGGCATATCAGCTTGCTTAGCAAGACTATAGTAGAAATCCAATAAAACAGAAATTTCTGATAGATTTAAGAAACAAAATGATAGACTTGTTGGTCAATTTGTCTATTTTTCCAAAAAAGGAATGAAACTAAATATGGTGGCTTTTCTAAGTCCATTATTCACCTTGGGTAGATTTTACTTGTATCAGGGAATAAATTCCAATGAGTTTTTGGTTTAGCTAAAGTTGATTTTTAAATTTTCAGATGCTGAAGTTCAAATGCTCAAAGTGTGATGTGTTTCTCTGTGAGAACTGCTATTTGTATGATAAGGAATTGACGAATTTAGTTGGACATAAGAAGACTCATGTTGTTCATGAAATTATTGATGGGGAGGTAAGAAAACAATAACCTATGTGGGATAAATGCGTGGTGGCCAAAGGAAGATCTTCCGACCGAGCGAGGTGTTATGCTCGGTCAGGCCGAAGCCCACATGATACATTTCAGCTGTCGTATATATACCGACGCGCTCAGAAAACTTCGATAGCGCGATGCAGGAATGTTAGGCGAATTGTGGGTACCGCCACATCACTCCCCCCCGAAGACCGGAGGTCGAATCTTGAAGTCTTGTCGCTTGAGTCGCCAATGCCAGTGAGTTCCAGTGAGTCGGAACTGTTGCAGTGAGTCCCAGTGAGTCGGAACTGTAAGCTGCTGCACGGGATCCAGTGAGTTGGATAAGCTGCCGTGCGGGGCCGATGCTACGTGCTGACCAGGAGAGATGTGCTCTGCTTGCTGACCGGTCGGTGTAGTGAGAAAGCCCGATGATGCCGATGCGGAGTCGCCCAGGCCGCGGTACATTGCGGCTAGTGGACGAGGTACCCGATGAGGCGATGCTGGCTGGCGCGATGCGGAGGGGCGGGGAGTGATGATGATGAAGGAGGCGTGTTCTGTCGAGGGTCACCAATGTGGGAATAGAGCGTGGTGGCCAAAGGAAGATCTTCCGACCGAGCGAGGTGTTATGCTCGGTCAGGCCGAAGCCCACATGATACATTTCAGCTGTCGTATATATACCGACGCGCTCAGAAAACTTCGATAGCGCGATGCAGGAATGTTAGGCGAATTGTGGGTACCGCCACACCTACTTATACAAAAAATACAAGAAAGTACTATCAGAGAAGTTGATTCATAGGCAGATAGCGGACCCACGTAATTTGGTCATGTTATATCAAACCCAGGAGATAGATAATATCACTTATATTGAATTGACATAATCTGACCAAATGACGTAGGTCCGTCAACTGCATAGGAATCAATTGCTTCGATGGCACAAATAGCCCAGTAGGGTTAGATTTTTCTTTAAATTAATTAAAGTCAGATTTTTTTTTGCACCAGTGTTTAGAGGAGGTCACAAATAGATTAAATTCAAAAACTCGACCTGCCACGACGTGTGCGTTAGCCGCCATATTGGTTTGAAGGTCCAATCATTTTTTTAGCTATAAGTAACTACTTTATTTTTTATTTTTTTAAGCTAATGATAAGGATTAAATTTGTCGAAAATTTGATTTTCTACAACTTTTGTCCTTATACTTTTTATTTTCAAATCAATATTTAAGGAAATAACTGCAAAAAACAAGTCCAGTATAATTTCGACCTGTTCGACCTGTATCGCGATTATTGTCAAATACAGAAAAAAAAACCAGAAATAAACTTGTAGCTCTTTACATTAACCACAATTAAAATTAAAACTTCGCTGTCTGTCCGTCTGTCTGTCTCCAGGCTTCAAGAATGGTGATAGGTAGAGACTTGAAATTTTCAGATATTATGTATTTTGTTACCCTCTATAACAACAAATACTAAAAAACATATTATATTTAATATTTGATGGGGCCCCCATATAACAAACAGGATTTTAGTGGCCTTTTTGTTCTTTATCAAAAATAGCAGCACTTAGACTGTTAAAATGTGCATAAAATATTTAATTGTATATTTTGTACTTTAATAATTAATTAATAAAAAAAAATATTTAGGGGGGGGGGGGGGGGGGGGCTCCCATACAAAAAGCACAAATTTTTGTCTATCTTTGCCTTATAATGGTACGGAACCCTCATGAGCGAGTCCGACTCGCACTTGACAAAATTCATAAGGATTAAATTTGTAGGAAATTTAATGGTCTTTCACCAACAACTTTGTTTCTACAATTATTTTCGCTAAATTCGATAATAATTGACATACAAGCGAAATTATACTTTGACTTGTTTTTTGCATTTATCTCCGTAAATATTGATTTTACAGTGAAAATTATAAGAACTCAAAATGTAGAAAATGAAATTTACAACAAATTTAGTTCTTATCATTTTCGTAAAAAAATATAAAATAAAGGAGATATGTCTAAAAAAAGATTTGATCTTCAAACCAATATGGCGGCTAACGCACACGTCGTGGCTGGTCGAGTTTTTGAATTTAAGCTATTCATGACCCCCCCTATACACAGGTGCAAAAATTTCTGACTATAATTAATTTCAGATTCCCATACAAGGCTAAACTAACCCTACTGGGCTAAAATATTTGTGGCACTCGCGGAATACTGCGGTACAGCTATTGCATAGCATCTAGTCTACAAGCATACGTGTAGTTGCACGCACACAAACACCGTGCCGAAGTTTGCCAAACTAAAACAAAAAGGGGTTTATTTTCGTTACGGAATTTCTTGATTCGGTCGCCTAAATATATTAACTTTATTTCCTATTTAGGTGGCTTGGCTTATTAAAAATGAATCCATGAAGTTTTTCGATAGATTTGCTATGGGTCAATTATAAAATTAAAAAAAATATGAATTAATTAATATTGCTGAAATTCTCAGCAATATACTTTTATGTGTATTATTGTGTACGTTTTTATAATGTTAGTTATAATTTTTCAGGTGAAACCCACTGAATGCCTTAGCTTTATGAAAAATGTAAAGAGATTTTTCTTTTGTACAAAAACGAAAAAGAAAAAGACGAGTCGAAAAAACAGATCACATGACAAACAGACAGACAAAAAGACGAACAAACCTGCAATGTTCACATCTACAGTTGGTAAGGCCTCTGGGAATAATGCTAATAATCCGGCCAGTACACTACAGGATATAATCACTCAACTGGAAAATCAAAATAAGTGAGTAGTTGTACCATTGAAGAAATTGATTCATAGGCTGTTGACGAATCCATGTCATTTGGTTGGATTATACCAATTCAATGTTAGCTGTGATCTGTTGGATAGGTTTGACAAAATGCGACCAAATTACGAAGGTTCGCCATCTGCCTAGGAATCAACTTCTCTGATAGTAGTATATGCTATTAGTACTACTTTAATTTTTAATACACCAATATTTTAAATCTAGATTGTAGTTAGTAACACAGTGTAGTTATGGTAATTTGTTTATACCAGTTCATAAGACCACCTAAGCCAAACTTAACCTAAACTACACTTAGGATCTGCAACGCGAAACTGGTGAGCACACTTGCGCGACTGCGGTGCGTAACCGTAGATTATTACCGCTCTGCCGACGCGAACGTTCGCGTCGCTTTGGTCGCGTTGGTTTGGCTTAAGAGGCCGGGTACCCTTGGAATTTCTCATACAAACGTATACGTACGTAAAGTTACTACAAAATATTTAAACTCTAAAAAATATTTTTTAATATTTAAATATTTTGTAGTAAATTTACTATTTATTTATATATTTTTTAGTGTTGTACTCTGTTTTTTAGTGTTTCAATATTTAGTAGTAAATTTACTAAAAAAAAATTTTAAACAAAAAAACATTTTTTTGTGCAGGAACCTAGGTAATTACTATTTTAAACTGAAAAATAACTCAAACATGTAAAATATTTTCGTATGAGAAAATGATTTTGGTATTACGTTTGTATGAGAAATTCCAAGGGTACTCGGCCCCTTAAGCTTTAAGATCCATATTGCTGCTTTTAGCAAGGTAAATGCAAATGAAGAGATACCATTAGTGTTCAAAAAACCTTTTTAATTATCGTGCTTAGCCAAGCAGTGAAATTGCCAATAAGGCTGTATATAGTATGTATATATATATATATATATATATATATATAATAATTTGTCATTGTCGTTTTTCAGGGCGCTGAAAGAACTGTCGCAGCAGCTGCAGGCCTTATCGAAAGACAGTGATGGTGCTTTGAAGGAGAAGGTTGATGCACACTACAGTCAGGTGTCCACGCAGATCAGTAGGCTAAAAACGTTAAAGGTATTTTATATTTTGCTAAGCATGGTTACTGTAAAAACACTCTGACTGACCAAATGGGTCATTTTTTTATTCTTTCGCATTTCGCTGTAGTCATTTTAACCCTGCAATAATGATATCAAAAGAAAATACATATGTAAAAGTGCAAATTCTTTAAAAAACAAAATTCTGGGATTGGCCCACGAATTCCACGTTACATAGTTCTGACGGGATTGCGCGACTCATTGCGTAATTTGACTCATAATATTAAGAAAGTCATAGCAATATTTTCAAGATGCAATAACTGTAAAATGAACTTTAATTCCAGGAAAATATATTAAACAATGTAGAAAACATTCCGCAAAACACGAAATCTGACAAGGACCGGCCCCAAGCGTTTGATCTCTTTAGCCCCATACCCGTTGATGATAAACAGAGTAAGGTGACAGAGTCCAACCAGCCCCGAGTGTTGAGCATGGACTCCGGCAACTTCTCAGTGGCGTCCAAGCCGGATAATCTGTTGACTGTATCCGGTGATGCGTTGAAGCCTGTGGTGGTACACACTACTTCAGACACCATTGCTACGGTGTCAATGAATGACATGAGTAATTGGTATCATGGTGAGTTTTGTGCTAAGCTTGTGTACATGTTTTTAAGGAAATCAGAGTCCTGCCCCCCTAGACAAGCGGCAAGCGATCATCGTAAACGCTAACGCTACAGAATGTATGGGACTTGACATTACTCATTAGTATACGCTAGCAAAGCGATGACTTATGTCAAATCGCTTACATTTTGTTATAGTTTGTTATAGTTATATATAAATTTTGAACTATTTCATTTCAACCATTCAAAACTTAATTAATTAAAACTAAACTAGAAGATCTAATAATCCATATTAATATCAAAAAGGCCATAGTGTGTTTGTCTGTACTCTTATGCTGATGAATTTGCGTAAAACACTTCGTGCCCGGGAAAGGACGAAGGATAGTTTCTACTCCGAAGTTTACGATCCTTTCGCAACTCCATTGCAGACAATGCTGACGCCATCTTGTAGTTTACATTTAATCAATTTTCTTATTACAGACTCAGAAACGACAAAGCAGAAATCTCGCATGGACGTCACAAGTCAGAGCATCAGCGCTACAGAACAGAAGTTCTTGGCCGATTTCCGCTCCGTACAGAACTCCAACGACAAAGTGAAGGAGTTGAACGCTGATCTTGATACAGTGTTGGACCGACTGCAGCAGATATTAACGCATAATTTCACTATTGACGGTATGTAAGATTTAATTTTCAGTCAATCTCTAGAGTAGACTTAGATAATTGAAATTCAAACACCTTTGGTGTATCAGGAATTATTGTTTGCCAATGTATTCACCTGCCGAGCTAGCATACCGTCAGCGGACAAACGGAAGAAACCAAATTTTGACAGTTTTACCGGAAAAACACAGGAGAAAATGTTTCTTTCGTATCTCGATTTCTTCCGCTTTGAAAATCTATATGTCAAGCATGACGACCATTTTTATCCGCTTTTGACATTTACTTTCTTGATGCTTTCTTGATTCTTTCCTCGAAGAAACTCACGTCTTTTAAGTTTCCATTCACTTCACAGTTCACACTTAATTTTTTCCTTGATTTAGGCATCGGAATTAAATATGGCGCGATATTACCGATATAGAATTAGTTTTTTTTAATGAAAAATGCATTAGAAGGCGCGACAGAACCGCAATCCGCAACTTTTCTAATGCTCTAAGTTTGCCAGAAAATGAGTTTCTGGCAAACTATAAAATCAGCAAAGAAATGGTAGAGTATTTGTGCGAGGAGTTAAGGCAGGATCTTGCTCCTCGAACATCTCAAGGACTGCCTGTTTTAGTAAAGGTAAGTTAGGTTTTTCAAAATACCAGTGGACAGTTTAGTGATTAAAACTCTAGTAGGTAAGTATATGACCCTATAGCTTCGATCACTAATATACAAGATACACAATCCGCGGCAAAAAACGACCTCACCAAAAGAGCACCAAACTCAACATTCTGGTGCACTTTTGATTTAGTAGTGCTCGAACGCTCCGCCGGGAAACATGCCTCGGTGCGCGTTTAATAATTGTAGAAATCATACGTCTAAAACCAAAAAAAAGGATGGAATTTCATATTTCCGGTAAGTATTAATTTTATCCTAATATATTTCTTACAATTGTATTGTAAATATTGGTATTTCTTTAAGAAATCACCAAAAGACAGTTTTAAAATTAAGTTGTAAATAAATCAACACCAGGTATAAACCATCTCAATTGCGAATACTCATACTAAAGGTACTTATCGTAGTTTATCATGCCCACTTGAAATGTTCGGGTTATAAGCTATGTTTCTGTTCCATTTGATGGAGTCGCTATTACTATTATTTTTTTATTGAGGATTTTTTTCAGGTTTCCTCGAGATCCAGTTAGATGTGGTAATAATATTATGTTCCCATCTTCGATCAAATATAGTTCCCATTAAGGATTTTTAAGTAGGTTAAAAAGTATGGGCGTTGGGTGATGTGAGTTGTCCTTTGTGGCCTATCGGAAAATGTATGTACACTTATGTATATTTTGGTTAATGATAAAATTAGACATAACATTAGAACAACATAATATTACAAGTAAAAAATAATTACTCCTCACTTTATACATTAAACTTCGGAAAAATAAAAAAATGGACTATTAAAATTATTACAAATTACAATCAACAAAAAAAATTTGAACAGTTCGACTCCACTCATACTTCACTTCGCCCTGTTCCAGCGGCGAATTTCGGTCGTAAAATTGGATTTTTTTTTGGCACTATACAAATTTGAACTTAAATCATATACGCGGATGGTTGAATTTAGTATGAAGCGTGCATCGGACGTAAAAATTTTATTGCTTTGTAAACACAAATGTTCATTGTTTTATAAAAAGATCTTTAATAATTACTATAATTAAGGTTGATTTTAGATAAATGTATACTTCATTAATCGGGGACAGATTTTCGAGAGGTTTTGTATGAGACTGTGTATCTTGTATATTAGTGATCGAAGCCCTATAGCCAATTCTTTAGTGATTAATAATAATGATACAATTGGAATTGCTGAAACTGAATTCGTTTTCTCATAGAACCTAGAATAATTATTGTAAGCCACAAATCATTATTGTTTACATTTAGCAACAACAGTTAGTTACTTACTTTTTTCGACCAGTCTGAGAGACAGACATAGTATTATTTAGTTTCAATTTCACTAAAACGATACCTATAAACTTCCAAATTTTATGTAGTACCTATGTGTACCGTATAACTTTGAAGTTTTCGCGCGAATTGTGATGCAGATAACAGAACAGATTAAAAATTGTAGATAACAATTTTTTTTTACGTAAATCAAATAGGTTTTGACTCGTAATTTTACAAATTTTGTCACATCGCTAGCTTCTTTGACATATCTGTAAAATATTAGAGGAGTTTTGTCGGGAATACGAAAGAGTGACGTTGTATTTTTATATTTATTTCCTAAATTTGTGCTATTTTAAGTTTTAGTAGAGGGTCTACCACTTTTCTAAAACAACTGACTTGACCGTTGACTTTACCTACTACTTTTTAGACTTTTATTAGACTTTCGACTTGACGATAATCTGGAAAACCGAAAAACTACATAAAAATGTTGTAAACATTTTACGATTTTCTTTCCCCGCCATATTTTACTTGACACTGGCCACGGTTATAAAGCCGAGCGCCATAATAAGAAAAAAAAATTTAGAGTCTGTGGTACGATTACCGTTGCTATGGAAAGAGTTTCTTGTCTTTGTCCACTGAAACACGAGTCGATGGGTAGCGCCCATAAAGTTAATATACCTATCGGAATCGAGCTGTCAAACGTAACCAAAATTGGTTTTCATCTGTGTGAAAAATATGTGTACGTATACACTTACACAAGCATGATTGAACATGAATTCTATGAGATTATATTGACAACGTGCGGCACGTGCCGACTGGACGTCAAAAAAAGAGTGCTGCTGTCATGTATCACACGGCTCTTTTTACCACGCGGTGTTACTGATAGTGACATCTCGCTTGCTCAGGCCTTTGTTTCTCTATTCCGCTAGGTATATTAACTTTATGGTAGCGCCATGCTCGGGAAAAAGATATGAAGACATGGGAAAGAAACTGCCATTACTTTCTTCCGAAGAATCGACTGGGGAAGGCCGTGCTAGCTATGCTGGTATTTTGAAGAATTATGTTATGAAGAATATGTGTTTCAAAAGTCAAGCTGTTTTTTTTTTTGTATCTCCTTACAAACTTTCAGCTAAATCGGTTCAGCGTTTTGGGTGTGAAGTGGTAACAGACAGACAGACACACTTTCGCATATATAACCAACGATGTCAATACTGGATATGATGGCATACGCCATCAAAACTGTAGTGCCAATGTTTGCAAATGTGTATCGAGAAAATAATATTGTCGTCCTTTTTGTCTTACAGTAATAGCATATTATACTACTTTCTCTTTCACTCATTTTACGCTTTCAATGCACATTTTACGTAATCAATGCATTAAACACGTCCGACTGTCACCGCATCCTATGGCACACTGCTCTCAGATGAGTGAAATCACTCATTTCGAGGGTGACACATCTTCGCGCTGACGATGGAATGCCTTTTCTAAAGGTTATAATTCTATGCTTATAACATTGAGTATGGATGCAATAAAGCATATTATTTTATTCCAGTTTTGTATGTGTTTCAGAGTCGTGTTTCGACAACACTCAGCTGCGGGAGACGGCGAGCGAGATGGAGGGTCTGCTGGGCACCCTCATACGCGGCGTCGAGCAGCGCGCCACGCTCAACGCTAAATCACCTGCCTAGTACACGTGCTCGCGATAAACTTTAAGGCCCGTATTTTTGGTCAGTACTCAAGATGCATCTCGGTCTCAAGACACGGTTCAGGCTCTGTGATTGGTTGGCTGTCAAAATTTGGACCAATCAAAGAGCCGAGAACCGCGTCTTGAGTACTTAAGTACTGACCAAAAATACGGGCCTAAGATCGTTCGTGTATATTAAAGGGGTGGCCAAACGCTCGATCGCTACTGTTAGTCCAGTCGATCGTGGCCAGGCAAAAAATATTTAAAATAATTAGACCAGACTGACTACTAAGACTGGTCAATAAAAAATACATGGTGTACCTACTTATTTATGCTGATTCATTTAAGATTTCAAGAAGTATGTACTATCAGAGAAGTTAATTCCTAGGCAGTATTTTGGTCAAATTACGTCAAACCCAGCCGACAGATCACAATTATTGTTGTGATCTGTCGGCTGGGTTAATAAATATTGAATTGACATGACCCGACCAAATGACGTTGGTCTGTCAACTGCCTAGGAATCAATTTCCTCGATGGTACTTGGTAGATAGCACAATGCTCAGGGTTTCGTTAGTAAATAGTAGATCTTAGGTCTAATCAAGTTGGCCACCCCTGGTGTATAATATTGTCTTGAAACATAATTGGTAATTAAGTTAAAATGTAATGTTCCATTTTTACGTCTTACAATACACTGTTGGTCGATCAGACGATTTTTACGTCTCAAAGCATTCCTGGTTGTTCAGAAATCAGATGAGTCTTATTAGTAGTTGGCTACGAATAATAAAGACTAAGGAAGAGTACTGTGTCAATATTATTTTTCCGCGAGTCTACAAAATGAGACCCGAATACATGCACACTTTATGCATGTATGTATTTGGTACATAATTTAGTGTATTTATAGAAGTGACAATAATTATTGTCAGCGGCTTTATTTCGTGAATGTTAGTGTTTCGTAGCTACTGTCATATCTTAGTGTGCGAAAAGGAAACAAATTCAAAACGGTTAAAGTATGGGAGTTACGTTTCCTTAGTTTTCTTTCATTATTCGTAGGTAGCTATCAGGTAGGTAGGTGATCAGGGGCCTTATTCTCATGACTTCACTGTTGCAATGTTGAGCGCAGGCTCACGCTCACGCATACGACATCTGACGATGGAAGCAATATTCTATAAGGCACTTACTGAAAATCAGCGTTGCGACTTTACGGTCGCAATACACGCAACAAATAGGTGCTTACTGCTTACTTAGCATATATTTGGTAAATACGGTTTTGATATATTTTTATTTCTTTATAATATAATATTTTATTGTATTGTTTACCAAATAGTTTCTTTCTTCTTTCAATATTCGAGGCATGATAAGAGAGCTCCTTATCGCCAGGTACAAATACGACTCGTCAAATCAACCAATAGCCGCGTACTGACCAAGCGAGCAGCCACGCTGCCTCGCCCGAGCGTGCCGCGGCCGAGCCAAAAGTTGTCGGTTTTTGGTCGATGCTCAAAGGCGCCTCGGACGTTTGCCGCGCACTAACACGTACTGACCGACCGAGCAAATGCGCGCGAGGCTGCCGCGGCGAGGCGGCTCGCTTGGTCAGTACGCGGCTATTAGCGTAATAATCAAGAAAACATTTTTTGGCCATAACAGTTTTTTCCTCTCTTATTAATTAGATTTTTAGATTTCTTTTCTTTAATAAAATTTTACTTGTTGACAAGTATAATGTTAGACTAGGTGACAATATTTTGCCTTAACTATTATGAGAATTATGTAGATTGAAAAATATTTGTGATAAGAGGCAACTATATGAGAATAATTTTAAGTTAGTATGGAATACAATCTATATTCTATACAATTGCCGTCCAAAACTTTTAGGTGCTCAAATAAAAGACTTAATAGTTTGTAAAATAACCTCCTCCTTGTTCGAATGTCGGTTAATATAACGACGTTTCTAGAAAATAACATGGTATATATTTTATAAAAAAATACAATTGTATATTAAAGACAAAATTATTACTTAATTATGCTTAAATAATATTATGTTTATATTAATAAATTATACTGATTAAGCGTAAGTGAGTAACTATTTTATATGTGTGCTCTCGACTGAAAAAGATAAGTAACAAAATGGGCTGCCTTCACACCAGCACGTAAAATGAGTTCAACAACAGAAAGTACTTTTGACATGGAATTGATTGTACATGACACCGCAGTAACGCGGCGTATACGTCGCGCACACGCGGCGCTAGCTCAGCGTACTGATTGTTCCAGTAGAGAAGCGGCGACAACGCGACGTACGCGCCGCTTTGTTGCGGCGTCTGCGCTGCGCATACGTTCATCGAACGCCTACGCTGGATAAACGCTAGTGTGAAGACAGCCTTGGTGGTACTATTACGATATTAATATTAATAAATTAGTTTTA